>JARBWK010000013.1:1307403-1622907 GCA_030556195.1 Anolis apletophallus | reverse complement strand
AAGAATCTGACAAGACAGACTTTTCTGTTGCAGCACACAGCAGCTAAGCTCCAGTCCATCCTTCTGCAATGCAACTTTTCTGGTCAATCCTCATTGTCCTGGCTGCCTCCTCCTCATGTATGTTGGGATATAAATTGAAGTGTTGTTGTGGTTGTGAGTGCTTTGAATTTCCATGTCTTAAGAAACTTTCTTCTCCCTTCCTCTTTCTTCCAGGTGTCCTCTCACAAGTGGTGCTGAGCCAGTCAGATTCGGTGTTAGCAAAACTTGGAGAATCCTATCAGTTGATTTGTGCTACTAGTGGACTCACTTTTAGTGATTCCCGGATGCAATGGGTCAGACAGAAACCAGGCAAAGGATTGGAATGGCTTGCTGGGTATCTTAGTGCTTATAACATGTACTACACCCCTGCAATCGAAGGGCGATTCACAGCCTCTCGGGACAGCACCAACTTCTACCTGCAAATGAACAACCTCAAAGCAGAAGACACTGCAGTCTATTACTGTACAAGGTACACAGTGAGAGAGGGATCCCAGCTGTACAAGATACACAGTGAGAGGGATCTCAGACAAAATCCCTTGGCTGCATGATTTTGAGAACAAAATCCCCAGAGGGGGCAGAGGAAAGCCACAAACGAGAGACTTGTAATGCAGAAGAGATATACAAAAGGACAGAAAGATTCATCATTTTGTGCTTACATCCAGATTTACACACACATACAGAAGAGTCTCACTTATCCAACATACATGGGCCGGCAGAACGTTGAATAAGTGAAAATGTTGGATAATGAGGGATTAAGAAAAGCCTATTGAACATCATATTATGTTATGATTTCACAAATTAAGCATCAAAACATCATGTTTTACAACAAATTGACAGAAAAGACAGTTCAATACACAGTAGCATTATGATCATTTAATTTTACAAATTTAGCACCAAAACTGACGAGGGGCTGTTTTTTTTCTCCCACCCTGACATTATTCCACAAGTAAATATACACTCAATTTCTCTCACCTGTGATCCAGGCAAGAGGCGACTGCGTTGGTTAATACAAAATGTTGTATAAGCAAGACTTACTCTGTGTGTAAACTGTGTGTATGCTTTTTAAAAAAAAATATTGAACATTTTCATTTTACACATACACATACAGAAGACCAGGGGTGGGGTAGGGGTGGTGGAGATTTGGGTGGGAGAGCCTGGGATGGGAGGGGCAGGGAACGGGGGAGGCTGATCAGAGGTGGGGGAACAAAAAGGGGGGAGGGGTAGCAACATAAAATGCTTCCCAAAGAGGGACTCTGGTTTTCATTCATCTTTGTAGAAGAGAAATAAATCTTGTACCACATGTATATATAAAATATTCTCCTAAAGTACATTCTCTTCTAGTTAATTATATGTCATTCAGATCTATTAGAAATTTAAATCTTTGTGTTTCCATGTAGGTTCTAAAACCCGTCCAGTCCGTCTTACTCCTCTTGTTGTTTAGTTTTTGAGATAGGGAGTCCATCTGGATCATATCCAGCGTCTTGAAAGTCCATTCTTCCTTATCCGGTATCGAGCTCTTCTTCCAATATCTGGCCAAAGTTATGCGGGCACATGCACTTAAGAAAAAGAAGATTCTTTCCTGATTTTCATTAAATAAAGGGTTTGACATACCTCGCAGGTAGTTTTGAGGATCTCTTTAAATTTGATTTTTAATATTTTCTGTATCTCACTATGTATTTGTTTCCAAAAGATTGTGACTTTTTTGCAGTTCCACCATTGGTGGATAAAGGTTCCCTTTTCCTTTTTACACTTCCAACATCTGTCTGTGATTTCTTTAATTAAATTTGGCTAATTTGGTTGGGTATAGGTACCACCTAAAATGCATTTTGAACCAATTTTCTCTTATTTCTATTGTCGTTGTGTATTTGAGTTTTTTCAGCCAAATCTCCTCCCATTGCCGTAGCAGGATTGAGTGGCCTAAGTCTCTAGCCCATTTTATATGGCAGTCCTTTATTTGCTCCTCCTCTGTTTCCCAACGCAGGAGCTGTCTATAAAGGGCAGTTATATTCTTCTTTTTCCTCATCATTATGGAGTCCCAGAACTTGTCAGTGCTAAACCCTTTCCTGTTATCCTCTTTAAATCTTTGGTGCATTTGGTAATATTGGAACCAGGATAGGGAGTGGTCTTCTTTTCTTAATTCCTCCATTGATTTGATATGCCATGTTTTGTCTGACTGTTTTAAAATTTGTGTATGCGTGTGTGTATGCTTGATGACATACTCCTTTTTATTTCACTTTGCTTCAGGAGTCCACTGGAAATGTGGACGGCATTTAGGCTGAAATGATAAAACCATTTTTTTAAAGATTATTATAAACCTATCTGGTTTGTAGGTCAGAAGTAAACCAACAGGGGAAATAGTGGGAAAATTTCACCTACTGGAGAAGCATTCTGGGATGGAGGAGAGACATTATTATTTCTTTATTTCAATAATTCTTGGAGATGTTTGGCACCACAGGCTGTCCCTCAGCTCTGAATGTCAGTTCAGGGAAAAAAACAATATCCCCCTTCCCTTTTGAGTCACAAACAGTATAATTGGCAAACCACACATCATTTTTTTAAAAAGAACATGGTTTCCTGTGGTATTCTTCACTTCCAGTGAATTATAGGTGCATCTACACCAGGGGTGCCCACACTTTTTCATCATGCGAGCTACTATATGAACAATCAAGTTGAAAAGATCACCTGTTGTGCATGTGAGTGTGTGTGCGCACGCACGTGCGCATGCTCCTACTGCAGCTTTGTGTCCGCGCGGGGCTTCTTTCTTGCCTGCGCACAAACTCGCCGATCCTCCTTGCCTGCGCGCTCTCTCTCTCTTAATGTCTTCGTTGTCTTCCTCCTTCCTGCTGCGTGCTTTCGCGAAGCAGGAAGTCCCCATCCCGTCCTGCTTCTTGAGTGCACAGCAGGCCCCTCCCACGCACGCAGCAGGAGGGTATTTATAGGTGCACCTGCCAGCACTCCAGCCAGATATGGCTTCAGCAGCGGCTCGGAAGGCGCATGGCTGGGAAAAGGGGCCGCCTGGCTGCTGCCTGGGCTGGGAAACTCAACCAAGAGAGGGACCCACGTGAGGCTGGAGGCGGAGAAAGGCGGCGAGGGCACAAGCAGCAGCAGCAAGTGTAGTCTCCATCCCCGCAGCCCCCTCCTCCTCGGGTTCAGCCCCAGGAACACGGCGGAGCCCTCCCTCCTCGCCCCCAACCAAGGAAAGGAAGCAGCCCCACACAGCTTGCTCGCCCAGGTCTCGGCTTGGAATGGGAGTCCCGAGGGCAGCAGCCGGGTTTGCAGCGGGACTTACTTGGCTTTGCCCCACTTTGCCCGGCCTCCTTCGCCTCTCTCTCTCTCTCTCTCCTCCCTCTCTCCTTCCAGCACCCACCTGCCTGCCTGCCTGCCAAAAGGATCCGAAAAAGTTCTCCGGATTTCTTTCTTCTCTCCTTGGCTCTCTCTCTCACACACACACATACATTCCCTCCATCCCCCCACAGCCTCGCATCCTATCCGTGCGCGTGCCTTCACCTTGCTCCCCCCCCCCCAGCAGCAACCAATGGGTGGTCATGTCACCACACCGTGCGTGGCAAAACGAGCGCCAGGGACCACCCACTAAAGCCTCATTTTGGCAAAAGAAGCCCCGCAAAGGCGGCGGCGGGAGCGCACGTGCACGTGCATGGCAGGAGCGTGCCATCCAGCTGGTGAGGCCCAAAGATCACCTGGAAGACGGCCGAAGATCACCTAGGTGCTCCCGATCACCATAATGAGCACCCCTGATCTACACTGTCGAATTAATGCAGTTTGATATCACTTCAAAATCCAGGGCTCAATAATATGGAATTTGGGGAGCTGTCATTTTACAAGGTCTTTAGCCTTCTCTGCCAAACAGCGCTAGTGCCCAACCAAGCTAGAAATACCAGGATTCAATAGCACTGAGCTTTGACAGTTAAATTGTATGAAGCTACATTAATTCCCCTCAAAGATTCCAAAGCAGAGAGGTGCTTGCATATGGAGCCCATACAAATCAGTTGTCACTTTGTTTCCCTAAGTACTGCTGTGGTCAGACCAAGCCTGCAGTTTCGATCTCCTCAAGTCCCATATGTTGGAATGGCCATATCAACATGGACCTGGCCCTCCATGTCATGAAAAGGGGGAGGTTGAGGGAGATGGATGAGAATATACTATAGACCATCTGGTCTTGTGGGAAAGCAAAACTGTAGGGAAACCACTTTGGGAATGGAATATGCCCTGAGAGGGAGATGGGATTGGGGAATGATCTATACAGGGGTGCTTGGCAGGAAAACTCTAGAACTGTCTTCTTAGGATTTGTGGAAAGATGGAATAAGTGACTTATTTCCAGTGATTGATCTTTGTGAGCTTGCCTTTCATTCCAAGACTTTCTAGAATCTGACACCATAGCATTATCCAATTGAGAAGGTGTCAAACCCATTGGCTTCGAATCATATTCATTGCATAATGCCCTGGGTGAATCTCTTCTTCTTCTTTGCCATTCTGTCAGATAGCATTATTTTTTGCAGAATACGAAGGGTTTGTACTGATCTCTTGCATGGATTCCTTCTGACTTGCAGTTTTCCCTTCATTTTCAGGCTGCCATTCAAAGGTTCAGCTGGTGAATAGCGGAGGAGCTGTGAAAACACCTGGAGGGTCCCTCACCTGCATGGCCTCGGGCTTCAACTTTACTGCCCATGGGTTGAACTGGATCTGCCAAGGGAAAGTCCGGAGTGGGTTACAATTAGTAGATCAAAGGGAAGTAAGCAATGATAGAAGTCAAAGGTCCAGGGAAGGTTCAACACCTTCAGAGACAACTCCAAAACTTCAGGTTATCTACAAATGCAAAACCTGAAGCCTAAAGGCTCAGCCTTGCGACTTCATCAGATGGGCCCCTGAAATAGCCACACATTGTGGGAATCCAGCGGCACCCATTGGGGCTTGGGGAACCCATTGCCCCACGCCCCTCATCACCTGACTCACCCATTGCCACATTACACAGGAGAAGCATTGGCCACCTGGTTTCCCCATTTACTTCTATTCAACATGGGAAGGTACTTTTTGGCTGCATGCACTGGTTTTCCTATACTTTTGCAACAAAACTCTGCTGGAAGTTGCTCTACATTGTGAGATGGGAGCCAGTGGGCTCCATCGTAAAAGAATAGGCGAACTTGTGCATGCTGCCAAAAAGTACCTCACGTGATGTTAGTTTATAGTTTATTGCATTAGCCGCAAGGCCATATCAAGCAGAACAAACGATGCAAAAGAAATACATGTATCAAGCGTTGAACAGTAGTTCCGTAATGTGCAACAGTACATTAAACAACCAGCCTCATGTGATGTGGTCCTTACACTATTGGGTGAGATATCCAAGCATAGAGATGGATTTCTCCTTCCTGCTTGCACAGTAACTTCAATGTGTTTCAGAATGCAGACCACAAACAACTAGCCCATACCTAAAATGTTTGCAGCTCGGTTGTCAAGATATAGAGGGCAAATCAAATTATATTGAAACATAAATTGAGAAAAGATGGGAAAGGCAAAAGGCATCACTGCATCTATACAGTTCAGGAAGTAAAAAATTGAAGAAAATTGAAATTGATTTAAATTTAACAAAAAAAATGATTATACAGGTAGTCGCAAACATCTGACTTACAAACAACTCATAGTTAAGAATGGGAGTGAGACAACAGGAAGTGAAAGAAATCTACCCCTAGGAAGGGAAATTCACTCATGAAAGAGTTAACCAAAATAATTATATTCATGTTTCCGATAATTGAAAGTTCATCACAGATTTCCCCAGCTAATTCCAAGTGCTAAATCCCAGCAAAGATAAGCATTTCTTTAATGTTGGCTATTTTTAGAATTTGAGTGTCCATCTCACGTTAAACAATGAAGATTTATTCCTTATCAAATAAGTAATTTTTATTTTAAAAAGGAGAAATGAAATATCACACCTGAAATTTTATAAAAGGCCAATTTCAGAATGAAGGTGACCACATTTATTTCCCTTCCACGTAGCTGTAAAAAAAGGTAACCTTTATGAGAGAGAAAGGGGAGTTTGGAACCAAATTTCAGCATCAATATACAAAGATTCAAGTACAACCTGATCCTGAAAAAAAATGATGGGTCATTTTTTATTTGCCTCACATAGATTTTTCCCCCTATAAAAATATCCTCTATATCCCCAAAATAGATAAATTGAACCAAAAGTATCAGAAATAACTAGAATAAGCTTGAGAATGTGTTTGAAGTTCTCCATTTCCTCAGAAAATACACTTTTTTGAGTGACAGGGATAACCACATCCCACAAAACAATCCCCATGCAGTCAGTGAAAAAATGTATGTAAAATATAATGAAGAAAGGGATGGAGCACAAGAAGAAATGTAAGAGACACCATAACTTAAATGCAGGGACCTCACCAGGAAAAAAATAGCTTCACATGTTTATAGAATAGGTCTGGGATCCTACTTGTGGGGGCTTTTTATTCTGTCCCAGTCCTGCCCCTGTGTTTGCTAGTGGTTTTATGCAAAGGCTAAAGAGACCCTCTTTCCTTTTTAAACACAGAACATACAACCATGCTCCCCATGGTTTACTGAAGATCTTAGATCCATGAAGCGGGAGAAGAGACGGCTAGAGCGCATGTGGAGGAAGCTCCGTGACGGACCATCGGAATCAGCTTATGCGCTCTTTAGAGAGGCTAATGAGCATGCTGTCAAGGAGGTGAAAAATTCTTACTATGCCTCCTTGATAGCGTCTGCAGATTCACGCCCGGCTCAATTGTTTTGAATAATTCGGCAGCTGACGATGGTCCCTACCATCCCAAATAATGTTGATCAGGCCCTGTCTGCCGAGGCTTTTCAGAATCATTTTGCAGACAAGATTGCGACGCTCCGCCGGGACCTCCCTGCTACGGTTGATACAGTACAGGAGCTGGAGACACCGTGGCCCTCCGCCCGGTCCACCTTCGACCAGTTTCGGCCACTGGATGCAGATGATGTTGACAGGATCGTCGCAGCTCTTCGACCTACCACCTGCTCCCTCGACCAGTGCCCCTCCATGATGATTCGAGCTTGCATGGAGGGGTTACGAGGCCCTCTGTTGAAGATAGTCAACTGCTCCCTTGAGCAAGGAGCTTTTCCAGAGGAGTTGAAAGAGGCGGTGGTTAGTCCATTGCTGAAGAAGCCCGGGTTAGACCCCGCTCCCCTCCACCACCGTGTCCAATCTATCATTCCTGGGCAAGGTAATTGAGAGGGCAGCAATGGACCAGCTGCAGACATTCCTGGATGATGCAACCTGGCTAGACCCCTTCCAGTCTGGCTTCCGTTCGGGCCATAGGACAGAGACCGTCCTGGTCTCCATCACAGACCTACTCCGTTGCCATTTGCACCGAGGCGGATCGGCACTGCTCGTGTTATTGGACCTCACGGCAGCGTTTGATACTGTCGATTATCAACTTTTGACACACCGTCTGGGGGTGGCGGGGGTGAGGGGGACAGCCCTCAACTGGCTGTCCTCCTTCCTCATTGTTTTTATGGTATGTTTTATTGTATGTTTTTACTGCTTGTGATCCGCCCCGAGCCTGCTGGGAGGAGCGGAATATAAAACTGATTAATAAATAAATAAATAAATAAATAAATAAATAAAACCGCCTGCAGCGAGTGAAGTGGGGAGGGGTGGTCTCTGAGGGCTCCCCCTTACATTGTGAAGTTCCTCAGAGGGCCATACTCTCCCCACTGTTATTTAACATCTACATGCGACCACTCACCCAATTGGTGCAGAGTTTTGGGCTGGAGTGCCATCAGTACGCTGATGACACCCAGCTCATTCTGAGATGGACCCCGGGGTGGAATCTGTACCCGATAATTTCCATCTCTGCCTAGAAGCAGAACTGGATGGCTGCGAGCCAGTAAGTTGAAGGTGAACCCGACGAAGACGGAGATCTTGTAGCTGGGCCGCCCGGGGGGCGGGGGTAGAGATCCAGCTGCCGACGTTTGACGGCGTGGCACTTCGCCCGCAACCATCAGTAAAGAGCTTAGGGGTCCGGCTGGACTCCCAGCTGTCTATGGAGACGCAGATTGCCTGCGCCTGCAAGACAGCGTTTTACCACCTACAATGGGCAAAACGTCTGGCTCCTTATCTCTCCCGCTGCGACCTGGCCACGGTGATCCAAGCCACGGTCATCTTGAGGCTCGACTACTGTAATGCGCTGTACATTGGCCTACCCCTGTCGGCGATCCGGAAACTTAAGCTGGTGCAGAACACAGCAGCGCACCTGCTCTTAGGAGCTCCAAGATCTGCCCATGTGACCCCACTTCTGCGCGAACTGCACTGGCTTCCTATTGAATTCCGGGTCGTCTTCAAGGTGTTAGTTCTAACTTTCAAGGCCTTATATGGTTTGGGGCCAGTGTACCTGAAGGAGCGGCTTACCCCATATGTGCCCAGAAGATCACTGTGTTCCGAGGGGCTCAATCTACTAGAGGTAGCTGGTATTAAGACCTACCGATTGTTGAGTACGCGGTAGAGGGCATTCACAGTGGCTGCGCTGAGCCTCTGGAACACGCTGCCCGAGGAGACGCGAGCCCTATCGGGCTTGATGGCATTTCGCAAGTCTGTAAAGGCATGGCTATTCAGACAGGCGTTCGGTCCTGACTGAGGCCGCTGCAATCTGCCATCCTGCCGCGTCTTGCCGCCTGTATTGTCACCGATCTGCTGGGTTTTTATTGTTGGGAGCGGGGTTCAGTGGTTTAGAATGCTATTTTATGTGTTTTATCTGTTTTTATCTGGTTTTAATTGTTGTAAACCGCTCTGAGCTCCAGAGGGAGTGGTCTACTAAATCGAATAAATAAATAAATAAATAAATAAATATCTGACCAGAGACAGACTTTTCTGTTGCAGCACACAGCAGTTAAACTCCAATCCATCCTTCTGCAATGCAACTTCTCTCGTCAATACTCATTGCCCTGTCTGCCTTCTCCTCATGTATGTTGGGATATAAACTGAAGGAATATTGTAGTTGTGGGTGCTTTGAGTGTCTGTGTCTAAAGAAGCTTTCTTCTCCTTTCCTCCTTTTTCCAGATGTTCTCTCACAAGTGGTGTTGACCCAGTCAGATTTGGTGTTACCAAAACCTGGAGAAGCCATTAAATTGACCTGTGCTACCAGTGGATTCACTCTTAGCAGCACCTGGATGATCTGCAAAAGAATTATACCAAAGGAGGGCAAATTCATCACTCTACAGGTTTCAAATAACCTCACATCCTCCATAATTTGTCTATCTTTGTGTGGGTGACCGTTTCCTGTACTCATTTACTTGAATAAGTTCCATATCCTTGGAGGTTTTAAATCCCTTAACAGAATTCCCTCTGCTTTCTTTAAAAGCGAAGTATAGGAGTTTCTGCTTCCCAACCAAAAGAGTGAACAAATTGCATAAGCACTGATATATAGTGGGAATAAATCATCAAACTCATTTCATCATGGATTTTCGACACCTTCAAAACTAATTTTCCCACCCATTCAGCTAAGCACTATTCATTTCTTTCGGTCATCAAAGGTGTTTTAAGTGCTCAATATATTTCTGTTTGTAAAGATCCATCCCATGCATACACCCTAACAAGGACATTAGAGCTGTATCATGTGTCAAGACAGGACTTCAGGTGAAACAATATGTTCATTTCATATACTCTCTATCTGTGAAGGAAAGAATCACCAATATTTAAAGAATACTGGTGACTCTTTCCTTCATAGATAAAAAGTTTTCAAATCTGAAAGATGAAGTTCTGCATCTGTTGTCCTCTACAAACACAAAAGAGACAATGGAAATGACTACATTATATTTTCCTGCCACGTAGCTGGAAAAACTGGAGCCTTTGAAAGATTGGGTGACAATACAATTTCAGCATCAATTTAGTCCAATACGAAAGGATTTAAAGACATCCTGAGCCCAAATGAATAAATAGGTCACTTTTTATTTGCCTCACATAGATTTTCATTCTTTAAAAGTCCCATCCTTCCATCCTAAAAATTATCCAATGTGGAGGTTGGCAGTCAACTTTCCATCAATATATAGTAAGGACTTGAGAATATATACATCATGCATACATCACACACAGTTGTACTGTCTGCAAAGCACAGTGAGCAGGTGAATATATCACAAGTACAAATATAAAGGACAACATGATTTGAGAGTAGAGAATGCACCAGAAAAACATACCATCTAATGTTAGTATAGCTCTTCATTTTGGTGGCTTTTTATTTTGGGTCAACCTTGTACCCTTTGTTTATTGTCACAAAGGAAATTACATAATCATTATGTGTTTTTCAGATGTTTTCATGGTCTTTTGTGGCCATTTTCTGAAATAAATTCTACATCCTTGAAGGTTTTTAATCCCTCAACATAATTCTCTCTGATGTTTTTAGTAGTCAAGATATGACACCCTGCCTCCCCACTGGTAGAGTGAACAAATTGCCTAGGCAGGACTATATACATTGATTTAATCATCAATCCCAATCCATCATAGATTCTCTATGGGTTTTTTTCAAAATTAATTTTCTCCCCAATTAATTCCATTAAGTACTATTTATTCCATTTGGTCATAAAGGTGTAATTGCTTCTATTTGTAAAGGTTCATTCTGTGCTAACAAGGACATTCGACTTATGTCACTCCAGGTGGAACAGGTTGTCCATTTCACTTACTATCCTTTTAAAATGTTGGTGCTCCTTTCCTTCACATTTTGTTGCTTTTTTATGGTTGAGGATATGCAAATTTACAAATGACATCCCGTTCAGATTAGTGATATACTGTCCCTGCCCCAACTACAACCACATACATAATATTGGTGCTAGTCTGTGATCATTTTAGGCTCAATCTCTTTTGCAGAAAAAGAAGAAATGTTCCATTGGATCCCTCTCCTTGTCTTTTTAACAGTTTGCCATGGTCGCTTTTGGTTGTTTTTTTTCAAATAAAGAAAATTGTGATGTTTTCAACTGCCTGAAAAAATCATGCTTGTTCTTCCCTTCCAGATGCACAATCAGAGATCCGGTTGGAAGAGTCTGGAGGGGGTTTGAAGAAACCTGGAGCCTCTGCCCACCTTTCCTGTCGGACCACTGGGTTCACCTTCAGCAACTACTGGATGCACTGGGCGAGACAAGCTCCTGGGAAAGGCCTGGAATGGGTCGCAGTAATGGGTCCAACAAATTTACCTCACATTTACTACTCAAATGCAGTGAGAGGCCGCTTGTTATCTCCCGGGATAATACAAACGGTTTACTATATCTGCAAATGAACAGCCTGAAACCTGAACACACTGCGGTGTACTATTGTGCAAGTGACACAGTGAAAAAAATTAATGTGAAGCTAAGTAAAAACCTTCCTTCCAGTGCCCAATCTTTCAACTCTGATTCTGGGGGCGACAGATTCCTTCCTGCTGTGTCTGAAGGAAGGAACTGTGTCTCTGTGGGGATATATGCACAGAATGATCTGGCATGGCTATGCTCCATTAAGTTCAGCTGGTATGCTTTGACCTGGAGGTCCTAGGCCCTGGCTCATTGTGAGGATATATACCAACATCAAGGGTGTTGTAACAGTTTATTCCCCAAGGTTTGCAAGAGTTCTCCTTTCGTGGCCTCATTCTTAAGGCAACTCTTTCATAACAGGGGCTAAAGTTACTAAAGCTGACAGAATAGGGCTCAGAAGATTCTGAACCAATGCTCTCCTTGAAAAGATTGCTTAAAGAGGGCAGGCTGGTGTCCATAAAAATATTGTCTATCAATCCTGTCTTTTCTTCATCTTCTCATTTTTAGAAAAGATAAGAAAGTAATTGGAAAATTATGGGAGAAGTACACTTTGTGTTGTAGTTTAGGGTGAGAACTTAGGAATTTTCAGCCTGAGGCCCTCAGCCTCCATAAATTACATTTCTCAGATTTTTCTCTTCAGGACAAAGTCTTGAGGGAGTCAAGGGCCGGACAGAATCAGTTGCCAGGCCAGATCCGGCCCGCGGGCCGTATGTTGCCCACCCCTGATCTATGCTGTCGAAGTAATGCAGTTTGATACCACTTGAAAATCCAGTGTTCAATGCTAAGGAATTCTGTGAGCTGTCATTTTACAAGATCCTTAGTTTTCCAGACGAAAAAATAGATAACCTTTGTGTGAGAGAAAGGGGAGTTTGGAACCAACATCAAGATCAAGATTCAAGTACAACCTGACCTTAAAAAATAAATGGTTTTTTTATTTGCCTCACCAGAGCCCCCGGGGGGTTCAGTGGGTTAAACTGCTGAGCTGCTGAACTTTCTTGCTGAAAGGTTGCAGGTTTGAACTGGGAGCAGCGTGAGCTTCCGCTGTTAGCCCCAGCTTCTGCCAAACTAGCAGTTCGAAAACATGCAAATGTGAGTAGATCAATAGATACCGCCTTGGTGGGATGGTAACGGCGCTCCATGCAGTCATGCTGGCCACATGAGCTTGGAAGTATCTATGGACAATGCCGGTTCTTCGGCTTATAAATGGAGATGAGCACCAACCCCCAGAGTCGGACATGACTGGACATAAGAGTCAGGGGGAAACCTATACCTTTACCTTTTCATATATATTCCCATCCGCAACCCCATAAAAATGTCCTCCATACCCCAAAAGAGATCAACTGAACCAAAAATCTCAGGAATAACTAAAATAGACTTGAGAATGTGTTTGAAGTTCTAAATTTCCTCTTAGAAAATACACTCTTGTGGGTGACAGGGATAACCACATTGCACAAAAGAACCCCCCATGTAGTCAGTAAAAAAATGTCTGCAAAATACAGTGAAAAAAGGGATGGAGCACAAGAAAAAATGTAAGGGACGCCATAACTTAAATGCAGGAAACTCACCAAGAAAATAAAATAGCTTCACGTGTTTATACAATAGATCTGGGATCTTGGTTGCGGGAACTTTTTATTCTGTATTAGTCCCTCCCCTGTATTTGCTGATGGGTTTATGCAAAGGCAAGAGGGCATCCCCTTCCTTCTTAAACCCAGAGCATATCTGAGCAGAGACAGACTTTTATGTTGCAGCAAACAGCAACTAAGATCCAGTCCATCCTTTGGCAATGCAAATCCTCTTTTCCGTATTCATTGTCCTGGCTGCCTCCTCCTCATGTATGTTGCGATATGCATTGAAGTGATATTGTGGTTGTGGGTGCTTTAGGTTTCCAGGTCTTAAGAAGTTTTCTTCACCTTCCCTCCTACTTCCAGGTGTCCTCTCAGAAGTGGTGTTGACCCAGTCAGGTTCGGTGTTAACAAAACTTGGAGAATCCTATAAGTTGACCTGCGTCACCAGTGGATTCACTCTTAGCGACTACTGGATGCAGTGGGTCAGACAGAAACCAGGCAAAGGATTAGAGTGGCTTCTACAGTATTATGATGATTCAAGCAACAATTATTCCCCTACAATCCAGGGGCGATTCACAGCCTCTAAGGACAGCACCAACTTCTATCTGCAAATGAACAACCTCAGAGCAGAAGACACTGCAGTCTATTATTGTGCAAGTGACACAGTGAAAGGGATCCCAGTAGACCTCTGACAAAATCCCTTGGCTGCATGAACTTGAGAACAAAGTCACCAGAAGGGGCAGCGGAAAGCCACAAATGAGAGATTGGTAATTCAAGAGAGATATACAAAAGGACAGAAAGATTCTTCACTTTGTGCTTACATCCAGATTTACATACACATACAGAAGAGTCTCCCTTATCCAACATATGTTTAGACGCACCACTGCGTGGGAATCTTTTTCTCGGTGCTGCCTCCTCCATTTCCTTAAGCCTAGAATGCTGTAAGGGGGAGCGCATGTTGAACATAGACAAAGTGCAGTCCAAGGGTTGGAGCCTTGGGAGAAAGCCTGCTCCGTTAAATCCTCCTCTCCCTCACTGCCATCCTGCCATCCCTCCTCCTCCTCCTCCTCTGGGATCCAGGCCGCCTGGTAGGCTACGAAACAGTCGTCCATTTTCGGGTCCCATATGGCTCCGGTCATGCCGAGACGAAGACGACAAGGACTGCGTGTCAAAGATCCTGGAAGCACAATTGGCTGGGATGCCAGGCGGTGACGGCACACTGCGATGTCATCTCTTCGCTTTGGAACGTGTGGACTTTTCCTTCAACTGTGAAGGCCTGAATACGCTTATCGCCTCCCATGCATCCCACCACGAAACAGTTGTCCCTTTTCAGGTCCCATATGGCTCCGGTCATGCCGAGACGAAGACGACAAGGACTGCGTGTCCAAGATCCTGGAAGCACAGTTGGCTGGGCTGCCAGGCCGTGATGGCACACTGGGTTGTCATCTCTGCACTTCTAAACGTATGGACTATGCTGTGAACGTCGAATACATCTATACGTTTAAGGCCGCTCATGGATCCCACTACAAATATATCCTCCTTTTTCGGGTCCCAGACTGCTTTGATGTGGCAGGGCTGCCAGGCGGTGACGGCACGCTGAGATGTCACGCTTTGGAACGTGTGGACTTTTCCATCTACGGCGAAGGCCTCTATACGCTTACCGCCTCTCGTGCAACCCGCTACGAAACAGTTGTCCCCTCTTGCTGTTGATTTCCCAGGATATATTACCTGGGAGTAAGCCTGCTTCATCAAATCCTCCTGCTCACCGCCATCCTGCCATTCCTCATCTGGGATCCAGGCCGCCTGGTAGGCCGAGGTGCCTTTCTGTATCCCGTCCCGCTGAAGCGAATCTGCACCGAAACCACAGTCGCACAAAGCATCAAAGCCTGCCTTTCTTTAGCCAGATTAGGATGATGCTCCGGCCCGCTTCCACGCACAGGCAGACCCCAAGTTTACAAACCACTCCCAGTATGACAACGGGAAGTGAGAGGAATCTCCCCCTCGGAAGGGAAATGGACTCATGAAAGATCTGGATCTCTCCGTGGAGGCCTCCGGCGGCCACCACTGCGTTGGTGTTCGATGGGTGGATGTCCATGGTGTTAATCTTTCTTTGCAGCAGCTTCGCCTGTTGAGTCGTGTCCATGGTTTGAAGAGGACTGCGGTCATAAAAGTTAGTCTTCACAAAAATAAAATCGGAAGACCCAGCAAGACCGAGCTGCTCACCACATCCCAGAGCCCGATGCTTCCCTCTACGCCTCCAGCGGCCACCAATGTCTTGGTTTTGGATGGGTGGACGGCCACGGAGGTAATCTTTCTATTCAGCACCTTGGCTTCTGCAGTCAGTACTGCAGCACCGAAGCCGAAGCATGCTTTACCCTGTGGGGTTTGACAGTCAGTTTTGCCTCTTGTGGCCCCAAACTCCAGGAGTCCTTTTCGTCTCGAGAAAGGAAGGCACCAGCCCCAGACGGTCCTCCAAGCACGAGGTTATGAGTCTCTTCCCAATGATCGGCGAAAAAAATGCCCCGGGCACGCTCTTGTCGTGGTTTTTTATCCTCACTACGGGCATGGTCCCAAGCCGCTGGATGTCGTAAATGGCCACACCCCTGCAAAGTAAAGGCCAACTCGGGTCGTGCCAAGCGTGTTCTCTTTCATGGCAACAACTGAAGACCATTCTGGAGCATTTCTTGTCTCGAGAAAGGAAGGCACCAACCTCAGGTAATGATCCAAGCTCGAGGTTATAAGTCTCTTTCCGGTGATCGGCGAAAAGTAATCTCCAGGCACGCTATTCTCGTGGTCTCGCAGCCTCGCCACAGGCGTGTTCCCCAGCTGGCGGATGTCTACAAGGTCTCCCTTACCTTGAAAATGTGGAGGCGGCCGCTGATTTCACGGATTCCCGCTTGGAAGAGGAGCGGGATTGCTTATGGAGAATGCCAAGCACTCAACGGGCTCGCTGTTGGGGTCAAAGTCATGGATTCCACCTTGGACTCGGCGCCCACACGCCACTGCGAAAGCAGGCACGGTAATCTTTTTCTCTGTGCTGCCTCCTCCATTTCCTTAAGCCTACAATGACGAAAGCGGGAGCGCATGTTAAACATATTTACTGTATATACTCGAGTATAAGCCTAGTATTTCAGCCCTTTTTTTGGGCTGAAAAAGTCCCCCTCGACTTATACTCGGATTAAGGTAATTTATTACGTTTATGTTGAAGGCTAGATTCGTGGTTTAATCAGAGTTGGGGAGTCTTATCTGAAACTTCAGTTTTTATTATTATTATTTGCATCATTATTATGACATTATTTTACATTATTATTATTGGTATTACATTTACTAATTTATCCTTTATTATTATTGGAAGGATGCGTAAGTGCATTTACGTTGAAGGCTAGAATCGTGGTTTAATCAGAGTTGGGGAGTCTTGTCTGAAATATTTATGTCAATATTTACAAACATTTACCCTCCTGGCGCCTTAATTAATGTAATTTTATGGGCACCTATTTTTATTTTGAAACTGACCGGGAGCGGCTGTATTTTCCGCCCTCGGCTTAGACTCGAGCCAATCCGTTTCCCCAGTTTTTTGTGGTAAAATGAGGTGCCTGGGCTTCTTATATTCGGGTGGGTTTATACTTGAGTCTATACGGCACGTCTATTCCAAAAGGAATAATTTCCAAGTACACAACCTTCGAGTGTTTGGCTCTATGGCCACTTCTAAGGTACCAGACATGGGATCTAGTGCAACTGAACTAAGCCAATCCTGGCCTGCCAAGGCCGTGGTTCCCCACTTGTAGGTCCCCAGGGGTTTGAGCCTACAACTCCCCAAAATCCCAGCCAGTTTACCAGCTGTTAGGAGTCCTGGGAGTGGTAGGCCTAAACACCTAGGGACCCACAGGGGGAGATCCACCCGGCTAAGGTGTGCCGGAAAAAACACATTCTTGGGCCCTTTCTCCCTCCTGACCGACCTGTCATTCGTAATGGCCGCCTTTCCCCCCTGCCGCCACCTCCTCCCCCCAAGCATTACGCAGTCCCGGCAACACATTTCCTAAAGCCTCCCTCTTTTCTCCCTCAGGTAAACCCCTTACTGAAGTTACCCAGAAGACACAGCGAGACCGAGCTGCTCACCACATCCCAGAGCCCGGTGTTTCCCTCCACGCCTCCAGCGGCTGCCAACGTGCCGGGTTCGTCTGGGGAGATGGCCACCGAAGAAACCTTTTTATGGAGCACCGTGGCACGAGAGTCTTCCCTCAGAATCCTTTCTCTCAGGCAACTGGAGTACCCAAGCCTTTCCAAAGATGGCCGCCTTTCCTTCTGAGGCTCTACCTGTATCGAATAGAAGCTTGTTGTGGAAACCAGGATTGGTCCTAAAGCTTCATTGGAAAGGTTTTCCTCATCATTATTATTACGATGATGGGAACCACTCTTCCTGGGCTGAACTTCCCTTCTGAGGAGGGAGGGGGAGGTTCCTCTCGCTTCCTCTGGTCCCAGCCCTTGGAGACTGCCTGTCCTCATATACCCAGGTCACATAAACATTTCTTGGGCAAAAAGGGGTCGCAGGTGGAAGAAGTTTCAGAAGCCCTGCTCGGAAAACTCACCTTTGAGCATACGGGGAGACTTCTCGGCAGACCGGCGCACCTCCACTTCTTGCATTATGTCCCCAACTTCAGGACTCCCTAGAAGAAGAAGAAAAACTGTATTCATGAGCATGTGGGGAAATTAGTATTTACAACATGGGCAAAACATGAGTTGGTCATCCAAGCACGTGGTCAGGAGTCTATTTCCAGTGATGGGTGAAAAAGACGCTGAAGTCACAGCCTTGCTGTGTTCTCGCAGCCTCGCCACTGGCGTTTCCTGAGTTGATCATCCAAGCACGTGGTCAGGAGTCGCTTTCCGGTGATGGGAGAAAAGTAAGTTCCAGGCACGCTCGTGTTGCGCTCTCGCAGCCTAGCTGGCGGATGTCTACAAGGTCTCCCTTACCTTGAAAATGTGGAAGCGCCGCTGATTTCACGGATTCCATCTTGGAAGAGGAGCAGGATCGCTTGGCGAAAACTGCGAGCACTCTGCGGACGCGCTGTTGGTGTCAAAGTCATGGATTCCAACTTGGACTCAGCGCCCACACGCCACTGCGAAAGCAGGCACGGTAATCTTTTTCTCTGTGCTGCCTCCTCCATTTCCTTAAGCCTACAATGACGAAAGGGGGAGCGCATGTTAAACATATTTACTGTATATACTCGAGTATAAGCCCAGTATTTCAGCCCTTTTTTTGGGCTGAAAAAGTCCCCCTCGGCTTATACTTGAGTTAAGGTTATTTATTATTATTATTATTATTATTATTCTCATCATCATTATGACATTTATTACTTTATTATTATTGTTGGTATTATTACATTTACTATTTTATCCTTTATTATCATTGGAAGGATGCGTAAGTGCATTTACGTTGAAGGCTAGAATTGTGGTTTAATCAGAGTCGGGGAGTCTTGTCTGAAACTTCAGTTTTATGTCAATATTTACAAACATTTACCCTCCTGGCGCCTTAATTAATGTAATTTTATGGGCACCTATTTTTATTTTGAAACTGACCGGGAGCGGCTGTATTTCCCGCCCTCGGCTTAGACTCGAGCCAATCTTTCCCCCCAGTTTTTTGTGGTAAAATGAGGCGCCTGGGCGTCTTATATTCGGGTGGGTTTATACGTGAGTCTATACGGCACGTCTATTCCAAAAGGAGTAATTTCCAAGTACACAACCTTCAAGCGTTTGGCTCCCCGGCCACTTCTAAGGCACCAAACATGGGAACGAGTGCAACTGAACTAAGCCAATCCTGTCCTGCCAAGGCCGTGGTTCCCCACTTGTCGGTCCCCAGGGGCTTGGGCCTACAACTCCCAAAAATCCCAGCCAGTTTACCAGCTGTTAGGAATCCTGGGAGTGGTAGGCCTAAGCACCGAGGGACCCACAGGGGAGAACCACCCGGTTAAGGGGTGCCGGAAAGGAACTCAGGGGCCCCAACCCACACCTGCCGGCCACACCCTGCCCTCAGTGGAGCTCCTCCACCTCCTTCCAAGGTCGGCAAGGGCCGCTGCCGCCGAATTCCTTCCCAGGGGTTTCCCTTGTTCTTGCCACACGAAGGGAGAGCGGTGGAAGTGGCCTGACGCTGCCATGTCCCTCCTCCGCGTCCTTTCTGACTTAATGCCTCCGCTCACAAAGCAAACCTATGGCAGCGTTTTCTCAACAAGATGGCTTCCAAGGAGCAAAAGCACATTCTTGGGCCCTTTCTCCCTCCTGACCGGCCTGTCATTCGCAATGGCCGCCTTTCCCCCCTGCCTCCGCCACCCCCCCTGCATTACGCAGTCCCGGCAGCACATTTCCTAAAGCCTCCCTCTTTTCTCCCTCAGGTAAACAACCCCTTGCTGAAGTTACCCAGAAGACACAGCGAGACCGAGCTGCTCACCACGTCCCAGAGCTGGATCTGTCCATATTTGCCCCCGGCGCCCACCAATAGGTTGCTGGACGGCCGGATGGCCATGCAGGTGACCTTTCCATTGATCACATTGGCCTGCTCGGTCAACCTCATTGTTCTCAGTGTTCTGTAGTACCTGGCGGATGTCTACAAGGTCTCCCTCTGGTAAACCCTTTACAGAAGTTACCCAGAAGACTCAGCAAGACCAAGCTGCTCACCACGTCACAGAGCTGGATCTGACCGTGTTTGCCCCCGGCGGCCACTACTGCGCTCTCTCGGTGAAAAGTCGGGATATTATTTTTTTCAGTGATGAGCTTCACTTGGTCAATGAGGTCCATGTTCCGCAGATAGTTGACGTACCTGAGCCAAAAGTAATAATCACATCAATCTTCACAACAACAAACAAATCAGAACATGTAAAGCAACCAGAAAAAGGAAGTCAAAACTTTTGCAAACTTACGTTTCTGAAGATAGTCCTCTTTCCACCGGGGGCTCTTCTTCTGCGTTTTCCTCATCTGGGCTGTCCTCTGCCATGGCTCCGTCATGTGGGGTATCCTCCTGAGTTTCTACCTGTAGAATTGGTTCAGAATAGAGAACGGGCGTTAGCCGTGCTGGAAGCAAACGGCAGCGGCTGCCTGAAAATAAACTCCCTGAGCTCTAGCGACACCGGGCTTGTTTCCCCCACATCTCCTCCAGGAATGCTTCCGCAGGCACACGGACCCAACACAGCGCAGAGGGGGAGGCATTTCCGCCACCCACACCTCCAAGCCCCACACACCCAAACACATGACACATTCCAAAAACCCACATTGACTTGAGTCCAATGCGCCACCAATGTCTTGGTTTTTGGTGGGTGGATGGCCACGGAGGTAATCTTTTGATTCAGCACCTTGGCCTCTGCAGTCAGTACTGCGGCGCCGAATCCCAAGCATGCCTTACCCCGTGGGGTTTGCAAAGCGCCACCGACAGTCAGTTTTGCCTCTTGTGGCCCCAAACTCCAGGAGTCCTTTTTGTCTCGAGAAAGGAAGGCACCAGCCTGAGATGGTCCTCCAAGCACGAGGTTACGAGACTCTTCCCGGTGATGGGAGAAAAGTAAGCTCCAGGCACGCTCTTGTTGTGCTCTCGCAGCCTAGCTGGCGGATGTCCACAAGGTCTCCCTTACCTTGAAAATGTGGAGGCGGCCGCTGATTTCACGGATTCCAGCTTGGAAGAGGAGCGGGATCGCTTGGGGAGAACTGCGAGCACTCTGCAGACGCGCTGTTGGGGTCAAAGTCATGGATTCCACCTTGGACTCGGCGCCCACACGCCACTGCGAAAGCCGGCACGGTAATCTTTTTCTCTGTGCTGCCTCCTTCCTTTTCTTAAGCCTACAATGACGAAAGCGGGGCGCATGTTAAACATATTTACTGTATATACTCGAGTATAAGCCTAGGAATTCAGCCCTTTTTTTGGGCTGAAAAAGTCCCCCTCGGCTTATACTCTGGATAAGGTTATTATTTATTATTATTATTTTCATCATCATTATAACATTTATTATTTTACTATATTATTATTATTGGTATTATTACATTTACTGTTTTGTTATTATTGGAAGGATACGTAAGTACATTTACGTTGAAGGCTAGAATCGTGGTTTAATCAGAGTCGGGGAGTCTTGTCTGAAACTTCAGTTTTATGTCAATATATACAAACATTTACCCTCCTGGTGCCTTAATTAATGTAATTTTATGGGCACCTATTTGTATTTTGAAACTGACCTGGAGCGACTGTATTTCCCGCCCTCGGCTTAGACTCGAGCCAATCTGTTTCCCCAGTTTTTTGTGGTAAAATGAGGTGCCTGGGCTTACATTCGGGTGGGTTTATATTTGAGTATATATGGTATGTCTTTTCCAAAAGGAATAATTTACAAGTACACAACCATCAAACGTTTGGCTCTCAGGCCTCTTCGAAGGTACCAAACATGGAAACTGGTGCAACTGAACTAAGCCAATCCTGACCTGCCAAGGCCGTGGTTCCCCACTTGTCGGTCCCCAGGGGTTTGGGCCTACAACTCCCAAACATCCCAGCCAGTTTACCAGCTGCTAGGAGTCCTTGGAGTGGTAGGCCTCAACACCGAGGGACCCACAGGGGGAGAACCACCCGGCTAAGGGGTGCCGAAAAAAGGGAACCCAGGGGTCCCAACCCACACCTGCCGGCCACACCCTGCCCTCACTGAAGCTCCTCCGCCTCCTCCCAAGGTCGGCAAGGGCCGAGGCCTCTGCTGAAGTCCTTCCCGGGGGTTTCCCTTGTTCTTGCCACACGAAGGGAGAGCGGTGGAAGTGGCCTGACGCTGCCATGTCCCTCCTCTGCGTCCTTTCTGACTGAGGCCTCCGCTCAGAAAGCAAACCTATGGCAGTGTTTCCTCAACAAGATGGCTTCCAAGGAGCAAAAGCACATTCTTGGGCCCCTCCTCCCTCCTGACCGGCCTGTCATTCGCAATGGCCGCCTTCCCTTCCCCCCCCCTGCTGCTGCCTCCTCCCCCCAAGCATTACGCAGTCCCGCAGCACGTTTCCTAAAGCCTCCCTCTTTTCTCCCTCAGGTAAACCATTTACAGAATTTACCCAGAAGACTCAGCAAGACCAAGCTGCTCACCACGTCCCAGAGCTGGATCTGTCCGTATTTGCCCCCAGCGGCCACCACTGCATTGTCTGGGTGGAAACTCAAAGTATCGACTTTTTCTGGCAAAGGGCTTCCTGTGGGTTTTCCTCCGCAAGCGCTTCCTGTTGTAGATTTTCCTCCGCAAGCTCTTCCTGGCAATCCGAGTCCAAGGTGTTTTGTTAATAACTTGGTTTTTTTGTTTGTTTAATTTGTAACCTGCAAGATTTCCAAAGGTTTCAAATTTGTTTATCCATTTATTAATAGGATTTGGATTTTCTATGGTGCAGACGACATCGTCTGCCTTGGTTGATGGGTGGAAGGCTATTGTGTTGACCTTTTGTGTTGACCTTTTCTTTCCCGGCACTTTCCCTTCAAAGTAGTTTTTGAATAGGTGGGTTAATTTTGAGTTTCGATAAAGGACCTCAAAGCTCAGTTGTTTTTTCCGCAGACCTTCAATATACGTCTTTTTTAAAAAAAAATAATCTTTATTCGAATTTTTCACAATAAAAACAAAACAATAACAACAAACAAACGATCACAGTGGTCTTGCAGTTGTTTTCATAAGGTCAAATAGTCCTTGTCACATGTTTCCAAAGACCTACTAACAAACTAACAAACACAAAACAGAACTTCCAGCTTAGCTTCGGCTCTCCGGCCATCTTAAGTTCTGATTTTACTATAATTATATAAACTTAACAAACCGATCTACCATAGGTACTAATCATCCTGCATGCTTTATATTGTATATGTCTGTAGACCTCTATATCGGTCCACCAGTCGAAGTTTTTGTTTCTTAAATGAGCCATCACGGGGCTCCAGTCTGTACTTTTCCTGATTGTGTCTTGCGCCCTCTTGTGGGTAAGCATGTCCATTTTCATTATCTCAAATAATTTCGTGAACCAGTCTTCCAGATCAGGAACCTTGCGATCCTTCCACCTCCTCGCCACAGTTAGCCTTGCTGCTGTAATGCAGTATACAAATATTTTTTCATTATTTAAATCTATTTTAAAATCTATAAGTCCCAACAGGAGATATTCTGGCTTCAGAGCGAATGTGAGTTTCAACATCACTTGCATTTCTGAATACACCTTCCCCCAAAACTTTTTGACTTTTTTACAATTCCACCAGCAGTGGAAGAAGCTGCCCGCTGCCCGGTTGCACCTCCAGCACATAATATCATAATTTCTTGCATACTTCGCGATCCTAGTCGGGGTTAGGTACCATCTGTAAAAGATCTTGATATTATTTTCTTTCAGATCATACGAATATGTGTACCTCCAATGGACATTCCAAATTCTTTCCCATCTTTCTAAAGAAACTTCATGGGCGAATTCCTGCGCCCATCTTATCATGCAGGTTTTTACGGTTTCCTGCTCGGTCTGGATTTCCAAAATTTTCTTGTATAATACTGTTATTTTTTTTGTTTTTTCCCCAGAATTCTATCCCAAAGAATCTTTTGGCTTTCGAATCCCTTCACTTTGTCTTTATTTTTATTTTTTTTTATTTTTATTTTTTTCTATTTTTTTTTTTTAGTGATACATTATATGAAAAGAGCACATAGTAAGTGACTAAACTTCCCAAGTATGGTTAATAAGAGGGGGGATTCTCCTTGGTTACGGGGTGGGGTGTGTGGAATAGATAGAGGGAAGGTATGGTAAAAAAAAAATAATAAAAAAAGAAGAGAAAGAGAAAAGGAGAGAAGGGGGAGGAATAGTAAGTGAATAACAAATATATACATGGTGACCTCCATTCATCATCTTCGTTTTCCTGTCAGTCTTTCACTTTCTTTATATTCATATATTCTTCAAATAGAGTCCAATCTGTTTGTCTTCTTGGATTTTCCGTATTTTTCCCCAAATAAAAAGTTAATTTGTCCATGTCTTTTATGCTATAAATCTTGTCTATCCATTGGTCCAATTTGGGTATCCGATCAACTTTGTCTTTATTGAATATATCTCGAATGTGTAAATAATTGAGCCAGTTCATCATCCCATCAAGTTCCTTCAGTTCATTAAAGTCTTTCAGAGTCCAGTCATTCCCCCTTTTACTTAGTAAGCTTTCATATTTTAACCAGACATTTTTCCCATATTGCCTTCTAAAGAAGGCCTCCTGCGGCGATACCCAGAGAGGTGTTTTATCACAAAGGATGTCCTTATATTTTAACCATACCTTTATAAGTGGTTTTCTCATACAGTGGTTTCTAAAGTTGCTTTCAATTTTAACCCTGTTGTACCAGGTATAACTATGCCAGCCGGCCCTAAGGCCGTGGCCCTCCAGCATTCAAAGATTTTCATTTGTCAACAAAGACCATTCGCTAACCCATTCTAGGGAACAAGCCTCAAAATACGTCTTAAGGTCCGGTACGTCTTGAGCTCCATCAGAGAATTATGGATGCGGCCTGAAAAAATGGAGACCATGAGTCTTGATCTTTCCCAGAAAGTAAAGGGATCTTTTACTAGGAGTCGTTGTTGTCTTGAGAAAGGGAGACACCGGCCTGAGTTGACCGTCCAAGCACGTGGTCAGGAGGCTATTTCCAGTGATGGGTGAGAAATATGCTGAAGTCACGGCCTTGCTGTGTTCTCGCAGCCTCGCCACAGGCGTTTCCTGAGTTGATCATCCATGCACGTGGTCAGGAGGCTATTTCCAGTTATTGGAGAAAAGTAAGCTCCAGGCAGGCCCTTGTTGTGCTCTCGCAGCCTCGCCACAGGCGTGCTCCCCACCTGGCGAACACGCGTGCTCCCCACCTTACCGAACACGTGCCGCCACGTCCGGAAAGGTGTCCGCCTCATCGAAGTACTTCTGCTGCCGCCGCTCCTGCTGATACTTCTTCAGCATTGCCTCCTCTTCCTCCATCTCCTCTTCCTCCTCGGCCTCTTCTTCCGCGCTGCTCTCCTCCTGGTGCATGAGGGAAAAATAAATGCTTTGGAGAGACTGGAAGAGCAATCCAGCACCAGCTCCCTAGCGATAGGGATATGTTCTGGCATTTCTCATGGATAGGTGAAGCCATGGAAGACAGTAAACCCTATGGAAATGGAAGGAGCAAGAATACGATACAGTTGCACAAAAGGACCCAGAAAAAGCCTTGAAATGACATACGGCCAAAGGTATGGAAACCACGAATGTGCTTCTGAAGAGAGAGGCAAGAGAACGGGACGTAAGAGCCATGTTTACATATTTGAAAGACTGGAGGGCTGGCAAGAGGGGTCGTCTAATATATCTTTAAAAATCCTCAGACCTCACCCCCTTGAGGATGCCTGCGATAGAGAGATGTGGGCAAAGCATGAGGAGAAGGCTTCTTATTGGTGGTATTCATCCAGTTCTCATCTATGTCTGTGGCCGCTGTATATTTTAGTTTTTGGGTCCAGATTTCTTCCCACTGGTGGAAGAGAGTATTGTGACCAAGGTCCTGTGCCCATTTTACATGGCAATCTTTAACTTGCTCTTCTTCTGTTGCCCATTGTCTCTCGGCATTACTTCAAAAACAAAGATTCTTCGGAAGGACTCCTCCCACGCTTTTTACAAGCGCGTTGATGACTAAAAAGGACAATCTGAGATAGGCAAGTCCGGTTGCAGAAAGCACAGCAGAAAGCTTCCTTGGGTGATGTTTCCAAGTTGCGGTTCTTTCTGCGTTGTCGTTTCTCTTCGAGACCCGTTTGGCGTGTCTTCTCGAAAGAGGCCGCAGCATTGTAGGTAGTGCGTCTCCATGCCTCCCGATGTGAGGCCAGGGTGGACCCATTGTAGTCGTTGTTTATATCGTATACTTGTGTTTTTTTCCTTCTTTTGTAAAACTTGTCCCCAAAAGTTATTTTCTTCCATGAATCCTATTTTTTTTGTCGTCTTTGTATCCCTGGTGAATTTGGTAGTATTGGAACCAGGAGATTTTTGGATGCGTTCGTCTTAGTTCTTCTATTGTTTTAATGTTCCAGTTATTATTATTTGATTATTAAAGTATTTGTTTATATGTTAACCAGTTACCACCTGATAGTTCCCTTTTATGGAAGGCTTCTCTTGGTGATACCCATCACGGGGTTCTTTTAAATAGTCTACGTTTATACTTTCCCCATGTCTTAATTAGAGCTGCTCTTACAAAGGGGTGACTGAATTTCCCCCCCGTCTTCTTCTTATTCTACCAGAGGTATCCATGCCAGCCTGTGCATAGATCATGTCCCTCTCCTGTTAGTAAATTACCCTTTGTTAACATGACCCAGTCCTTTATTGCAGCTAGGTTGCAGGATTCATAGTATCGCTTGAAACCTGGCAATCCTCGTCCTCCCCTTTTCTTTTCGTCTGATAGTAATTTTCATTTAATTCTTGGTCTTTTGTTTTTCCACAAGAATTTCGTTATATCCGAGTTCCTTTCTATATATATATATAAAAGGGCTCTCCTTGTACTCTTCTGCTTTTGGATGCACACACACAATCACCCGCACTTTCCCGTCCACTTCAAAGTAGTTCTTGAATAGTCGTGTCAACTTTGAGTTTCGATAAGGGAAACTTATTCAACTTTTTTTTAGGTGGTCCAAGTTCTCAAGGCTAAAAGGCTACAGGATCCGGAGAAACAAGCAGCCACAAACCTTACTATTTTTCCCCACAGAGCTCGGATGTTTTTTCCGCAGACCTTCAATGTACTTCTTGAGCTCCATCAGAGAATTATCACACCAAAACCAAGCTGCTCCCCACATCCCAGAGCCCGATGTTTCCCTCTACACCTCCAGCGGCCACCAATGTCTTGGTTTTGGATGGGTGGACGGCCACTGAGATAATCTTTCTATTCGGCACCTTGGCCTCTGCAGTCAGTACTGCGGTGCCGAAGCCGAAGCCTGCTTTACCCTGCGGGGTTTGTAAAGCTCCACCGACAGTCAGTTTTGCCTCTTGCGGCACCAAACTCCAGGAGTCCTTTTCGTCTCGAGAAAGGAAGGCACCAGCGTCAGATGATCCTCCAAGCACGTGGTCAGCAGATTATTTCCAGTGATTGGCGAGAAATATGCTGAAATCACGGTCTTGCGGTGTTAGGGAATCTCTTTCCGGTGATTGGAGAAAAGTAGACCCGCTTGTACATTGTCATGAAGACGATGTCGTTGGCTCGAAAGACTTGCCTCGGCACCCACAGAGAGGCTCATCAGCAGACCTGCCCACGTCCACCTCCACATCCTGAGTGACCTCTGCAAACTGCAGGGCTTGCTAGAAGAAAAAAATACTGGTATTCATGAGCATGCACCCATGCACCCCGCCACGAATCAGTCGTCCCTTTTCAGGTCCCAGACTGCCCTTATGTAGGCTCGAAAGACTTACCTGGGAACCCACGGAGAGGCGCGTCGGCAGACCTGTGCACCTCCTAGTGCTGTGTTCTCGCAGCCTCGCCACAGGCGTTTCCTGAGTTGATCATCCAAGCATGTGGTCAGGAGGCTATTTCCAGTGATGGGTGAGAAATACGCTGAAATCACGGTCTTGCGGTGTTAGGAGTCTCTTTCCGGTGATTGGAGAAAAGTAAGCTGCAGGTACGCTATCCTTGCGCTCTCGCAGCCTCGCCACAGGCATGCTCCCCAGCTGGCGGATGTCTACAAGGTCTCTCTTACCTTGAAAATGTGGGGGCGACCGTTGGAGTTGCCAAGGGCCAAAATGGATTGGCTGGGCTGCCAGGCCGTGACGGCACACTGAGATTTAAGGTTTCTGCTGACAGTGGTCACACTGAAGGCCTCCTCCATACTGAAGACCACGCGGTGATGGCACACTGTGATGTCAATTTTTTGCTTTGAAATGTGTGGATGTTTTCATCAAGGCTGAACGCCTCAATCCGCTTTTCGCCTCCCATGCACCCCGCCACGAAACAGTTGTCCCTTTTCGGGTCCCATATGGCTCCGGTCAAGCCGAGACGAAGACGACAAGGACTGCGTGTCAAAGTTACTTTTTCGAGTCCCAGGCTCCTCTGATGTTGTGGTGCCTGCCCAGAAAAGGGATAAGAACAACACAGCATATTTATATTACTCTTACAATTAACCAAATGCATAAGGTTGTGGGTTAACTCCAACTCCGGTCATGCCGAGACGAAGACGATAAGGACTGCGTGTCAAAGATCCTGGAAGCACGATTGGCAGGCCTTCCAGGCAGTGACGGCACACTGCGATGTCAGCTCTTCGCTTTGAAATGTGTGGATTTTTCCATCAATGGTGAAGGTCTCAATCCGCTTTCTGCCTCCCATGGATCCCACTACAAATATGTCGGCCTGGTTGGGGTCCCACAGTGCTTTGATGTGGCTGGGCTGCCAGGCGGGGGGGGCACTTCGATGTCAGCTCTGCACTTCTAAACGTATGGACTATGCTGTGAACGTTGTATACATCTATACGTTTAAGGCCGCTCATGGATCCCACTACAAATATGTCCTCCTTTTTTGGGGTCCCACACTGCTTTGATGTGGCTGGGCTGCCAGGCGTGACGGCACACTGCGATGTCAGCTCTGCACTTCTAAACGTATGGACTATGCTGTGAACGTTGTATACATCTATACGTTTAAGGCCGCTCATGGATCCCACTACAAATATGTCCTCCTTTTTGGGGTCCCACACTGCTTTGATGTGGCTGGGCTGCCAGGCGGTGACGGCACACTGCGATGTCAGCTCTGCACTTCTAAACGTATGGACTATGCTGTGATCGTTGTATACATCTATACGTTTAAGGCCGCTCATGGATCCCACTACAAATATGTCCTCCTTTTTCGGGTCCCAGACTGCTTTGATGTGGCTGGGCTGCCAGGCGGTGACGGCACACTGCGATGTCAGCTCTGCACTTCTAAACGTATGGACTATGCTGTGAACGTTGTATACATCTATACGTTTAAGGCCGCTCATGGATCCCACTACAAATATGTCCTCCTTTTTGGGGTCCCACACTGCTTTGATGTGGCTGGGCTGCCAGGCGGTGACGGCACACTGCGATGTCAGCTCTGCACTTCTAAACGTATGGACTATGCTGTGAACGTTGTATACATCTATACGTTTAAGGCCGCTCATGGATCCCACTACAAATATGTCCTCCTTTTTGGGGTCCCACACTGCTTTGATGTGGCTGGGCTGCCAGGCGGTGACGGCACACTGCGATGTCAGCTCTGCACTTCTAAACTGTATGGACTATGCTGTGATGTCGTTGTACTTCTAAACGTATACATCTATGACGTTTCTAAGGCCGCTCATGGATCCCACTACAAATATGTCCTCCTTTTTGGGGTCCCACACTGCTTTGATGTGGCTGGGCTGCCAGGCGGTGACGGCACACTGCGATGTCAGCTCTGCACTTCTAAACGTATGGACTATGCTGTGATTGTATACATTGTATACATCTATACGTTTAAGGCCGCTCATGGATCCCACTACAAATATGTCCTCCCCACTTTGTGGGGTCCCACACTGCTTTGATGTGGCTGGGCTGCCAGGCGGTGACGGCACACTGCGATGTCAGCTCTGCACTTCTAAACGTATGGACTATGCTGTGAACGTTGTATACATCTATACGTTTAAGGCCGCTCATGGATCCCACTACAAATATGTCCTCCTTTTGGGGTCCCACACTGCTTTGATGTGGCTGGGCTGCCAGGCGGTGACGGCACACTGCGATGTCAGCTCTGCACTTCTAAACGTATGGACTATGCTGTGATCGTTGTATACATCTATACGTTTAAGGCCGCTCATGGATCCCACTACAAATATGTCCTCCTTTTTGGGGTCCCACACTGCTTTGATGTGGCTGGGCTGCCAGGCGGTGACGGCACACTGCGATGTCAGCTCTGCACTTCTAAACGTATGGACTATGCTGTGAACGTTGTATACATCTATACGTTTAAGGCCGCTCATGGATCCCACTACATATATGTCCTCCTTTTTGGGGTCCCACACTGCTTTGATGTGGCTGGGCTGCCAGGCGGTGACGGCACACTGCGATGTCAGCTCTGCACTTCTAAACGTATGGACTATGCTGTGAACGTTGTATACATCTATACGTTTAAGGCCGCTCATGGATCCCACTACAAATATGTCCTCCTTTTTGGGGGTCCCACACTGCTTTGATGTGGCTGGGCTGCCAGGCGGTGACGGCACACTGCGATGTCAGCTCTGCACTTCTAAACGTATGGACTATGCTGTGAACGTTGTATACATCTATACGTTTAAGGCCGCTCATGGATCCCACTACAAATATGTCCTCCTTTTGGGGTCCCACACTGCTTTGATGTGGCTGGGCTGCCAGGCGGTGACGGCACACTGCGATGTCAGCTCTGCACTTCTAAACGTATGGACTATGCTGTGAACGTTGTATACATCTATACGTTTAAGGCCGCTCATGGATCCCACTACAAATATGTCCTCCTTTTGGGGTCCCACACTGCTTTGATGTGGCTGGGCTGCCAGGCGGTGACGGCACACTGCGATGTCAGCTCTGCACTTCTAAACGTATGGACTATGCTGTGAACGTTGTATACATCTATACGTTTAAGGCCGCTCATGGATCCCACTACAAATATGTCCTTGGATAACTTTATTGTCCGTTTTTTAAATTCTCCTTAAATTCTTCAAAAAGTTTCCAATCTGTTTTCTTTATGGGCCTTCCATATGATATTTTCAAGGCAAATGTTAATTTGTCCATTTTTTTAAATTTCCTCTACCTTATTTAACCATTCTTCTGTTGTTGCCAGTTCTTTCAATTTCCATTTTTTTCGCCTGTACCTTCCTTGCCGCTGTTGTTAAATATGTAAATAGAATGTCCTGATTTTGGTCCAAAATCAAATCAGCGTCTGTTATGCCCCATAGAAAATATTCCGGTTTCATAATTATATTTATCTTCAAGATTTTTTCACATAGCTCATGAATTTTCTTCCAGAATAAATTCACCTTTGGGCAAGTCCACCAAGTATGGTAGAACGTTCCCACCTCTTTTTCACATTTCCAACAGTTGCTATGCGTTGTTTTGTCTGTCCCTTTTCTGGAAGGCTTCTCTTGGTGAAACCCATCACGGGGTTCTTTTAAATAGCCTACGTTTATACTTTCCCCATGTCTTAATTAGAGCTGCTCTTACAAAGGGGTGACTGAATTTTCCCCCCGTCTTCCTCTTATTCTACCAGAGGTATCCATGCCAGCCTGTGCGTAGATCAAGTCCCTCTCCTGTTAGTAAATTACCCTTTGTTAATATGACCCAGTCCTTTATTGCAGCTCGGTTGCAGGATTCGTAGTATAGCTTGAAATCTGGCAATCCCCGTCCTCCCCTTTTCTTTTCGTCTGATATAATCTTAATTTAATTCTTGGTCTTTTGTTTTTCCACAAGAATTTCGTTATATCCGAGTTCCCTTTTTTTAAAACTTAATCGTTCCTAATTATTGGAAGTGACTGGAACAGGAAGAGAAGTTGTGGCAATATTGTCATTTTAATTGTGGCTATCCTTCCTAGTAATGAAATGTTTTGATTTTTCCACCGTTCGAGATCTTTTTGTATTTTTTTTCCAAAGCTGTTCGTAATTATTTTTGATTAATTGGGTGTTGTTTGATGTAAGGATAATACCCAAGTATTTTATTTTATTCTCTACTAGCTTGGGGAACCGGCCCTGCCTGGGTTATTTGAGAAAGGCATTGTGTGCCAAGGTTGGTCCTTATCAGTTGCTTATTTGGCTCACAGTGGTCTCAAAAAGTGAGTGAAGGTACTGCAAGTCCCATCGGCCATGGTCCATCCCCCTCCCAACAGCACCAGGATGTAGAGTGGGTCATGTGGGCTCTGTGTGCCACGTTTGGTCTTGATCATTCATTGAATGAGGGTCGCAATGGTCTCGGAAGGTGAATGAAGGTACTTCAAGTCCCATCATCCATGGTCCATCCTCCTTGAAACAGCACCAGGATGTTGAGTGGGTCACGAGGGCTCTGTGTGGCAAGTTTGGTCTGTATTGGTCATTGGATGAAGGTCACAGTGCTGTCAGGAAGTGAGTGAAGGTACTTCAAGTCCCATCATCCGTGGTCCGTCCCACACAAAACTGCAGCAGGATGTAGACTGGGTCATGAGGGCTCTGTGTGTCAGGTTTGGTCTTGATCAGTCATTGGATTAGGTTTGCAGCAGTCTTGGAAAGTGAGTGAAGGTACTTCAAGTCCCATCATGCATGGTCTGCCCTGCTCCAAACTGCACCAGGATGTAAAGTGGGTAATGGGGGCTCTCTGTGCCAAGTTTGGTCTTGATCAGTCAGTGGATGAGGGTTGCAGCAGTCTGGGGAAGTGATTGGAGGTACTTAAAGTCCCATCATCCACGGTCTGCCCTCCTTCAAACTGCACCAGGATGTAGAGTGGGTAATGGGGGTTTTGTGTGCCAAGTTTGGTCTTGATCTGTCATTGACTGCTTCAGGTCTTTGCTTTATCTCCCTCTGGCAGTTTAGAGTGTCGGAATGTTCGTGTTGGCTGGCCAATTAGAGGCGTTATGCAAATACTCCCTCACTGGCAACCAATCATGTTGTCAGAATGTAGAGGCCGGGAGCTGACACATACAAACATTCCCTTTTATTATATATAGATAGATATATAGATAGTTTTTAAGTTATGTTTTTAATTGTAGTAATTCTTTTTCTTTATTGTCAAGGTGTTTTGATAATAACTTGTTTTTTTGTTTGTTTAATTTGAAACTTGCGAGATTTCCAAAGGTTTCAAATTTGTTTATCCATTTATTAATACTAGGAATTGGATTTTCTATAATGCAGACGACATCGTCTGCGTATACTCTCAACTTGTATTTCTGAGCAAGTATTTCTGTCCCTTTAAGTTCTTTGTCCTTGTTGACATCTTTAACTAGTGTCTCCATAACTAGGACGAAAAGCAACGGGGAGAGTGGACACCCTTGACGTACCCCTCTATCGATTTGTATTTTTTTGGTTTTTTCTTGACCATTTATTATGAGTGGCTTCTTGGTTTGTGTATCATGCTTCTATTGTATTTTGGAAATAATATCCCATATCTCGTTCTCTAATTAACCATTTTAAATATTCCCAATTCATTTTGTCAAAAGCCTTCTCTGCGTCGATGAATAGGAGGGCTAATTTTTTTTCATTATGCTTTTTGTAATATTCCAGTATATTAATTAAGATCCTTGTATTGTCCTTAATATGTCTATTTGGCAAAAAGCATGTTTGTTCTGGGGAGATCCAGTCATTTAAAAATATTTTTGATCTCTCTGCTATTATTAACGTAAAGATCTTATAATCATTGTTTAATAGCGATATAGGTCTGTAATTTTTAATGTTATTGCCTTCGGTATTTTCTTTGTGGATTAAAGTTATGTTGGCCTTCTCCCATGATTTTGGCATCGTTTTTTTCTCTCTTACACCATTAAAATGTCTTTTAACAGAGGTGTTAATTCATTTTTGAATGTTTTGTAGTATAAGGCTCTGGTGGTGTTCTTGTCCTTTTTCTGGGCAGGCACAAGAACAACGTGGCATATTTATATTACTATTATTATTATTATTACAAATAACCAAATGCATAAGGTTGTGGGTTAACTCCAACTCCGGTCATGCCGAGACGACAAGGACTGCGTGTCAGAGATCCTGGAAGCACAATTGGCTGGGCTGCCGGGCGGTGATAGCGCACTGCGGTTTCAGATGTTCGCTGACAATGGTGTGCAGCTTTTCGTCAACATGGAAGGCGTCTTCCCGCTTGTTGAGGTCAGGAGGTTTTTTGCTAACGAACTCGTGCAGCGTCTCTCCCGCAGTGCTGTAAATTTCAATCTGCTTTGGGTCCCCTGCCACAAAGGAGTCGTCCCTTTTCAGGTCCCACACTGCACGCGTTCTGGTGACACCGTCGGAGGAAAGCCTTCCCTTGGGTGGAGGGCATTGGCAGGGATTAGGCGACATGTCCATGGCGCTCACTTTGACCCAATGCAGATGTTTCCAGCCCAAGAGGAGGAGTGTTGCCTTTACTTACGGGATGGTATTTAGGATGTGAGGTGAAGACAAGGACTCCGTGTCAAAGATCCTGGAAGCACAAAAAAACCCAAAACCAGGCTCTACTAACCTGGAGGGGGGGAAAGGGGCCATAATATCCGCACAGACAGGTGATATCCTTGGTTTTGCAAGTGAATACAATAACAAATAAACCCACGGATGAATCTGCTTCTTTCCTTGCATAATGACGCTTCCTGCCAAGGGCTTCTGACCAGGATCATTCCCACACGTCTAAAAACAAGGAGACACTAAAGATCCTGCCAGATCCAAGCAGAGCGCCCCCTCCCCAACTTCCCATGGGAGAAACATGCACCCGGCCACGGGAAAGCCCCCAGTCTCCTGTCTCACCTAGAGGCGCAAGAGTTGGAAGGGATTCCCAAGGGCCATCCAGCCCAAACTCCTTTCTGCCAGGTAGAAAAAGCACAATCAAAGCAGCCCTGACAGAGGCACATCCGCCCTGTTCGAAAGCCTCCAAAGGTCGCGACCTTCCTGCAGGGTGCCCTGTTGGCACGAGAGGGCACTGACTGTTTCTGCTGCTCCTCTCAGACCAGACCAGATTCATGAATGGAAATAAAATTTGAAATTTACCTATCCTATTCTGAAAACCTAGTCTGTGTGACTGTACTTAGTGGAATGTAATGCTCACTTTGCCAAATTGGGGTGCGCATTAGACTTGAGTAATTGCTTCTGCTCAGCTAGCAATGTGAAATAAATAGGCACCACTTTGGTGGGGACGTAGTAAAAAGGCATCCGTGCGGACATGGTGGCGATTCCGTCGAGAAAGCGCCTAAGGACAACAAAGATCCTCGTCGGCATGGACGGTGGAGCAACAGCGCCCCCTCCCTTCGTGGTCAGAGTCGAGCACAGCCTCCAGGTGCCGGAGATGGAAAAAACGGGAAGCCTTGACCTCTGTTTATGTCCTGCCTGCCTTTGTTAATAGTATAACTGCATGAAAGGTTTGCCATAGATGTGTACTACTGTATTCCGCCCAGGTCCGGATTACCCCAAGGCCATGGCCTATGAGTGCAGGCCTAGGAGGGCGCCAAATCACCGACCAAAATAAAACCCTTTCTCTTCCTTCCTTAGGCTGCGGCACCTCCTTCCTTCTTTCCCTCCCTCCCTCTTTCATTCCTTCCCCCTTCCCCCACATCCGAGAGGGGGCAGGGGTGGGGAGGGCGCTCCGGTTGCCTAGGCGACGTTGGCCGCATTCATCCCGGTGTCCTACGCGGCGTTCGCCCCTTTTCAGCGGTGGCGTCTGCGGCCAATGGCGCGCCTCTCCCGCAACCAACCTGCGGGGCTGGGTGACGTCAGGCGAGGGCGAGGAAGAGGCGGGGGGGGGGGAGCCGCGGCGCCTCTTCGCGAGCGCCGAGGCCTCTGCCTCCTCTGCCATGTTCCTGGGTGCTGCAGCGGCCCCGGGGGCTTCTCTTCCTTCCTCCTCGGAGAAGGAAGGGAAGCCCCCGGGCGGCCGCTGCGGCACCCAGGAACATGGCAGAGGAGGCAGAGAGGCCGCAGTACTTGCGAAGAGGCCGTGGTGCTCGCGAAGAGGCGCCACGGCTTCCCTCCGCCTCTTGCTGGTCGAAAAGTCACAGGTTCAAACCTGGGGAGCAGGGTGAGCTCCCGCTGTCAGCCCCAGCTTCTGCCAACCTAGCAGTTCGAAGGTAACGGCACTCCATGCTGGCCACATGACCTTGGAGGTGTCTGTGGTCAGTGCCTGCTCTTCGACTTAGTACCACTCCTCAGAGTCAGTCCATTGCTGCCATACTGTTGGGTGTTTCCCTTCCTTCCCCTAGCTTTTGCCTTCAGAAGCATCAACGACCCCTTTGGAGTCCTCTTCATTTACCATGGTTGCCATGTTATTGTTGTTTCCCCCCCTCTCTCCCCTCTTCGGCGTCGAGTATTTATGTCACAGCGGATAGGCAACAGAAATATAGAAGTTTAATTCCCCATCGGCCCAAAAACTCCAGTCTCTGTTCGTGTGAATAATGAAACTCTCATTCAATTCAAAAGGTAAAAATATAACTTTGTATTGAATTGTATTTAACAATAACAGGCTAAACATCGAAAAACAACAGCCATCACAGCTACCTTTCTAAACATCCTTTCCTCACAGATATTAAATCCCAACTGACAAATCCCAACTGTCACTTTGTAACTGACATTCCCCAAGATTCCATTTAGCAGTCTTGAGACAGCGCCATCTGGTGTCAAACATGTCACACTGCAGGTCATCTCAAACTGCGGAAATATATCTTGTGCTGACTCATGAATTGCTATTCAAAATACAATAATCTGACATCCCCTCCATAGTGCATTGCGATGCTGTCATATGGTTGGTTTTCCCCTTCGTTCCCCTCCATATTGCATTTAGAGGTATCAGTGGCCCTTTTAGAGTCCTCTCCGATTGTCATTGCGGCCATATTATTGTCGTTTCCCTTCTTTCCCTCTCTATGGCATTTGGAGACACCAATGGTCCCTTTGCAGTCCTCTCTGTGTTTACCATGGCTGCCATATTATTGTTGTTGTTGTTTCCCCCGTCTTTCCCCTCCAGATGGCATTGGGATGCTGCCCTAGGGCTGGATTACCTCTTCTTGCCCCCCATACCCTTTGGAGGGAGGCCCCTCTGCCTGTCCCTGATGCCACCTGTTGTTGTTCCTCCTGGGCATCTCTCTCTCCCCTTGGCCTGGCCTGCAGCTGCGGGCACTGCCATGCCATGTCTTCCCCCCTCCCGTAGAAGTTCCCCAACAAGAAGTGGCTGCTCCGCAGCATGGTGGGCCTGCTGGGCAACGTGGCCGAGGTGGAGGAGCTCTGCCCACAGCTCATGACCCCCCGGTTCATCTCTGCCTTAAGGTGAGCCTGCACTGCCCCTCCTTGTCACGCTCTGGCCAAAAGGGTCCCCAGGGTGGTCGGTCCAAGAGTGGTCTCGCTCTCCTCCTGCAGCAACCTCCTGGACAGCAAGGCCAATGGGATCGAGGTCTCATACACCACCTGCGGGGTCCTTTCCCACATCATGTCCAATGGGCCCACGGCCTGGGTCATCGCGAAGCCCTCCCAGAAGAAGGTGGTGAGCCGCATGTGGGAGAAGGTGCTGGGCCGCATGTGGGATGCCATGCAGCGCTGGGACCTCCACTCCTGCAGGGACATCAGGTACCGGTGGGCAGGGCAACCAAGGGCAGGGCAGAAGGGCCATCTTATTGGGGTGATGGCCGCCCAGCCCCGAACCACATACTTCCCCCTTTGCAGGTTATTAAAGCCCACCTTTTGCAGGTCCTTCAAGGCCATCCTCAGGCTCCTGCCACAAGGCATCTCCCCGGTCAGCCAGCACTGGGCCACCTGGGCACTCCACAGCCTCGTCTCTAGCCACCGTAAATCCCTCCCTCCCTCCCTCCTCCCTCCCTTCTCCTATTTCCTGTCAGATTATTGCATTTTGAATAGCAATTCATGAGTCAGCACAAGATGTATTTTCTGCAGTGTGACATGTTTGACACCAGATGGCGCTGTCTCAAGACTGATAAATGGAATCTTGAGGATTTGTCAGTTACAAAGTGACAGTTGGGATCTGACAGTTGGGATTAAATATCTGTGAGGAAAGGATGTTTTAGAAAGGTAGCTGTGATGGCTGTTGTTTTCGATGCTTAGCCTGTTATTGTTAAATACAATTCAATACAAAGTTATATTTTTACCTTGTGAATTGAATGAGAGTGTCATTATTCACACGAACAGAGACTGGAGTTTTATGGGCCGATGGGGAATTAAACTTCTATATTTCTGTTGCTTTATCCGCTGTGGCATAAATACTCGACGCCCAAGATTTCCTTCCTTCCCTTTTACCTTCTTTCCTCTACCCTCCTGTCAGCTCACCACAGTATAGCGCAAATAACCACACAGACTGCCTCTGGTCAGTTACTACACCTTTACTGTGGGACACAAACATATCTAAAGCCGAAAGTGAATTCCCTCCACCAGAACCCGATTTATATAGGATTCCCCCTTCGGTTCAAAATCCCGAATTGCGCCTTCTCGAGAAAGCGCCAAGGATTCCCGCCGCTCCTCCACTCCAGCCAGTACTTTCACACACCGGCAATTTTGTTTAGTCTATGTCAGGATCTGGATCCCGCCGGCCAGGGCCAAGGCTGCGGGCATCAGTTCCTGACACCCTCCCTTCTCTTTCCATCCTTCCTCTTCCTTCCTTCCTTTCTTCTTTCTTTCCTCCCTTCGTTCCATCTGCCTCTTTTTATTTTCTTTCTTCCATCTTCTCCTTTTTCCTTCCTTCCTCCCCCTCTATATTTCCTTCCTCCCACCTTCTTCTCTTTCTTTCCTCCATCCCTTCCTCAGTTCCTTCCTCCATTTCCCATTCCTCCCTCCCTTCTTGCCTTTCTTTCTTTCTTCCCTCCATTCATTCCTTCCTTTCCTATTTCCTTCCTTCTTTCCTCCTCCTACCCTTCCTTCCTTCTTTTTTTTCTTTCTTCCTCCCTATAGATCAGGGGTGGCCAAATATGGCCCGGGGGGCCGGATGCGGCCCTTTGGCCGATTCTATCTGGCCCTCCTAATGTTATATTATATTATAATTTATATATATATATATATATGATATTAATACTAATAATATATGAATATTTCTTGATATATTAATATGTTAATATTAATGATGTGTAATAGGAATGAGAAAAAAGTTATGAAAATTAAAAGAAATCAGAAGGGATTCATATGTAAGGGACTTTCAAGTTTATACGCATCGCAGTGGCAATCCCGGAAGTGGACTTTCTTTTCCGCACTCCCTGGGCCCAAATTTTCGTTAGATTAGTAAATATTTCGGATGCCCACCCAACAGGAAAATTTCCCCCTCCAAAATAGCTTTGCAGACATAACTCACAGCCTTTCCATGCTTGGAGCCTAATTAGAGTGAAAGGCCTACCTCCAGGAAGTGAAAAAGGAGACAGAAATGATAGAGAGATCCAGATCGGGACTCCTAGAGGGGCTGGAGGACTGAGGAAAAAGCGGTTTAAACACCCAGGAAGGGGGTTTAGATAGAAGGACAGAGCAGAAGGACATAAGAACTGCTGAGAGAAGGGCAGCAGGAGTGAAAAGAGCACGGAGAGGAGAAGGAAGAGTTCAGAATCAAGAAAAGCCATAGAGTTCAAACGGAGACTCCTAGAGTGCTATGGTAAAACTGAATGGGGAAAAGCTGGAGTGAGGAGAACTCTACAGATTAGCAAGGCCTGCACCAGAGGTGGGCAACTATTTTATTTAATAATATTAATAATATATTAATGCATTATATGTCCCTGCAAAGAAACCCTGTCCTTTTATAATATTAATAATATTAATAATAATATATTAATGCATTATATCTCCCTGCAAGGAAACCAAGGGAAATGTTGCCCCTTGATTTGCCTGTGCTTAAAACAGTGTCAGTCCTGTTTCCCTGCTCTGCCTACTTTAGAACTACTAACGAAATTCGTTAGTAATTACGTTACATTTTAGAAATTTTTGGAATTTTTTTTGTAAGTCTTTCTATTACTAATCAACCCCCCCCCCCCCCAATTAGATTTTTGATTCCCTATTTTTGGGTTCTAAACCATGCCTAATGTGTAATATATAGTAAATATAGTAAGTGAATAAATAAATAAATAATGTAGATTATCTTGTAGTTCCGCCTTTAGTTGCGGCCCTCCATAATATTTCTTGGCTCTCGTGTGGCCCCTTGGAAAAATAATTGCCCACCCCTGCTGTAGATGGTCATCCAGCCTCCTCCTCCTTGTTATTAATAAAAATATAGATTTGTATTATTATTATTATTAATAATAATAATATAGAATATAGAGTTGTGAGGGCCACCCAGTCCAACCTCCTTCTGCCATAAAGGGAAACACAATCAAAATCCTCCCATCAGATGGCCACCCAGCCTCTGCATTATTATTATTATTATTATTAATATAGAATCATAGAGTCCTAGCACTGGAAGGGACTCCGAGGGTCATCCCGTCCAACCCTGTTCTGCCACAAAGAACGGCACAATCCGATCCCTCCCGACAGATGGCCCCCTGCTTCCAAAGCGCCAGAGCCCCTGAATCCCAGCATTGGGACCCACCCAAGGGGCCATTCCCGCCCATGGCTTTGCTCTCTTTGTGACCACCTTCCTCTCTCCTTTTGCAGCGTACAAGTACTGCCCTTTGCTGGTCCAGGACGGCGGGCTGCTCCTCTTGAAGGACCTGATCCAGATGGCTTCCTCCCGGCCGGAGACCAAGGAGATGGCCCGGTGAGTTGCCGGTCCGCCCAGGGTTGCGTTGCGATCAGAGTCGCCCTTCCTTTTGGAGAAAAGGCATTCGTAACCATTTGGAAAAGCACTTTCCAGGGATGCTCACAACAATTGAGAAAGGCGCGGCCTGTCAGAGAAGAGCCCAAAACCACCCTTCAGAGTGGACTCTTCTCTTGTATAGAACCAGATGTAATTCTGCAAGGCAATGGTTTCGGTTGTTAGACTGAATAACCTGTTGCCTCTGATCTGTTAGGAAAACAGAGGTTCTGCCAGTGCATAGAAACAGCAGAGCTCTCCCATAAAACAGCTTGTTTTATATCATGGACTCAAGAGACAAAAAGGAAGCAGACTTGGGCAGAAATAACCTATTTGGTTTACTCACAACCTTCATGTGCTCAGCAGACACGGGGACAAAACGTGTCAGTTTCAGATCTGTTGGAGATCATGCTCTGTGCCGTCCGGCTGGGGCATCTTTCTTCTCACAAACAGCAGGCATTGGATCCGAGGTCTGAAGTAGCCTGGTGTCCGTCTGTGGTGTGCAGTCCCGTAGTCTGTGGTTTGTCTGTCTGTTGTGAGGATGTGGTCCACAGCCCCTTACCTTCCCACCAGAGCGGTACCTATTGATCTCGCATTTGCATGTTTCCTAACTGCTAGGTTGGCAGAAGCTGGGGCTGACAGCGGGAGCTCACCCCCCTCCCCGGATATGAACCTGTGACCTTTTGGTCAGCAAGTTCAGCAGCTCAGCGGTTTAACCCGCTGCGCCACCAGGGGCTCGTATTGCTATATTACAATTTTATTGTTATATATCATTTATTCTCTACTAGCTTGGGGAACCGGCCCTGCCTGGGTTGTTTGAGAAAGGCATTGTGTGCCAAGGTTGGTCCTTATCAGTTGTTTATTTGGCTCGCAGTGGTCTCAGGAAGTGAGTGAAGGTACTGCAAGTCCCATCATCTGTGGTCCAATGTCTTCCAAACTGAAGCAGGATGTGGTGTGGGTCATGGGGGCTCTGTGTGCCAAGTTTGGTCTTGATCAATCAGTGGATGAGGGTTGCAGCGGTCTCGGGAAGTGATTGGAGGTACTTCAAGTCCCATCATCCATGGTCTGCCCTCCTCCAAACTGCAGTAGGATGTAGAGTGGGTCATGGGTACTTTGTGTGCCAAGTTTGGGCCTGGTCTGTGATTTGTAGGGGCTTCAATGTTCTGTGGGAAATGAATCGGATGAAGGTACTGCAAATCCCATCATTTGTGGCCCATCCTGCCCTACACCGCACCAGGTTGTAAAGTGGGCCAGTGGGCATCTGTGTGCCAAGTGTGGTCCTGATCCTTCTATGGTGTGGGCCAGAGTTCTCTAAGCAAGTGAGTTAAAGTACTGCAAGCCCCGTCATCCATGGTCCTTCCTCCCTCAAACTGCACCAGGATGTAGAGTGGGTGTTGAGGGTTCTGTGTGCCAAGTTTGGTCTTGTTTTCTCATTGTTTGGGGTCGCAAAGGGGTCGCAAAGTGTTTTGGCCTTAAACTCCCACCATGCCTGACTGCCTCAGGCCTTTGCCTTATCCTCCTCTGCCAGTTTAGAGTGTCGGAATGTTCATGTTGGCGTGCCTGGCTGGCCATCCTCTTCTGCCAGTTTAGAGGGTTGGAATGTTCATGTTGGCTGGCCAATACTCCAAATACTCCCTCACTGGCAACCAATCATGTTGTCAGAATGTCGAGGCCGGGAGCCAATCAGAACGCTGCCACGTACATACAAACCCACACACATACAAACATTCCCCTTTATTAATATATAGAGATATAGAGAAGAGACATATAGAGATAGAGATTATTTAGATAGTAAAAGTAATAATAAATAATTAATATTATTTATTTATTTATTTACCGTATTTCTATACCGCCTTTTTCAGCCTGTAGGCGACTCAAGGCGGTTTACATTCGGCACAATTCGATGCCCCTTAACATAATAATAATAACAATAATAATAATACAGTTAGCCATGCCCCCTTGAGTATTGGTTGAGTTTATAAAAACAACAACAACAACAATGTAATAATAATAGAGTCTCATTTAACCTATGACATCCTTTGGGATTGGTAGATGCAATAATAATAATAATGACAACAACAACAACAAAGCAGACTCTCAGTTAATCTATGACAGCCATTGGGATTGTATATTATTATTATTATTATTATTATTAGGCTTTCATTTCTAACCCTCCTCCTCCTTCCATTTCCAACGTTTCTCCCCTTTTCTTAGGAGAGTCCTAGAACAATGCGACAAATTCATGAAGTAGAACATGGACACCTCCGGAGAAGAGGTGTGGCCATGTACGTAGCATGGGACTTTCTCGCCCGCTGGAGGAAGAGGAGGCACCGCCACTGCTGCCACCGCCCGTTGCGTGTATTTGGCATGTCCGTCACTCGGGAGACCTTTGGGGCCACACAGCGCAAGGCCCTCCCTTCTTTCCCCTTTCCTTCCTTCGTGTCGCACTTTGTCTGTGTGAAAAGAAAGAATGAAACAAAAGACGATCCAAAAAGATTTGGGTTCTGTCTAATTATCTATTTCTCTCTGGAATGGAAGTTTCGATATATGTTACATGTGTGTTTTCTTTTTCTTTCCCACACCGATCCTACCCCCTTCCCCTTCCCTCATATCTCCCCTCCCTTTTTTTCTTTCTATTTCTATGTATTGCATGTTAATTGTTATTATTGCTCTTTTAAGGAAATCAGAAAAGAATATTATTTATTTTTTTAAAAAAAGATTTGGGTTTTCTCTTCCATGGGAATTATCATCATTATCTTACTATTATTATATTAGTACTATATTTATTTTATTATTCTATTTATGATATTCTATTTAATTATTCTATTTTATATTATTATGATTCTGTTTGATTATATTCTGTTATCACTATTATATCTTATATTTTTGTATTTTATTTTATTACTTTACTAGCTTGAGGACCCGGCGGTGCCCGGGTTATTTGAGGAAGGCATTGTGTGCCAAGGTTGGTCCTTATTAGTTGTTTATTTGACTCGCAGTAGTCTCAAAAAGTGAGTGAAGGTACTGCAAGTCCCATTGGCCATGGTCCATCCCCCTCCAAACAGCACCAGGATGTAGAGTGGGTCATGGGGGCTCTGGGTGTCACATTTGGTCTTGATCATTCTCTGGATGAGGGTGGCAGTGGTCTCAGAAGGTGAGTGAAGGTATTGCAACTCCCATCATCCGTGGTCCATCCCACTCCAAACTGCACCAGGATGTAGAGTGGGTCATGGGGGCTCTGTGTGCCAAGTTTGGGCCTGGTCTCTGATTTGTAGGGGCTGCAATGTTCTGTGGGAAATGAATTGGGTGAAAGTACTGCAAATCCTATCATTTGTGAGCCATCCTGCCGTAAACCACAGCAGGTTTGTAAAGTGGGACATTGGGCATCTGTGTGCCAAGTTTGGTCCTGATTCGTCATTGGTGTGGGCCACAGTGCTCTAAGGAAGTGAATTGAAGTACTGCAAGTCCCATCATCCATGGTCCATCCTCCCTCAAACTGCACCAGGATGTAGGGTGCATCTTGGGGGGTCTGTGTGCCAAGTTTTGTCTTGTTCTGTCATTGTTGGGGGCCTAGTCAGGAAAATCAAGTTGAGGAAGCCTTGCTGTCAATTTTTGGCCTGGTCTGTGATTTATAGGGATTACACAGTGTTGTTTGGGAAGTGAATGATGTGAAGGTACTGCAAATCTCATCATTCGTGGCCCCTCCTGCCCTAAACCACACCAGGTTGTGAAGTGGACCATTGGTTCCGTTTGCCAAGTTTTGTCCTGATCCGTCATTGCTGTGGGCCGCAGTGGCTGACTGCCTGAGGCCTTTCCTTTTCCCTCTGAGTCACTTTAGAATGTTGGAATGTGGTTGGCCAATCGGAGTCCTTTATGCAAATACTATTTCACTGGCAACCAATCCCCTCTGTCTGGCGCCATAGAATGTTGGGAGTTCTGAGGCTGGCCAATCAGAGCCCTTTATGCAAATAATCCCACAGTTGCAGCCAATCCAAATGCTGACACATATTCCTCCCGTCGCACCACCACACCACCGCCCGCAAACACTGACTTTTATTATATAATTTATTTTAATATAATAAAATTATAATTAATGCTTTAATGTTTATAATATAATATATATTACTATATCTGTTTTATTCTATTTACTATATTATTCTATTTAATTATTCTATTTTATATTATTATTATCTTTATATTCTATTATCACTATTATATTATATATTTTTGTATTATATCACTTTATTATTTATTTTAATATAATAATAAAATTATACTATAATGCTGTTTATATTAGTATATTATAATATGATCTAATACTTAATTATTATATTATTCTATTTAATTATTATATTACATTATAATATTATATTTTTAAAAATAAAAAATAATTAAAATGATGCAATAATTACTAAGTAGAATATCATAAAATAGAATATAATTTTGTCATTATTTTATTACATTATAATAATATATGTTACATATTATTATATTAAAAATAATTATTAAATGGCATAATGTAATAATTATTAAACATAATATTGTGATAAAAATAGAATAATAATTGTGTGTGTCTTTCTGCCATTCCTGCCAGGATATCTATGTTGTGTTCATCGAAACAGGCCCAGGTTTCACACTGAGTGTATAAATACATTTTAAAACATATTAACTATATGTATTACTGTGTTAGTGTCATTTTGTGTCATTTTGGTTCTTGGGGTGCCCCAGGATTCTGTAAATGTAAAAAATGTGCTGCGGCTCAAAAAAGGTTGAAAATCACTGCCTTAGAGTGTTGGAGTTGAGGCTGGCCAATCAGAGTCCTTTATGCAAATAATCCCACCGTGGCAGCCAATCGAAAAGCTGGCACATATTCCTCCGGACCTCCCGCCCTCCGCAAACACTGACTTTTATTATATACATAGAAGATAGATGTGGAGTTTTCATGGGTTTTATTATTGTTTAAATTCTTTAGAAAATACTTCACAGTTTAAAGGGAAGGAGAAAACAGGAAACCGGAGCAGCGCTGGCGGTTTTTGTCAGTCCCCGAATGCGTCGGAATGGCCTCTGAGCAGCTATACCTTTCATAGCTTTCGCTCATATTCTCCATCTTGAATGGCTGGCTGGCTGTCCACACGAACTAAGGGCGCCCTCGTTCTCATTGCGCTTGTGCGGCATTTAACTCTACACTGTCGAATTAATCCAGTTTGATACCACTTTAAATTGCCGTGGCTGGCTTGATGCAAAAAGATCCGGGGAGTTTGCAATCCTGCAAGGTTTTTGCCAGCCATCTCTATTGGGGATTTGCCGAACGACAACTCCCAGGAGTCCACCGCATTAAGCCACGTCAGTTAAGTTGCAGTTAAACTGCATTAACTCTACAGTGTGGATGCACTTCGCTTTTGTTTTTTTTGCGGGAGAGATGTGAATATATTTTAAAAAATTTTTTTGCGTACAATGGGGAACGTATGGGATATCAGACAGCGCCGAAAGAAAACAAAGGCCATTCCTTTCCTCCCTTCCACTCCGATCATGTCAAGGCCACCACAGGAGAGTCCCTGCGTTGCAAGAAAACCCGCCACCAACTCTTTTGCATTATTGCCTGCTTTGGCATTTGTGGCCAGCTCCGTTGGGGTCTCCGTGGCCACCCCTTGCGCCTTTCCCTTGCTTCCTATTGGGCGATCCCAGCCAGGTTCTCCTTCATCTTCTTAGTCATGCTGGGGATGAGTCCAAGGTGATCCTCCACGCAGTGGGAGACGCAGTTCTCCAGCTGGGACTTGACCTGCAGCTCCTTGCTGCCCGAGTCCAAGGCGTCCTTGGCTTTGTCGTTGCAGTGCATGGTGCAGCGGGCCAGGCGGTCCTGGGGAAAACGGGGAGGGAGAAATAGTATTATTATTATTGGGTTGTTGTGTGTTTTCTGGGCTGCATGGCCATGTTCCAGCAGCATTCTCTCCTGGCATTTTGCTTCTATCTGTGACAAACATCCTCAGAGATGAGTGGAGTGTGTGTGTATATATGTGTGTGTGTGTATTTATTTATTATTTCAATTTATATACCCCCCCCCCCCTTCCCAAGAGGCTCAGGATGGTTTACATCACGGCTGTCCAACTGGCGGCCCGGGGGCTGTATACGGCCCCCCAGCCCCTTCCCTGCGGCCCCCTAGGCTTTTTAATAAAAAATAAAATTTTAAAAAATTAAATAAATTAAATACTATTTTTAAAAATTACCCACTTCCGTAGTATCGCGAGACTACGGAAGCCACACGGGATTTCGCTCTCAACGCGAGATCACGCCTGCGTTGAGAGAAATCCCGTGTGGCTTCCGTGGTCTCGCGATACTCCTGTTGCCGAAATCTCGGCTACTTAATCCCTGCGGCCCACGCAGACGCGATTTGGACCTTCTCGGCTGCTGCCTCGGTCGGTCGTCGCCTCTGCTCGTGGTCCGGCTACTCCTGGATCCTGCGCGTTTGGGAAGGTAGGCTAACCTTTATGTTATTATTATGTAGTTGTGTATGGATGCCCCTTATGTATTCCCTCCCTGCATTTCCCCTTAGTAAAAGATTATATTTGATTGTATGGATGCCTCTTATGAATTGTAAGTAAATTGGAGCTGGGGGAGGGGTGGGAGCGGAGCGGAGCCGGGGGCGGGGACAGACCCTTCGGCCCCCCAGGTCATCAGTGACCGGAATTCAGGCCCCTTGGCCGGTAGAAGTTGGACAGCCCTGGTTTACATCAATGTTTCCCAAACCTTTTTGAGCCACGGCACTGTTTCAACATTTAAAAAATCCGGGGGCACACCACCAACCAAAATGACACAAAATGACACTCTAACACAGTCAAACATATAGTTAACTGACCTTGAATTTTGCAGTTGTAGTTCACCTACATCCAGAGAGCACTCTGGACTCAAACAATGATGGATCAGGACCAAACTTGGCATGAATACTCAATATGCCCAAAAGTGAACACAGATGGAGTTTGGGGAAGATAGACCTTGACATTTGGGAGTTACAGTTTCTGGGATTTATAGTTAACACAAAATCAGAGCATCCTGAACTCTTGCAACAATGGAATTGAACCAAACTTGGCATATTGAACTCTCATTACCAACAGAAAGTACTGCGAGGGTTTGCTTGGGAATTGACCTTGAGTTTGGAAGTTGTAGTTCACCTACACCCAGATAGTACCGTGGACTCAAACAAAGCTGCCAGGCCCCGAGATACCTTCCATTTCCCCAGGTCTCCCTCGCAAGCCGAGGGAGAGCCTGGGGAAGCAGCTCCAAACTGCTTCGCCTGCTGCCTCACTCGCCTTCTCCAGCCACCGGGATAAGGTGCAGCCCCGTCCCGAAGGCTGGCGAAGGCCAGGCTGGGCCCAGGGAGGCAGCGGCAGGAGCAGCTCCAAAGCTGCTTCCCCCGCCGCCTCCCTCGCCTTCTCCTGGACCAGGCTAGAGAAGGCTACACTGGGACCAGGGAGGCGGCAGGAGAACAGGCCCTGCCTGGCAGCCGGGTTTGGCCGGCTCGCATCTTCCCTAGGCCCTGCGGGGATCTGTTCTCCCGGTTCGTGGTTCTGCTGGGCTTGGCGGAGCCGCGAGCCGGGGCTCCCCGAGGTGCCCAGGTTCCCGCCTCCTCCGGAAGTGAGCCCACAGGATGGACTCTATAGTGTCGCTCACTTCTGGAGGAGGAGGAGAGCGTCGCCCGGCCCCTCCCCTCCTGAGCCTCCCCTGCCTCTCTAGGTCCCAACCGCTGATCCGCAATCAGCTGGTGTTTTGCGGGAAAACCTCGGAGAGGGGAGAAAGGGGGGGAAGAGGTTTCTTGCGACACAACAGCTGATCCCAAACGGTACACTAGTGTGCCGCGTGACAGCGGTTGAAAAAGACTGGTTTACAACAACGAAACAACACAATCACAGTATAGTTGAAAATATTAAAACAGATTTAGACCAGAGTGGACTATACCGCCATTAGAGATTAAACGCCTGTCGAAAAAGATTGGTCTTACAAGCCCTCCGGAAGGCCTGCAGATCCGTTATTGCTTGTGCCTTCTCCGGGAGGGCGTTCCAGAGAGTAGGCGCTACCACAGAAAGAGTGCGCTGCTGCGTCGATGACAAGCGGCAGAACTTAAGTGATGGAAGCTCCAATAGATTTCGATCCATGGACCGTAGTGGTCTCTGGGGAACGTGCGGGGAAAGGTCCGTCAGGTACACTGGCCCCAGGCCATGCAAGGCCTTAAAGGTTAACACCAACACCTTGAAGACAATCCGGTACTCAATCGGGAGCCAGTGCAAACGCTGTAGGACTGGCGTGATGTGGCACGATAGTGTCACTCCAGCCAGTAGTCGAGCCACAGCATTTTGCACCATCTTCACAGGCCCGGATTATCCATAAGGCCACATTAGGCCATGGCCTAGGGGCGCAGCCATGGGGGGGGGGCGGATCCGGACCCCCCCCCCTTTTTTTTAAAAGGCCGATCTTTGGGCGTTTCTGCACCTGCGTGTGGATGGCCATAGGCCCCTAGGGCCTCTGACGCGGCTTCGCTCCGTCTCCTTCCTCGCTCGCACCGGGCACCCCTCCGTCCTTGAGTGAAGGAAGGAGGGGCTGGCGAGAGTGAGGAAGAGGCGGGGCAAAGCCCCGCCCCTAGGGCCTCTGACGCGGCTTCCCTCCGCCTCTTTTCGCTCGCGCCGGCCCCTCCTTCCTTCACTCAAGGAAGGAGGGGCGCCCGGCGCGAGCGAGGAATACGCGCAGGGCGCCCCACCCCTAGGGCCTCTGACGCGAATGCTCAGCATCGGCCCAGGGGTGTGGCTTCCAATGTGTGGCCTAGGGCGCCAAAAAGAGGTAATCCGGGCCTGCAACTTCAGTTTCCAGATTACCGAAAAAGGAAGGCCTATGTAGAGGGCGTTACAGTAGTCCAGTCTTGAGATGACCGTGGCCTGGATTACCGTGGCCACTTCGTCACCGGAGAGGTAGGGCGCCAGCCGCCTCGCCTGGTGCAGATGGAAAAACGCTGCTCTGCTAACGGTGGAGACCTGAGCCTTCATCATCAGCAGAGGGTCCAGTTGGACCCTCAGGCTTTTAACCAAGGGTGACGGGCTAACCACCACGCCGTCCATGATTGGCAACCGGAAGTCGTCGTCCCCCCCCAGGCGGGCCAGTCACAGGACCTCCGTCTTCAATGGGTTCACCTTCAACCTGCTGGCCCGGAGCCACCCAAGTCACGGCTTCCAGGCACTGATGGAAATAATCGGGTACAGAGTCCGGCCGGCCTTCCATCCTCAGCACTAGCTGGGTGTCGTCAGCGTACTGATGGCACTCCAGACCAAAACTACGCACCAGTTGGGCCAGTGGACGCATGTAGATGTTAAACAATAGAGGAGAGAGGATAACCCCTTGGGGGACCCCACAATTTTGGGGGACCCTTTCCGAGACCACCCCTCCCCTCTCCACCCGTTGTCCCCGATCTTGGAGAAAGGAGGCCACCCATTTAAGGGCGGACCCCCTCACTCCCGTCATGGCTAAACCGTGGACCAATAGTGAATGGTCGACTGTGTCAAATGCTGCCTTGAGGTCCAATAACACGAGCAGCGCTGACCCGCCTTGGTCCACCTGGCAGCGCAGCTGATCTGTGATAGAGACCGGCACCGTCTCTGTCCCGTGCCCCAAGCGGAAGCCGGACTGGGTAATAAAGTCATTACACTTTTTAGTACTGGACAAAGAACCTGAGAGACCGGAGTTCAAAGTGGTATCAAACTGCATTAACTGCACAGTGTAGATGCAGCTGCAGCCTCTCTCTTCCCTTCCTTACCTGAAACCTCTCCAGCTCTTGGGTGACCACTGCTTGCGCCTGGGCCAGCGGAGCGTGGCAGCGCTCAATGCACTGGTGCACTTGCTGCATGGAGGCCTTGTCGTTCTCGCAGCAGGTTGCGCTGCACCGGAACATGATGCCCTGCAAAGAGAGGAGAGTCGGGTAGAGATTATAATACTAATAATAATTTATTTATTTACAACATTTACATGCCGCCCTTCTCATCCCGAAGGGGACTCACTCAGAGCGGCTTACAAGTAAAATGTAAATACAATATATTATATTATTGCCATAGCACAATACTAATATGATATACTAGCTTGGGGACCCGGCGGTGCCCGGGTTATTTGAGGAAGGCATTGTGTGCCAAGGTTGGTTCCTATTAGATGTTTATGTGGCTTGCAGTGGTCTCAGGAACTTAGTGAAGGTACTGCGAGTCCCATTGGCCATGGTCCATCCCCCTCCAAACAGCACCAGGATGTAGAGTCAGTCATGGGGGCTGTGTGTGTCACATTTGGTCTTGATCATTCTCTGGATGAGGGTTGCAGCGGTCTCGGAAGGTGAGTGAAGGTATTTCAAGTCCCATCATCTGTGGTCCATCCTCCTTGAAACTGCACCAGGGTGTAGAGTGGGTCAAGGGGGTTCTGTGTGCCAATATTGGTCTGTAGTGGTCATTGGGTGAGGGTCGCGTTGTGAAGTGGGCCATTGGGACCCTGTGTGCCAAGTTTGGTCCTGATCCGTCACTGCTGTGGGCCACAGTGGCTGACTGCCTGAGGCCTTTCCTTTTCCCTCTGCATCACCTTAGAATGTTGGAATGTGGATGGCCAATCAGAGTCCTTTATGCAAATGTTCCCACAGTGGCAACCTGTAGAAATGCTGTCACATATTCCTTGGCACCTCCGCACCTCCCAGAAAATAAACATTCTATTTCCAACGGAAAAAAACTGTCATTTGGCTAACTCAAGCCTTCAGTCGCATTCTGTTTTGCTGGCCAATCCGAGTCCTTTATGCAAATTGTCTCTCGGTGGCAACCAATTCCCTCTGTCTGGTGCCTTAGAGTGTTGGAGTTCTGAGGCTGGCCAATCAGAGTCCTTTATGCAAATAATCCCACAGTGGCAACCAATCAAAAAGCTGGCACATATTCCTCCGCACCTCCCGCCGTCCGCACCTCCGCACCTCCGCAAACACTGACTTTTATTATATACATAGATAGATAGATTATATTGTACTATAACATTATATTGTAATATTATTAGTAATATTGTATAATTTATTTACTACTTTATTTATATTGTATGGCTCCAAAGCTATTATTCCAGACGCTGACCGCTGTATTAGTTTGGATTCAGTGCCAATGACCAGGTGTGTGCTCCACCAAAAAAAAAGGGATTCTGGGACCTGTAAGCCAAATAGGGCAACTTTCACAAAGTTTGCAAGGAGTGAAGTCCAGCAAAGGGACTTTGGCTGAGGGCAAGGAGTAAGGGATACATTAGAAAGGGGGACATTTTCAATCTCAGCTGCAATGGGGAGCTTTTGGCCAGCTCTGTGACCGGTCAGAAAGGGGATGCTGGGAAGTGTAGGCTTTTTAACTATTTATATTGAACTAGCTGTACCCGGTACGTGTTGCTGTGCCCTATTTAGGAGATGCGAGAAAGTCTGAGTATGTAAGGGTTGGAATTGTTGTTAGTTATGGTGTTGTTGGGGCCCTGGCTGTGTGGTTGTGGGTTGTTTTGGTAGGTGGGATGTTGAAGTCCTGGGGAGTTGTCGGTGTGTGGTGTTGCTGGCGTTCTGCAGAGCTTGTGGATATACAATGTTTTTTGTCTTTCCGTCTGCTGTGTTGATGTAGAGGTTGATGCTTGTGTGGGTGGGGTACTTGAAATCCCATTATCCATGGTGTGTCCTCCTCTGAACTGCAGTCGGATGGAGTGTGGGTCATGGGGGGCATTGTGTGCCAAGTTTGGTCTTTATCGGTCTTGGTTCTGGGACACAGTGGTCTGTGGGGAATGATGGGTTTTGAAGTAGTACAAATCCCATTATCCATGGAGGTACTTCAAGTCCCATAATCCATGGTCCACCCTCCTCCAAACTGTAGTAGAATGTAGCGTGGGTCATAGGGGCTCTGTGTGCCAAGGTAGGTTACTGTAAATTCAGGCCATACACAATGTCCCATGAGTTGAGGCCTAGTCAGGAACAGCAAGTTAATGAAGCCTTACTGTCAATTCAGGCCATACACAATGTCCAATGAGCTGAGGCCTAGTCGGGAGAATCAAGTTAATGAAGCCTTACTGTCATTTCAGAGCGTAAACAGCATTCCATTAAGTGAGACCAAGTCAGGGAAATTAAGTTAATGAAGCCTTACTGTCAATTTTGAGCGTGGTCTGTGATTTGTAGGGATGTAAATTTTCTGTGGGAAGTGAATTGGGTGTTTGTGTTTGTGCCTCAGCCCTTTGTCTTATCCTCTTCTGACAGTTTATTATGGGTTGGAATGTTCATGTTGCCTGGCCAGTACAGGAGTTATGCAAATCCGCCCTTATTGGCAGCCAATCATGTTGTCAGAATGTAGAGGCTGGGAGAGTCGTTGGCAGCCCCGGAATATGCTGGGAAATGTAGTTTTTAAAAAAAACTCATTGTTTTGGGGGCCTTTTAGGTTTTTTGGGGGGGAAAGTTTCTTTGCTACAAACATACCTTGATTGAGGCCTATTTCTGTTGGCAAGTTTGGTGTTTCTGCATTGTAAGGTTTCTCTGTTTGGGACGGTCGTTCCATGACGGGAACCCCTTTATATAATAGATTGGTTTTTAATCTGTTGAATGTATTATTTATGTTGTAATTGTTGTTTTATTGTTTGTATGTGTGGCTTCAAATTGTTGCCTTTTGTTAGCCCCCTTCGTGGGTAGAAAAGGGCGGGTTAGCAATAATTGAAATAAATATAAATAAATAAATAAAATTAGCCCATGCTAAAGAAGTAAAAAAATGGATTTTTTATTTATTTTTCCTCCATTGGGGAACCTTTGCAAACTCTGCTGCCACCCAGAGGGAATGCTGGGAAGTGCACTCCAAGGGGAAAATGCACAACTCTACTTTGCAAGGGCAGAAGATTAAGGAGCCTGGGATTTGTAGTCCAAAAGCCCTTCAACATCAAGTATATATTATTCTCATATTGAAGGATTCTGGGGTTTGTGGCCAATTAAAATAATTTTGCCCAACTCTTAAGTACAGTTAGAAAATACAATTAAATGAGGGGACTTTGGAGATCTCTGCTCCAATGGGGAACTTTTGCAAACTCTTACTTAGGCTGTTGGGAGGCGGATGCTGGGAAGTGCAATTCCATAGGGCAGTGTTTCCCAACCAGAGGGTCGTGGCACACTAGTGTGCCATGAGCGATCATCACGTGTGCCGTGGGAAATGGGACCCTCCAATCCCCTTCCCCCTCCTGCCGAACACTTTTCCTTCTCCACTCAGGCTCCCTCCTTCCCAGACTCGCTTTGCCTCGCTTTGCTCTGGGGCGAGTCTGCGCAGTAGCGCCCGCACGGTCACGCCTTCCTCCCTCCCCCTCCCTCCTGAACACGCTCACGCTGCCTCCTCGGATCAAAATGGTGGCAGAAGCGGCAGTGGAGAAGAAAAAGTCAGTGTTGGGCAGGAGGGGGGAGGAAAGGGAGGGGGGGGGAGGAAGAGGTCTCTGTCGAAAGCTGGCATGGACACACTTGGACCTTCCAGGTGTTTTGGACTCCAACTCCCACCATTCCCAGCAGCCTCAGGCCCTTTTCCTTTCCCCCCCCTCAGCCACTTAAGCAGGAAAGGGCCTCAGGCTGTGAGGACTGGTGGGAGTTGGAGTCCAAAGCACCCAGAGGGCCGAAGTTTTCCCATGCCTGTTTGAGGGACCTTAAAGTGGTGAGCCTCCTTCCAACATTGTGATTCTGGATAGAAAACAAACAACAACATAACATAACATTGCTTGAGTCCACAGTGCTCTCTGGGTGTAGGTGAACTACAACTTCCAAACTCAAGGTCAATTCCCAAGCAAACCCTTTCAGTACTTTCTGTTGGTAATGAGAGTTCAATATGCCAAGTTGGGTTCAATTCCATTGTTGCAAGAGTTCAGGATGCTCTTTGATTGTGTGTTAACTATAAATCCCAGAAACTGTAACTCCCAAATGTCAAGGTCTGTTTCCCCAAACTCCATCTGTGTTCACATTTGGGCATATTGAGTATTCCTGCCAAGTTTGGTCCTGATCCAACATTGTTTGAGTCCACAGTGCTCTCTGGATATAGGTGAACTACAACTCCCAAACCCAAGGTCAATGCCCACCAAACTCTTATAGTATTTTCTCTTGGTTATGGGGGTTCTGTGTGGGAAGTTTGTGTCTTTCTGCCATTCCTGCCAGGATATCTATGTTGTGTTCATCGAAACAGGCCCAGGCTTCACACTGAGTGTATCAATACATTGAAAAACATACTAACTATATGTATGACTGTGTGAGAGTGTCATTTTGTGTCATTTTGGTTGGTGGTGTGCCCCAGGATTCTGTCAATGTGAAAAATGTTGCATGGCTCAAAAAAGGATGAAAAACACTGCCGTAGGGGAACTTTCTAGATTTTGAGGAGTAAAAAATTCAATCACAAAAGTAATATTATTATGGGTCTCTGCTTCACTGAGGATGCTGGGAAGTGTAGTCCCACAAAGGAACTTCCTAGAATTGGCTGGAAAAAGATGCATCACAAAAGTATTATCATTATTATTATTATTATTATGGGTCTCTGCTCTGCTGGGGATGATGGGCAATGTAGTCCCACAAATGAACTTTGTCCAGTTAGAAATCCTAAATTTAAATGGGAACTTTGGGGGGGGGGGTGTTCTGTGTTCCAAAGGAGACTGCAAGGCTTGGCTAGGAAGGGGAGTGTGGGCTTTGTAGTCCCACCCCAGGAATGCCCTTTGCAGGAATGTCCTTGGATTAGGAGCCCTCTCTCTTTGCAAGCCCTCCCTTCCTCCTTTCACACGTGCAAAGGAGGGCCCGACCTGCATCTTCCGAATGCTGCCCCGCTCCAGCCCTTGCACCATGCCGTCGACGGCCTCTTGCACCCGGAGCTGCTCCGCCTCGGCTCCCCTTGCTGCAGCCATGCTGCCTTCCTGGAAATGGTGTACTTCCCCTTTAAATCCGGGACCAGGCATAGAGAGAGTGAGAGAGGGCGCGCCACAGCTCCCTCGCGCGGCCGGAGACGGCACTGCAGGCAGCCAGGAGCACAGGACTCCTGACCTCACAATAGTTAGGGTGGGGGACAAAGTGTGGCTCATCAATGTTGCAATCCCAGGCGACAGCAGGATTGCAGAGAAGCAACTGGAAAAGGTGACACCATAAGAGGATGTAAAGATTGAACTGCCAAGACTCTGGCACAAGCCAGTCAAGGGGTCCCAGTGGTGATGGGCACACTGGGCGCAGCGCCTCAAGACCTTGGCCTGCACTCAAACACAATCGGCGCTGACAAAATTACCATCTGTTTGCTGCAAAAGGCCACCTTACTGGGGTCTACACGCATTATTCGCCGATATATCACACAGTCCAGGACAGTTGGGAAGTGTCCGGCGTGCGAGCCAATACAGCAGCCAGCAGAGTGTCTGCTGTGGACTTATCTTGTTGTGTTTCCAATAATAGTAATAATAATAATAATAATAGGTACTTAGCCACTTTGAGTCTCCTTCAGGAGTGATAAAATTGATGATGCAGCGCCTAACATCCTGCTTTGCAACAGTTGCAGAGCTGTTTGGGCTGGAAGTCAGCCTGAAGAAAAAGGAAGTCCTCTACCAGCCCGCACCACAGGGAGAACACCATCATTCCCACGTCAGCATAGGCACATCTGTGCTTAAGTCCGTCCAGCAGTTCACCTCCGTGGGAAGCATCATCTCTTCAGATACCAAGACTGAGAAAGAGAGAGATCACAGATTAGCAAAGGCATAGAGTGCATTTGGAAGGCTTCACAAAAGAGTCTGGAGCAACAAGCACCTGAGGCAAAGCACCAAAATCAGTGTGTACAGAGCTATTGTACTGCCTATTCTCCTCTATGGGTCTGGAACATGGGTCACCTATCGCCAACACCTACGACTCCTCGAACGCTTCCGTCAGCGCTGTCTTTGCACAATCCTAAATATACACTGGACCGACTATGTGACGAATGTTGCTGTCCTTGAGCAAGCAGGGGTCACCAGCGTTGAGGCCATGCTATTGAGAACACAGCTGCGCTGGGCAGGGCACATGGTCTCTAGGACGGAGGACCACTGCCTCCCAAAGATACTACTCTATGGTGAACTCGCCACAGGTCAGCGCAAGAGAGGCGCCCACAAAAAAGAGAAATAACCGTTGATGTTGCAGTCCAAGGTGACAGCAGGATTGAAGATAAACAACTGGAAAAGCTGGCAGGAGATGAGGATTTAAAGATTGTACTGCAAAGACTCTGGCACACTGGGTGCAGTGCCCAAACACCTTGGCCTGCACTTAAAACACAATTGGCGCTGACAAAATGACCGTCTGCCAGCTGCAAAAGGCCACCTTACGGGAAGATCCGGGCATAATCCACTTTACTGGGACCTGCATGCATTATTCGCTGATACATCACGCAGTCCTAGACACTTGGGAAGGGTCCGGTGTGTGGTCCAATACAACAGCCAGCAGAGTGATCTTGTTTGCTGTGGACTTGTCTAGTTATGTTTAATAATAATAATATCTCTCGGCGTTACTTCACAAACGAAGATTCTTAGGAAGGACTCATCCCACGCTTTTTACAAGCGCGTTGATGACTAAAAAGGTCAATCTGAGATAGGCAAGTTCGGTTGCAGAAAGCACAGCAGAAAGTCTCCTTGGGTGATGTTGTTTCCAAGTTGCGGTTCTTTCTGCGTTGTCGTTTCTCTTCGAGACCCGTTTGGTGTGTCTTCTCAAAAGAGGCCGCAGCATTGTGGAGAGTGCGTCTCCATGCCTCCCGATGTGAGGCCAGGGTGGACCATTGTTGGTGAACAATCTGGCCGAGCCTGAGATGTTGTTTTAGGGAGTCCTTGTATCTCTTTTTTGGGGCGCCTCTCTTGCGCTGACCTGTGGTGAGTTCACCGTAGAGTAGTATCTTTGGGAGGCGGTGGTCCTCCATCCTAGAAACCTCGTGCCCTGCCCAGCGCAGCTGTGTTCTCAATAGCATGGCCTCAACGCTGGTGATCCCTGCTTGCTCAAGGATGGCAACATTCGTCACACAGTTGGTCCAGTGTATATTTAGGATTGCGCGAAGACAGTGCTGATGAAAGCGTTCGAGGAGTCGTAGGTGTTGGCGATAGGTGACCATGTTTCAGACCCATAGAGGAGAATAGACAGTACGATAGCTCTGTACACACTGATTTTGGTGCTTTGCCTCAGGTGCTTGTTGCTCCAGACTCTTTTGTGAAGCCTTCCGAATGCACTCTATGCCTTTGATAATCTGTGATCTATCTCTTTGTCAATCTTGGTGTCTGAAGAGATGATGCTTCCCAGGGAGGTGAACTGCTGAACGGACTTAAGCACAGATGTGCCTATGCTGACGTGGGGGTGATGGTGTTCTTCTTGTGGTGCGGACTGGTAGAGGACTTCCGTTTCTTTCAGGCTGACTTCCAGCCCAATCAGCTCTGCAGCTGTTGCAAAGCAGGATGTGAGGCGCTGCAGGGCTGCTTCTGAATGGGCGACAAGGGCAGCATCGTCAGCAAAAAAGCAGCTCACGGGCTAGATAGTTCAGAGTCTTTGTGCGAGCCGTCTGACGGCTTAAGTTGAACAAGCTGCCATCAGTACGATAGCGTATGTGTGTGTGTGTGTGTGTGTATATATATATATATGTATGCCGTCTTCTTCTTCGAGGTCTGCCGTAGCCCTTTGGAGCATCATGCAGAAGAAGATTGCAAATAGGGTTGGTGCCAGAACACAACCTTTATTATTATTATATGTTTAATCATAATAATAATCATAATAATAATAATAATACAGGTCCCAGTGGTGATGGGCACACTGGGTACCGTGCCAAAAGATCTCAGCCAGCATTTGGAAACAATAAACAGTGACAACATCACAATCTGTCAACTGCAGAAGGCCGCCTTACTGGGATCATTTGGAAATACACCACAGTCCTAGACGCTTGGGAAGGGTTCGACTTGTGATTTTGTGATACGAAATCCAGCATAAAGATCTCGTTTGCTGTGACAGACTGTGGTTTTGTGTCAGTAAAATAATAATAATAATATATTTTCCATAAAAAAAACACCCTTTTCCATATTCTGCAGCCCAATTGCCCAGAATGACAACAAAGAGTGTGGAAACTGAGGTCATTTCCTTCTGCATTTGTTTGAGAGGAAATATGGTCAGAATCACAAGGTGGCGGGTGATGCCACCCCTCATTGCAGCGGATGGCGGGATGACAACATCTCCCCCCAATACTGAGAATTTGGGGTTGTGCAGTTCGATGCCCAGAGAAGGGGTGTGTCCACACTGTAGAAACACATGTGGTTTGACGCCACTTGAGATGCCATGACAACCTAGCATCTTGCAACAGGAAAAGTTCACATAGGTGTATCAAAACACACAATTCACATTATTTGCTGTGAACGGGATTATATGAAGCCCCACACGGCCATATAAAATCCATATTATCTGCTTTGAACTGTATTATTATTATTACTATACCCCATGTTATAACCCCATAGGGGACTTGACAAAAATCATTAGCAGGCCATTAATATACAAATTGGTGATCAATCTGGCTGAGCCTGAGATGTTGTTTCAGGGAGTCCTTGTATCTCTTTTGGGGGCGTCTCTCTTGCGCTGAGCCGTGGCGAGTTCACCGTAGAGTAGTATCTTTGGGAGGCGGTGGTCCTCCATCCTAGAGACCTCGTGCCCTGCCCAGCGTAGCTGTGTTCTCAATAGCATGGCCTCAATGCTGGTGACCCCGTCTTGCTCAAGGACAGCAACATTCGTCACATAGTCGGTCCAGTGTATATTTAGGATTGTGCGAAGACAGCGCTGATGAAAGCGTTCGAGGAGTCGCAGGTGTTGGCGATAGGTGACCATGTTTCAGACCCATAGAGGAGAACAGACAGTACGATAGCTCTGTACACACTGATTTTGGTGCTTTGCCTCAGGTGCTTGTTGCTCCAGGCTCTTTTGTGAAGCCTTCCGAATGCACTCTATGCCTTTGCTAATCTGTGATCTATCTCTTTGTCAATCTTGGCCTCCGAAGAGATGATGCTTCCCAGGGAGGTGAACTGCTGAACGGACTTAAGCACAGGTGTGCCTATGCTGACGTGGGGGTGATGGTGTTCTTCCTGTGGTGCGGGCTGGTAGAGGACTTCCCTTTTTTCAGGCTGACTTCCAGCCCAAACGGCTCTGCAGCTGTTGCAAAGCAGGACATGAGGCACTGCAGGGCTGCTTCTGAAAGGGTGACAAGGGCGGCATCGTCAGCTCACGGACTAGATAGTTTTGAGTCTTAGTGCGAGCCCTCAGACGGCTGAAGTTGAACAAGCTGCCATCAGTACGATAGCGTATATACACTGCCATATAATCCAGTTCAAAGCAGATAATGCTGGACTTTATATGGAAGGGTCCAAAGTCATGATTCAAGCCTTTGCAAATCCAAGCCCTGCTGTGGCTCCCTTGCGCCAACAGAGGGCGCCCCAAGTCTTCCTTTGCATCCAACCCCCAAGGAAGAAGGAATACACAACATGCCTATTTAAATAATAATAATAATAATAATAATAATAATCCATCTTATCTATCTCAGCCAAAATATATAAGCAAGGTACAAACAAATATTAGCATAATAATAATAAGGTGTTCTGTCTTGTTATTCTTATTATCAGTTATTATTATTTACATCTATACATATAGGATGCCTACATATACAATATGTATGTATATAATGTGTGAAATGTATGTGTGTACATATTTGCGTCTTGCTTATCTATCTCAGCCAAAATATATAAGCAAGATACAAATATGTACATCTTATCACACATACATTTCATACATTATATACATACATATTGTATAGGATATGTAGGCATACAAATAAATAGTAGTTGGGTAATAAGAAGAATCTGTTTTGTCTTTTTTTGGTACTGTATTATCAGTTATTCCAGACAAGACACAATCAGGGCCAGCTAACACCTCCCAACAAAGGATCCCCCAGGAAGGAAGCAGCCAGGCTTTGCAACTGCAAGGCCATTCAATGCCCATCAAGCTGGCCAATGGCCACATTCACACTTGCGTCCAACAGACAAGAGTTCTTTCTCCCACTCTAGACATCATTTTACGGGTATATAAACCAAATTTTCCTAGTTTCCAACAGGCATCCCAGCCCCTGAGGATGCCTGCCATAGATGTGGGTGAAACGTCAGGAGGAAATGCTGCTGGAACATGGCCAGGCACGATACATGCATGATACGTACATGATACATTGAAGGGAAGATAGATCCAAGGGTTTCTTAAGAAAGTAATACTCAGAGTTGGTGGGCCAGTTCTTTCCTCTGAAATAGAGCCTCCTATTCATTGCCGGTCTCCCATCCAGGGACCGACCACGACTGGCCCTGCTTAGCATTCAAAACTAGGTGCCTATCCAATACCTTTAAGGGAATATAGATCCATTTTTCTGAGTAAAGTAATACCCAGAGTTGGTTGGGACAGTTCTTTCCTCTGAAATAGAGCCTCCTATTCATTGCCGGTCTCCCATCCAGGGACCGACCACGACTGGCCCTGCTTAGCATTCAAAACTAGGTGCCTATCCAATACCTTTAAGGGAATATAGATTCATTTCTTCTTAGTAAAGTAACACCCAGAGTTGGTTGGGCCAGTTCTTTCCTCTGAAAGAGAGCCTGCTATTCATTGCCGGTCTCCCATCCAAGTTCTAACCGGGGCCAGCCCTGCTTAGCACCCAAAAGTAGATGGCCGGCTGATTCCTTTCAGTGAATATAGATCCAAAGTAGTGGAGTTGGTTTGTCCAGTTCTTTCCTCTGAAAGAGAGCTTCCTATTCATTGCCAGAGACCAACCACGGCTGGCCCTGCTTAGCATCCAAAACTAGGTGCCTATCCAATACCAGCCCTGCTTAGTGCAGAAGTCCAGAATGCAAAAAGTAAGATAGCCATTAGTCTTAGCATTAAGTCAGGAAAGGAATGACACCGGTTTGGAGGTGATCCGTTGACCCGCGGATACGGGGTTTCCGTATCTGCGGTTCAGAGGACCGCAGTTTCAGCCTCCCCGGGACGCTGCAAGGATATTTCCTTTCAGGGAATATCGATCCAAAGCTTTCTTAGAAGTTGGTTTGACCTGTTTGAATTGGAGCCTTCGATTCATTGCCGGTCTCCCATCCAAGTCCTAACCGGGGCCGGCCCTGCTTAGCATCCAAAAGTAGATGGCCAAGTGATTCCTTTCAGGGAATGTAGATCCAAAGTGATCTTAGGAAAGTCACAGAGTTGGTTGGGCCAGTTCTTTCCTTTGAAATAGAGCCTCTTTATGGTTGGACTCCCATCCAAGGACCAACCAGGGCTGGCCCTGCTTAGCAGCCCAAACTAGATGGCTCTCTGATAACTTTTAAGATAATAAAATCGACCCCATAAGTAATTCTATGGGCAAAAGTGGTTTGGGAAGTTCTTTCCTCTGAAATAGGGCCTGCTATAATTCACCGCCGGTCTCCCATCCAAGGAGCAACCAGGGCCGGCCCTGCTTAGCATCCAAGATCAGAATTAGGATCTTTATTGACTTACGCCAATAATAATAATAATAAGGGTATCCATATGGAAATATAATAACAAGAATAATAATAATAAGGGTATCCATATGGCAATAATAATAATAAGGGTATCCATATGCCAATGATAATAATAATAAGGGTATCCATATGCCAATAATAATAATAATAATAAGGGTATCCATATGCCAATAATAATAATAATAAGGGTATCCATATGCCAATAATAATAATAATAATAATAAGGGTATCCATATGCCAATAATAATATATAATAATAATAATAATAATAAGGGTATCCATATCCCAATAATAATAATAATAAGGGTATCCATATGCCAATAATAATAATAATAATAAGGGTATCCATATGCCAATAATAATAATAATAAGGGTATCCATATCCCAATAATAATAATAATAATAAGGGTATCTATATGCCAATAATAATAATAAGGGTATCCATATGCCAATAATAATAATAAGGGTATCCATATGCCAATAATAATAATAAGGGTATCCATATGCCAATAATATCCATATGACAATAATAATAATAATAAGGGTATCCATATCCCAATAATAATAATAAGGGTATCCATATGCCAATAATAATAATAACGGTATCCATATGCCAATAATAATAATAATAAGGGTATCCATATGCCAATAATAATAATAATAATAAGGGTATCCATATGCCAATAATAATAATAAGGGTATCCATATGCCAATAATAATAATAAGGGTATCCATATGCCAATAATAATAATAATAAGGGTATCCATATGCCAATAATAATAATAAGGGTATCCATATGCCAATAATAATAATAATAATATCTATATGCCAATAATAATAATAAGGGTATCCATATGCCAATAATAATAATAAGGGTATCCATATGCCAATAATAATAATATCCATATGCCAATAATAATAATAATAATAAGGGTATCCATATGCCAATAATAATAATAATAAGGGTATCCATATGCCAATAATAATAATAATATCCATATGCCAATAATAATAATAATACGGTTATCCATATCCAATAATAATAATAATAAGGGTATCCATATGCCAATAATAATAATAATAATAAGGGTATCCATATGCCAATAATAATAATAATAAGGGTATCCATATGCCAATAATAATAATAAGGGTATCCATATGCCAATAATAATAATAATAAGGGTATCCATATGCCAATAATAATAATAAGGGTATCCATATGCCAATAATAATAATAAGGGTATCCATATGCCAATAATAATAAGGGTATCCATATGCCAATAATAATAATAATAAGGGTATCCATATGCCAATAATAATAATAAGGGTATCCATATGCCAATAATAATAATAATAAGGGTATCCATATGCCAATAATAATAATAATAAGGGTATCCATATGCCAATAATAATAATAATAATAAGGGTATCCATAGGGCTTCCTTAGAGTACAAGAGCCTATTCCTGGTCGGTCTCCCATCCAAAGACCAACCAGGGCTGGCCCTGCTTAGCAACAAAGGTCAAAAGCCTTTCCTTCTCCTTTTGGGCTGAACTCCTCATTCCTCCTGCGTTGGGACCCGAGGGCGCCCCCTAGAGGCCGCCTGTGTGCGACCTGCCCGGACACGCCCCTCCTCCCCAGGAACGGCCAATCAGCGACGAGTGGGCGGGGCCTGACTATGGGGCGGGGCCTGGCTAGGGATCTGCAGAGAGCAGAGCTCACAACACCTGGGCGCTGGAAGGAGCTGCACCATCCGCACACAGGCTCCTATCGCGCGATAGAGAGCGCTCCCGCCCCGGCACCTCCCTCCTCCGTCCATTCTTTCCTCCTCCTCCCCTCTTTTCTGTTCTCTCTTCCTTTCCTTAGTTTCTCTCCTCCTTTCTTTACCTTCTTCCTTCCTTCCTTGGATCCTTCCCTACTTTCTTTGCCGGCGTTTCTCCCCTCCCTCCTTCTTTCCTCTCTTCCCTTCCTCCCCCTCTTTTCCCCCTTCCCTTCCTTCCTTCCTTTCTTCCTTCCTTCCTTCCTTCCTTCCTTCCTTCCTTCCTTCTCTTCTTTCTTCCCTTCTTCCTTCCTTTCTTTTCCTCCTCTTTCCTCCTTCTCTTCCTTCTTCCCTCCTTTCCTTCCTTAGCTTTTCCCCTCTTTTATTTACTTTCTTAGTTCATTCCCTTCTTCTTTTCTTCCCTTAGTTCTTTCTCAATCTCTTCCTTTCCGCCTTTCCTTCCTTCTTACCTTCTTGGATCCTTCCCTCCTCTCTTTCCAGGTATTTCCTTCTTCCTTCCTTCCTTTCATTCTTCCTTCCTTCCTTCCCTTCTTCTCTCCTTTCTTAGTTTCATCCCTTCTTTTCTCTCCCCCTCCTTTTATTTCCTTTCTTCCTTCTTCCTTCTCACTTTCTTGGATCCTTCCTCCTTTTCTTTACAGTTATTTTCTTCTTCCTCCTTTCTTTCTTTCCTTCCTCTCTTCTTTTCATCCTTAGTTACTTCCCTTCTTCTCTCCTTTACTTTCCTTAGGTCTTTCTTACTCTCTTCCTTCTCACTTTCTTGGATCCTTCCCTCTTTTCTTTACAGTTATTTTCTTCTCCCTCCTTTCTTTCTTTCCTTCCTCTCTTCCTTCTTTTCATCCTTAGTTACTTCCTCTCTTCCTTCTTTTCATCCTTAGTTACTTCCCTTCTTTTCTCCTTGGGTCTTTCTCGTCCTCTTCCTTCTCGCTTTCTTGGATCCTTCCCTCTTTTCTTTGCAGGTATTTCCTTCCTTCCTTCTTCCTTCCTTACGCTTCCTCCCTTTCCTTCCCTTCTTCCCTTCCCTCTTTGTTTGGACGCTTGACCAAGCAGTGGCCAAAGGGCTCTCCAGTCCACCCGGGGCATGCGCTGCTCTTGGCCGGGCAAGTGAGGTCGACGACCCGGTCCCAGCGCTGCTGCCTGAAGCCTCCCTGCAAGATGGCCTTCCTCCTGCTGGGTAAGCCTCCTCTTCCTCTTCTTCCTCCTCCTCTTCTCTCCAGTTCAGAGCAGATAATCCGGATTTTATACGGCCTTAAACGGCCCCTCTATCCCAGGATCCGATCCCAGATTAATCCCAGATTATCTGGCAGTGGAGACTCGTACGATCCACTCTGAAACAGATAATCTGGGATCGGATCCTGGACTATCGGGCGGCGTAGGCCCCTTCTAGGGCCCGTTCCAGGTTAAACCGTTAAGCTGCGGCAAAACTCTGTTGAGTGGAAGGTTGACAGTTTGAATCTGGGGAGCGAGGTGAGCTCCCGCTGTCAGCCCTAGCTCCTGTCAACCTAGCAGTTCGAAAATGTGAGTAGATCGATAGGTACGGCCTCTGTGGGAGGGTAAAAGGCGCCCATGTCAACAAACGCAATCAGGCAGGTCTATGGACAATGGAAATAGAGCAAGAGCGCCTCCCTGTGGCCAGAGGTGAGCATTGCCTCCAGGCACCAGAGATGGAAAGGGAAATCTTTGCCTTTGTTTGTGTACTGTATGTCATTGTTTTGTGTGTGTGTGTCTACTTAATCCAGGCCCGGATTGCCCATAAGGCCACACTAGGCCATGGCCTATGGGCGCAGGCCTAGGGGGGGCGCCAGATCAAGGACCCTCCCCCCAAAGTTCAAGCAAAACCGCAACGTGCGGCATGACTCTCTCTCTCACTTTCTCTCTTGGGGGAGGGTGGGGGGAGAGCGCTGCGAGGGGGTGGGGAGGAGGGAATTGTGCTCCCCCCTCGCCAAGGAAGGAGGGCGCGAGGAGGACGAGGCACAGGGAAGCCCCGCCCCGGAGCCACTGGCGGGCATGCATGCGTGCGCGGCAGGAGGGCGCCTCTTCCTTCTCCGCCATGTCCCTGGGTGCCGCGCATGGCCGGCAGCGGCACCGGGGGCTTCCCTTCTTTCCTTCTCCTCCTCGGGAGGAGTAAGGAAGGAAGGGAAGCCCCTGGTGCTACTGCAGGCCATGCGCGGCACCCAGAAACACGGCGAAGGAAAAAGAGGCGCCCTCCTGCTGTGCGCGCATGCCCGCCAGCGGCTCCGGGGCAGGGCTTCCCTCCGCCTCATCCTCCTCCTTGCGACCAAGGAAGGAGGGCGCGAGGAAGGATGACGCGAAGGGAAGCCCCGCCCCCAGGGCCGCTGGCGCCTGGCGGGCATGCGCGCGCAGCAGGAGGGCGCCTCTGCCTCCTCCTCCACCGTGTCCCTGGGTGCCCAAGGAAGGAGGGCGGGGTGAGGATGACGCAGAGGGAAACGCCGCCCCCGGGAATGAGACTTGAACCCAGGACCGTCCACGACTCATCAGCACCCAGCCTTGCAGGGTCAGCTCTGGCCAGGCGATGTAACGTTCTCCTAGCCTGGCCTCTCAATAAGGAGCCGACCTCATTCTTAGTCAGAGCAGAGTTTCCTCTTATGCCAGGCACGTGTAAACTTTGGCCCTCCAGGTGTTTTGGACTTCAACTCCCACAATTCCTAACACCCGACTGAGAGCTGTTCCCTTGAATACAATGTTGGTCTCACAAAGGATTGTACCAGCAGGAACCACTTTAAACGGCCCGCAGCCCTCCCATAACATCGTTGCTCACACACCTGCTTCTCCTCTCCTTATCTCGAAGCCTCTGGGAAAAACGAGTCTGCCTTTGTTACCTGCCCTGTCTCCGCAATTCCAAGCGCCTTGATCTAGACCAGGAGTGGGCAAACTTGGGCCCTGCAAGTGTTTTGGACTTCAACTCCCACAATTCCTAACAGTCGGTAGGCTGTTAGGAATTATGCAAGTTGAAGTCCAAAACACCTGGAGGGCCCAAGTATGCCCATGGCTGTGCTATAGGAAGAAGCAATAGATAGGACAGTCCAACTTTGGAGGTACTGCTGGTTCTCACAAAGGATTGTACCAGCAAGAACCACTTTAAAAGGCCTCCATCCCTCCCATAACATCATTTCTCACACACCTGCTTCTCCTCTCCTTATCTCTAAGCCTCTGGGAAATGCGATTCTGTCTTTGTTGCATGCCCTGATGGGCCAAAACTCCCACAATTCCTAACAGTCGGTTGTAGTTCAAAACACCTGGAGGGCCCAAGTTTGCACATGCCTGCTCTAAGTCCGTCTAAAGTTATATTCCGTAATAGAACCTCCAGCACTTGGGCTTCCTTGGCGGTCTCTCATCCAAATGCAAACCAGGGCCGACCCTGCTTAGCACCCAAAGCAAAAGCTAATGATAATAATAATAACAATAATAATCATCATCATCATACAATAATGGCTCTGGTCTGATACCTTTAGAATAATTCCACTTGCCTTTCATTATATTGGAAGGGGCTTCCAAGGGTCATCTAGACCAACCCCCTCACCATCAGAACAGATCTAGTGTTTTAATAATAACTAGCTTGAGGACCCGGCGCTGCCCGGGTTATTTGAGAGAGGCATTGTGTGCCACGTTTGGTCCTTATTAGTTCTTTATTTGGCTTGCAGTGGTCTCGGGAAGTGAGTGAAGGTACTTCAAGTCCCATAATCCATGTTCCATCCTCCTCCAAATTGCACCAGGATGTACAGTGGGTCATGGGGGCTCTGTGTGCCAAGTTTGGTCTTGATCAGTCATTTTTGCAAATTCTCCCTCAGTGGCAACTAATCATGTTGTTTGAATGTAGAAGCGTGGATTCTTGGATGGTGGCCAATCAGAGTCCTTTATGCAAATGCTCCCTCAGTGGCAACCAATCATGTTGTCAGAATGTAGAGGCTGGGAGCCAATCAGAACGCTGGCACATATCAGCACGCATACATACAAACACTGACTTTTATTATATACATAGATAATGGATCCAAATAATACTACTACTATTTATTATTATTATTATTATCATTATTATTTGGATCCAGCCTGGTGCCTTTAGACCCGGTCTTTCTTTGAATGGGATGGGGTCCCCCAAAGGTCATCTAGTCCAACCCTTTCCCATGCAGACATACCCAATAAAGGCGGCCATCGTGTATTATTATCTTTGCCCGCTCTCCTTCCGCTTTGCTCTGCTTTTAGCAACGTTTCCTTATCTCTCCTTCCTGCTTTCCCTTCTCTTTCTCTTCAACCATAAGATGCTGGAATGTATTCTGATCCTGGGACCTTTTACACACACACACACACACACACACACACTTCTCTCTCTCCCAAATGTCATTTTTCGTGTCAACATATTTTCCAACTCAGGCAGAGTGACTTCTGCCACTTACGAATGTCCTTCTCTAATTGCTTTGCACACTACAGACCCGGCTTGTTTGTTTTCATGCGCGGGCATTAGTCACCTCTTTATTTATTTCCATGGGATCATTACCAGGGTCATAATTGGGGGGATTTGACCACTAATGTGGGGTTCGCGGTGCGCCTTTTGCCCCGAGGCCAGAGACGTGGTCAGGGGAACAAGTCTGACCGGTGTCAATTCCTGGACGGATGTCAAAGATGATAAGTTGTCAACGGCATTAAATAAACAGCCCTCTGGTCAAACCGGATGGCTCGGATCCGCTAAGAAAGTGTTTGCTCTTGGCACCAGATCTGGAAAGCGGCGGCGGAGGCACTTACTCTCCTCGTTCACACGGCACCCTTGCCCCGCTTTGGTCCCACTTCCGGTCCCTTTCCAGGGAACTTTCAGACTTCTGCACAACCTCGTTATTCCACGGTGGACGATCCCACCTCAGCCACTTTTGAAGCTTCCGTATGACTCTCTTATCTCACTTTGGTCCCACTTTTGAACCCGTCCCAAGGACTTTTGGGACTTGAAGCTTTTTTGAGATTGTCTTCTAACGAGCTTTTCTGCCTTTACAATATTTTCCTTCTTTTCTTTCTTTTCTTCCTTCTCCTTTTTTCTTTGCCTCCTGCTGGCACCTTGCCTATCTAGGAGCGACCTAGCCACGGTGATCCAGGCAACGGTCATCTCGAGGCTAGACTACTGTAACGGCCTCTACATTGGCCTTCCTTTGGCGGTGACCCGGAAACTCAAACTAGTGCAAAATGCTGCAGCGCAACTTCTTGCCAGAGTGCCGGCAAGAGATCACATTACTCCATCTTGCAGCAATTGCACTGGCTGCCAGTGGAGTACCTGATCATTTCCAAAGTGCTGGTATTAACCTTTAAGGCAGGGGGGGGGGCTCATTAGGTAGGTCGCGATCTACTGGTAGATCGCAGGCAGGGCGGGAGGAAGGCTCAGCCCTGCCCCGCAGGCTCCCAACGCCACCTAGGTGCAGAAGGAGGTTGGACTGGATGGCCCTTGGAGGTCTCCTTCTACTCTGGGAACCTGTTGTTGTTGTTACTACTACTACTACTAATAGTAGTAGTAGTAGCAGAGCCTGAATGAATATCATCATCGTTATTATTATGAATAAATTCGGGGGCTTATTATGCTCAGATTTAGTTGAATTCAGTCTTAAAATATATTCTATGGCTCTCACTGAAATAAATTTCCAAATATTTTGCTTTTATGGCTCTCTGAGTCGTGGGGAGGGAGATCATTTTGGCTTGGTTGTTTTATAAGTAGCTCGCACACTGAAAAAGTGTGAGCACCCCTGCTTTAAGGCCTTGTATGGTCTAGGGCAGGGCTGTTCAACTTCTACGGGCCCAAGGGCCGGAATTCTGGTCACTGATCACCTGGGGGGGGCGAAGGGTCTGCCCCGCCCCCGGCTCCGCCCCCAGTTCTGCCCCCTCCCGGCTCCGCCCTCTCCCCCAGCGCCCCCTCCCCTTATTTTTATTTAATATTAAATATATTTAATTCCATCCTCCCCTCCCCCCTTATTTTAATGTATCCCATCTCCCCTTATTTCATCTTTAAATATATTTAATTTTATATTTAATACATGAGGGGAGATGGGGGGAGGGAATGAGGAGCCCCCCTGAGGAGCCCCCCTGCTTCGGCCTACCTTTTTCCAAACGCGCAGGATCCAGGAGTACCCGGACGACGAGAGAGGCAACAACCGACTGAGTGGACGAAGGTCCTAATCGGGTCTGTGGGCCTCAGCGATCCAGTAGTAGAGTAGCCAAAGTATCGCGAGAATACGCAATCCACACGGGATTTCGCTGTCGCCGGCGTGAGCTCGCGTTGACAGCGAAATCCCGTGTGGATTGCGTATTCTCGCGATACTTGCTCCGAACCCGGAAGTAGGTATTTTTATTATTATTATTTATTTTATTTTTCAATTTTTATTTTTTATTAAAAAGCTTAGGGGGCCGGAGGGAAGGGGCTGGGGGCCGTATACGGCCCCCGGGCCGCCGGTTGGACAGCCCTGGTCTAGGGCAGGGCTGTCCAACTTCTACGGGCCCAAGGGCCGGAATTCTGGTCACTGATCACCTGGGGGGTCAAAGGGTCTGCCTCCACCCCTGGCTCCGCCCACTCCCCAGCTCCAATTTACTTACAATTGACCTTGAGTTGTGGAGTTGTAGTTCACCTCCATCCAGAGAGCACTGTGGACTCAAATAATGATGGATCTGGACCAAACTTGGCATGAATACTCAATATGCCCAAATGGGAACACTGGTGGATTTGGGGGAATGTTTCCTAATACCTTTGAGTTATTTGAGTCCACACTCAAATTGGGACACACCAAAAAAAACCCAAACACCTCAATGCCGTCGCAGGGGCTTGATGGGGCCTCCTTTCCCAGAGGCGGGTGGAGGAGGCCCAAAGAGCTCCCCCCCTCCCTCCCTGAAGGGAAAACAAGCCGCGGGGGCAGGCGCAAAGGAAGCCACGTTGCGCCCTGCACGCGGGGGAAGGCAGCGCAACAAGGGGGAGGGGGCGCGGAGGAAGGGAAGGAAGCGTCGCCAAGGAGACCGCTGCTGAGGGACCCCTCCCCCCCCCCCTCAACGTCCCACTGTTTTTTAGATTGATTGATTCGAGACAGGCCCTTCCTGACCCATACTGCGGGAGCCCCGCCACAGGGCCAAGCGCCAACGCCAACGCCGCCGTCCCAAAGAGCCTCGCTGGAGCCAAGGCCAAGCTCAGGCTGGGCGCGGCGGCTCTCCCATCTGTGGGGGCGGGAAGCGAGGGCCCTCCACAGGAAGAGGAGGACGGAGCCAGGAGGGGCTTTCCCTGCCTCACTCCCCTCCTCCCTCTCTCTGAGGGAAAGGGGGCTGGCCTGGAAGCAGCCGCCAGGGAGGAGGAGGCGTGCGCCCAGGCCGGCCGCAAATCCCGCGGGACCCGAGATTTCAGCAGCTATCGCGAGACTACGCAGCCACAGACGGGATTTCGACCTCCCTCGAAATCCCGTCTGTGGCTGGCGTAGCCTCGCGATGCTTGCCTAAACCTGGAAGTAGGTATTTTATTTATTTATTTATTTAATTTGTATTTTATTAAAACAAGTTAGGGGGCCGGAGGGAAGGGGGCTCGGGGGCCGTGTACGGCCCCAGGGCCGCCTGTTGGACAGCCCTGGTCTAGGGCCTGCGTATCTGAGGACCCGCCTCTCCCCATATGTTCCCCAGAAATCGCTCCGGTCGAAAGAACAAACTCTCCTTGATGTCCCTACTGTCCGGACTTACCACCTGTCATCTACCAGACAAAGAGCCTTCTCGGTGGTGGCACCATCGCTTTGGAATGCTTTGCCTGATGAAGTTCGAGCGATTAGAGAGTTGTCCCCCTTTCGCAGGGCGTGTAAAACTGCTCTCTTTCAGCAAGCTTTCAATTTAAGTAGCCCTCCGTAACTCCTGTCTTTTGAATTTATAGTAAGTGAATAGTGGTTGTTAAAGAACACATTCGAAGGATTATTTCTGCGTTTGATTTATTAAAATATTCCCACCCAAACCCAAGTAACGAAAGTGGAGGCATTACTTTTCATTCAAGCCTCATACAGTTCTATGACAAGGAGATGAAGGAGGAGGAACAAGAAAGAGAAAGAGGAGAAGGAGGAGGTGACGAAGGAACAAACAATCACAGACCTCAACATCTTTGAGAAGGACTTGGATCAGCGTTTTTCAACCTTTTTTGAGCCGCGGCACATTTTTTACATTTCCAAAATCCTAGGGCACACCACCAACCAAAACGACACAAAATGACACCCTAACACAGTCATACACACAGTTAATATGTTTTTGAATGTATTTATACACTCAGTGTGAAACCTGGGCCTGTTTCGATGAACGCAACATAGATATCCTGGCAGGAATGGCAGAAAGACACACACGAAGGTCTTGCTCAACAGCTGTCAGTCACTCTCTGTGTTCTTATGCATCAATAAGGAGGGAGGGAGGGAGGGAGGGAGGGAAGGAAGGAAGGAAGGAAGGGAAGAGAGAAGGAAGAAGGGAACCAAAGAGCAAAGAAAGGGAGGAAAGAAACAGGTAGAGAAGGAAGAAAGAAAAGGGAAAGAAGATGGAAAAGAAAAAGGGGAAGGAAGGAAAGAGGGAGGGAGGGTAGGAGAGAAAGAGGGAGGGAAGGCTAGCCACAGCAATGCGTGGCGGGTACAGCTAATAAATTAATACATATATATGTGTGTGTGTGTGTGTGTGTGTGTGTGTGTGAGTGAGTGAGTGTGTGTGAATGGTGAGAGTTGTAGGCCAAAACACCTGGAGGGAGGGCCCAAGTTGGCCCACGCCTGCCTTAAGTGAGCAAACCCTGTTAGTTTTTGGCCCCTGCTTAAAGGAGCCTCAACCCTGTGTCCCGAACACCCCTTGACCCGCTTTGGCTGAGTGCGAGGGAATCACGGGAGTGGTAGTTTGACACCATCCTGAGCCTCCACAAACTACAAATCCCGGGATTCCCCAGCCTTGAGCCTGGAAGACCAAGGGGTGCCTCACTGCATGAATGCTACGGTGTAGATCTGCCCCAGGCAGCCGGGGGCCCCGGGGAAGTCCCACACCAGGACCTTCTCTCTCTCCGCGTGGCTCTTTCCGCCTGACGCAGTCCCCGCCTTTCGGCTCAAACCCTTCCGAGGCCGAGGAAGGAGCGGAGGGGAGGAGGAAGCCCAAGAAGGCAAGTGGTGAGTCCGGCGGCTCAAGGCTTCCCAAAAGAAGGCTGTGTTTGCGGGACTCAGGCAAGGGATCGAGCCCCGGCTAGGGCTTCCCGTTAGGACAGGAGGGCTCTCTCTCTCCTATCTCCAATTTCCCACGGCACACCTGATGATCGCTCACGGCACACTAGTGTGCCACGGCACACCGGTTGGGAATCACTGACTTAGATGAAGGGTAAACATCTCCCTTCAATTGCGGTGCCCAGAATTAGCCTCATCCAGGTAGATTGACTTGTCACGGAAGTCCCAAGATTTGGCAGCCTTAAAGGGCCGGCAGCAAAACTTGTCAAAAGCTTAGTCACGGAAACGGTGCCATCCTCGTGCATGGCACGCAGCAGGGATAATGCATGCAAAATTATGGGTGCTTCCATGAAACTATGCAACCCTTGCTTCCTGCCTTCTGAGTTGACTTCCTGCTTCCTTCTTATTCAGCAAAAAATATGACATTCAGAGTAAACAAGTTTCTCAGGCCAATCGTGAATCCCAACATGGTGGTGCATTCCAGGTATGGACAATTCCAGTGCAAACTACAAATCCCAGGACCCCATAGCCTGGAGCCATGGGCCCTCGGGTGGTGTCAAACCCCATTCCCTTCTGCAATGGAGAGGCACCCTAAGGTGGCGCTCCCCAAAGAGGTTCAGCACCATGGAAAGCACCTTTAACATCAGACTTACTTACTTAGGCGATCCCTCGTTGTCCGAGCAAGATCGCCTTCCAAGATGGGTGTCCTGGTGGTGGGTCCTTAGGTGACTGTGGAGCCCTATTCGTGACCCACATCTTCTCCCACAGTGAGGGCATTGGCTCCCAGGTGGGATGTGGTCCCGGTCGGGGTTGGCTTGATACACTTTCCTCTTTCTTTCTTTCTGTCTTTCTTTCTTTCTTTCTGTCTATCTTTCTGTTTTCTATCTTTCTGTTTTTCTATCTATCTTTCTTTCTATCTATCTATCATCTATCTATCTACCTATATCTATCTTTCTATCTATCTATCATCTATCTATCTATCTATCTATCTATCTTTCTATCTATCTATCTGTTTTTCTATCTATCTTTCTATCTATCTATCTATCTATATCTATCTTTCTATCTTTCTTTCTTTCTATCTATCATCTATCTATCTTTCTATCTATTTTTCTATCTTTCTATCTATTTTTCCATCTATCTATCTATCTTTCTATCTATTTTTCTATCTATCTATCTTTCTATCTATCCATCTTTCTATCTATCCATCTTCTGTGCTTTGCAACATGAAACCCGAGTCGGTCATCAACCGCTGTCCAAGCAGAAGGAAAGGACACAATATTTCCGCATTTCTCCAAATGCAAAGAGGAACGTATTATGTTATTGTTTGCATAAGGCTTTCTCGGGAAATGGGAAGCCACGATGAGCTCAAGTCCTGACCTTTGCTCCTAGGTCAGGGGTCACGAACCTTTTTGACTCAGAGAGACATGAAAGCAAAATATTTGGAAATTTATTTCAGTGAGAACCATATAATACATATAATATATTTTAAGACTGAATTCAACTAAATGTGAGTCTATACGTACATACGATGAGGAAAAGATTCCCCCGGCAGAACGACAGGACACTTCAGACCTGGCTCTGCAAAAGGCACGCTGAGGACTCTGGGAAGGAAGAGAAGACGGAAGGAAGGAAGGAAGGAAGGGGGAAGGAAAGACAGAGGAAATGAAGGAGGGAGGGGGAGAGGAAGAAAGAAAAGAAGAACGAACTATGGAAAAGGAAGAAAAGAAAAGCAGGAGAGAGACAAGGAGAGGAAAAGAAAGAGGGGAAGGGGAAGGGAGGAAAGGAAAGGGAGTGAGGAAAAAGTAAAATAATGAAGGGAAAAGAAATAAGGGGAGAGAAGGGAGTGAAAAGAAAGGAAGAAGAAGGAAAGGAAAACTTGGGGGAAAAGAATAGAAGAGGAAGGAACGAAGAGGGAGGGAGAAAAGAAGGTAGGGAGAAAGGGAGGGAAAAGAGGGGAAAGGAAGGAAGAGGAGGGCGCGGGGCCAAGGCAGACCTTGGTGTCCACGTCGGCGAGGCAGTCCCTCCGGAAGGCGTTGAAGAAGCAGCAGCTCTTGAGCTGCCTGACAATGAGGGTGATGAGCTGGGGGTCCCCCGGGGGCAGCAAGGCCGGGTCCGTTGCAGAGGATGAAGAGGAAGACGAGGCGCTGCCGCTGGGCTCCGCCATCCCCAGCGAAGATGGCGCAGGGCCCCGAGAGCAGCGGGGGATGAGGAAGAGGCGGCGATGGTGGCGCAGAAGCGGCAGTCGCAGCGCATTTGCGTCACTCGTCCCCGCTGCATGCTGGGAAACTGAGGCCAGGGCTGCTCTGGAGAGCCAGATGCAATCACGAAAAGAGCCACACCTGGCTCCCGAGCCATAGGTTCCCGACCCCTGTCCTAGAGCCTGGCTTTCTGTTTTGGGAGGAAGTCAGGGCAGCCTCTCCCCCCTCCATCTTTGCAAACAACCCACCAATCGCGGCGCTTTCCAGACTTCCCATCTTTGGGGCCTTGTCCAAAGATGCCGAGGAGGCCCACAATCTGAATTGCTTGGCGTGGAAAGAGAAGACCTTCATCATCTACATGTGTTGAGGGTCCCAAGGACGTTGAGGGCTCCATCAAGAGTGGGGGATTTCTGACTTCTGTCCTCCTCCTTGCTTTGGAGACTTATAGTTTCCCATAGGGTTCATTTCAAGACGGTCAGGTCAACTGAATGGATGTTATGGGGTTTGTTTATTTATTTATTTATTTATTTATTTATTTATTTATTGGACTTCTCAGCCGCCACTCCCAGGTGGCTCGGGGCGGCTCACAGATTTGGGAAATAACAGGTACAGTAATGCATAAAACAGCAAAACAATAAAAACCCCACAACAATAGCAACAGCAATTAAAAAAACATTAAAAGGTTACATTGAGCAGCAGTATTTGCTCAACTAGCCTGTATCTAAACTGCCTCAGTTACAAAAGCCTGCTGGAATAGCCAGGTCTTACAGGCTTTCCGAAAAGCCAAAAGGTCACGGAGTGACCTGGCCTCCCGCGGCAAGGAATTCCAAAGTGTGGGGGCAATGATGGAGAATGCCCTTCTCGTTGACGTGAGGCGATAGGCTTTGGCGCTCGGAACCAGTAGAAGATCTTTGTCTTCAGATCTCGGTGATCTCGTGGGACAGTATGGGGTCAGGCGGTCCCTCAGGTACACTGGCCCCAGACCATACAAGGCCTTGAAAGTCAAAACTAACACTTTGAAAGTGATCTGGAATTCAATAGGCAGCTAGTGCAATTCCCGCAACACCGGTATAATACGGTAGCCCACAGGCGTGCCTGTGAACACGCGGGCTGCGGCGTTTTGCACGAGCTTAAGTTTCCGGATCACCGACACAGGTAGGCTAATGTAGAGAGCGTTACAGTAGTCCAACCTTGAGATGACCGTCGCTTGGATCACCAAGGCCAGATCGCGACGGGACAGGTAGGGGGCCAGCTTCCGAGCCTGGCGGAGGTGGAAAAACGCAACTCGGCTGACCATGGAGACCTGGGTCTCCATGGAGAGCCGAGTGTCCAAATGGACTCCGAGGCTTTTTACTGAAGGCGACGGGCATAAAGCCGCGCCGTCCAGGGTTGGTAGCTGGAGGTCCCCACCACCCGGACAACCCAGTCAAAGGATCTCCGTCTTCGCTGAATTCACCTTCAACCTACTGGCTCGCAGCCATCCAGTAACGGCTTCGAGGCAGAGATGGAAATTATCGGGTACGGTTTCGGGCCTGCCCCCCATCCTCAGAATGAGCTGAGTGTCATCAGCGTACTGGTGGCACTCAAGCCCAAAGCTGCGCACCAGCTGGGCAAGTGGTCGCATATAGATGTTAAATAACAGAGGGGAAAGAATGGCCCCGTGGGGGACCCACAAATTAGTTCCCTTAGGCTTTGAGTTCTGAATCTTCTCTGCTTCGTGGGGATCCCACTTTTGCCCTTGCACTCCGTCTCGGAACAGCTGGCATGAACTTCCTGCGAATTAATGTAGCAGGAAACAGGCTTTGCCAGGCTCTCCTCCTCCTGCCTTTGTTGTGGCCGCATTTTTCCGCCGTTGTGCTTTGGATTATCTTTCTTTTGCCTGTGTGTGGCCCATTGGGATAGAGGCAGCTTCTGGTCCGCAAATGTGTTCCCGTTCCCTGTTCCAAATGTGCCAAATGCCTGGAGCTTTGTCCTTGCCGGGATGCAGAGCTTGCAATTTGGTCCAGACGTTGCACAAGTCTGGATTACGGTCCCCTGTTCAAGTTCATAACATGTAAGGCGAGTTTAAACCCACGAGGGGTGCATGTCTGTTGCAGAACTAACACAGATTGATACCACTTGAACGGCAGTGGCTCAATGCTACAGAACCCTGGGATTTGGTGTTTCACAAGGTCTTTGGCCTTCCCTGCCAAAGGGGGCTGGTGCATCACCAAACGTCAACTCCCAGGATAATGATTATAATAATGATGTAGAAATAATAATATTACTTACTTACTTGTGTAACATTTGTCGGCCTCTCCAAAGCCTTCGACACTGTGAGCAGAAAAGGTCTGTGGCAGATCCTGGAACGTCTCGGATGTCCCCCCAAATTCCTCAAAATGATTATCCTGCTACACGAGGGCCAGCGCGGTCAAGTCAGATACGGCGATGCTCTCTCGGAGCCCTTTCTCATAACTCACTCATAACTAACGGAGTGAAACAAGGTTGTGTTCTTGCACCAACCCTATTAACAATCTCCTTCAGCATGATGCTCCAAAGGGCTACGGCAGACCTCGAAGAAGACGGCATATATATATATATGCTATCGTACTGATGGCCGCTTGTTCAACTTAAGCCACATGAGGGCTCGCACTAAGACTCTAAACTATCTAGTCCGTGAGCTGCTTTCTGCCAATGCTGCTGCTCTTGTCGCCCATTCAGAAGCAGCCCTGCAGCGCCTCACGTCCTGCTTTGCAGCAGCTGCAGAGCTCTTTGGGCTGGAAGTCAGCCTGAAGGAAACGGAAGTCCTCTACCAGCCCGCACCACAGGAAGAACACCATCATCCCCACGTCAGCATAGACCAGGGGTGCCCACACTTTTTCAGCACGCGAGCTACTTATAATAAAACCAAGTCAGAAAGATCTACCTACCTCCTCAAGGCTGGAGAAGGGAGGGGGCGGGGATGGGGCTTGGCGTGGCCTGGCTCTGCCCCCTCTGGTTTCCACTCTACCAGCAGCTTCTCCAGGCTTGAAAATGGCATTGCCAAGCCAGCCTTGTGCTAGCTATGCCACCACTGGCTTGGCATTACCATCCTCAAGCCTGGAGAAGCTGCTGGTAGAGCGGAAGCCAGAGGGGGGCGGAGCCAGGCCGCACCAAGCCCCGCCCCCTCCCCTCTGGCTTTGGAGCTCCCAGCAGCTTCTCCAGGCTTGAGGTTGGCAATGCCAAGCCAGTGGTGACATAGCTAGCACAAGGCCATCCTCAAGCCTGGAGAAGCTGCTGGGAGTGCCGAAGCTGGTGGAGGGGGCGGGGCTTGGCACGGCCTGGCTCCGCCCCTCCTCTGAGAAGCGCCCCATCTGACTGGGATTGACCTCCTTCGGTCCCGGGATTGATTGGTCGATCGTGATCGACTTCCTGGGCAGCCCTGACATAGGCAAATCTGTGCTCAAGTCCGTCCAGCAGTTCACCTCCCTGGGAAGCATCATCTCTTCAGACGCCAAGATTGAGAAAGGGATAGATCACAGATTAGCAAAGGCATAGAGTGCATTCGGAAGGCTTCACAAAAGAGTCTGTAGCAACAGACTTGTTTGTATTGTGTTTTATGATATGCTTTGTTTACTATGTAATGATTGATCTGTTGTGAGCCGCCCCGAGCCTTTGGGGGGGGACGGGACAGTAGATAAATGCAAAGAAATAATAATAATAATAACAAGCACCTGAGGCAAAGCACCAAAATCAGTGTGTACAGAGCTATCGTACTGTCTATTCTCCTCTATGGGTCTGAAACATGGGTCCCCTATCGCCAACACCGACGACTCCTCGAACGCTTTCACCAGCGCTGTCTTCGCACAATCCTAAATATACACTGGACCGACTATGTGACAAATGCTTCTGTCCTTGAGCAAGCAGGGGTCACCAGCGTCGAGGCCATGCTATTGAGAAGACAGCTGCGCTGGGCAGGGCACGAGGTCTCTAGGATGGAGGACCACCGCCTCCCACAGATACTACTCTACGGTGAACTCCCCACGGGTCAGCGCAAGAGAGGCGCCCCCGAAAAGAAATATAAGGACTCCCTGAAACAACATCTCAGGCTCGGCCAGATTGATCACCAACAACGGTCCATCCTGGCCTCACATCGGGAGGCGTGGAGACGCACTGTCCACAATACTGCGGCCTCTTTCGAGAAGACACGCCAAATGGGTCTCGACAACGCAGAAAGAACTGTAACTTGGAAACAACATCACCCAAGGAGACTTTCTGCTGTGCTTTCTGCAACCAGACTTGCAGAAAATAATAAAAGTCCCAATAAAAATAATCTTGGATCGAAATGTATATTCTGATTCTGAACGTTTTGACCTGACTTTTTCCTTCCTTTCTTCCTTTTCTTCTAGGTATCTTTTTAGCCGTGTGCCATGGCTTGGAGAACACGACGTCCGCCTCCAATGGTGAGTTACTGATGTTGCGAAATGTCATATGAGTCTATGAGTTGATCTTGACCTTTTGCATTTTGGCCAATGGTGTGTGTGTCCCCCACCCCCCACCCCCCGCTATTCGGGTTGCCACATTTTGCATTGGCCCGGTTTATTTATTTATTTATTTATTTATTTGGGGTCTTTGTATCCGGCCCTTCTCAACCCCGAAGGGGACTCAGGGCGGTTCACAGTGTTGGCAACAATTCAATGCCATCGATTAAAAAAACAGTATAAAAACAGTATAAAACATTCGACGTAACCCTCCCCTAATAATAAAACATTCAAAATTATTAAACGCATCACATAAAACAACATCAGTTATCACACAAAGTCAGATGTTGTAGGTCTTCTTCTGAATGCGCACAGACTACGGTATCTGGCTACGGTCGTCCACGCTCTGGTCACATCCCGAATAGATTACTGCAACGCACTCTACGTGGGGCTGCCTTTGAAGACAGTTCGGAAATTGCAATTAGTCCAGCGGGCGGCAGCCAGATTGCTAACGGGAGCTACATACAGGGAGCATACCACCCCCCTGTTGTGTCAGCTCCACTGGCTGCCTGTCCAATTCCGGGCTCAATTCAAAGTGCTGGTGTTGACCTTCAAAGCTCTATACGGTTCTGGCCCATCTTACTTGTCCGAACGCATCAGCCGCTACGTCCCACCTCGTAATCTAAGATCATCCGGGGAGGCCCTGCTCTCGCTCCCGCCTACGTCTCAGATGAGGCTGGTGGGGGCGAGGGAGGGGGCCTTCTCGGTGGTGGCTCCCCGCCTGTGGAATGCGCTTCCTATTGATGTACGATCCACCACATCCCTCCTGGCCTTCAGGAAAAAGTAAAATCCTGGCTGTGGGACCAGGCATTCGTACACCAGCACAAGGCAGCATTTTAGATTGGTTTTTAATGAAAGTGGGTGTTTTTATGGACTGAACATTGTTTTAATCCAGAGTGAATGTGTATGGTGCTAATGTAGTTGTATTTTAATGTATTTTTAATGTATTTTAATTGTTGAAGTGTTTTGGGGTTTATATTGTTATTATGTAGGCATCGAATTGTGCCGTACTGTAAGCCGCTCTGAGTCCCCCCTCCCTCGGGGGTTGAGAAGAGCGGGGTAAAATCCCGAAATAAATAGAAATAAATAAATATCATCAGCATATTGGAGTTCTATAAGAGATGTTGTAGGTCTTCTAAATGAGCACAGACTACGATATCGTCAGCATGTTAGCCGTTGTCCGTCAACAGTCCTGGGTCATTGCACCTTCAACTCTCACTTTAACTTTCAGTTCCTGTGTTGAGATTCCACCTCAACATTAGGAAGAACTTCCTGATAGAAGAGCTACCTGGAAGTGGAAGATATGGGGTGAGGTCTCCTTCTCTAGAGGCTGGGTGGCCATCTACAATTAAAGTTCTAGGCTTAACAGCTATTCTCAAGGACCAGTAAGATTGAAAGCTTGTCTAAACAGGGAAGTCTTACAAGCTCTCCCAAACGGGGCCAATTCCTTGTTGGCACTGACCTCATCCGGCATAGAGTTCCATAAGGATGGAGCTGCCACAAAGAAGGCTCTCGGTCTCGTTGTAGAATAACCGGCAGAAATAGATCGAAGGGACTACCAGGAGGCTCTGTTCTTCCAAATGCAGTGATCTCGGGGGAACGTATGGGGTGAGGCGGTCCCTCAGGTACACCGGCCCTAGACCATACAAGGCCTTAAAGGTCAACACCAACACCTTGAAGACAATCTGGTACTCTATTGGTAGCCAGTGCAGTTGCTGTAAAATAGGTGTGATATGCTCTCATACCGATGCTCCCACCAGTAGTTGAGCAGCAGCATTCTGCACCAGCTTGAGTTTCCGGATTGCTGACAAAGGAAGGCCAATGTAGAGGGCGTTACAGTAGTCCAGTCTCGAGATGACCATTGCCTGGATCACCGTAGCCAGGTCGCTCCTGGGCAGGTAGGGAGCCAGCCGCCTAGCCTGTCGCAGGTGGAAAAATGCGGTCCTGCATACCGAGGAGATTTGCAGCTCCATCGATAGCAGTGAGTCCAAGTGGACCCCCAGGCTCTTTACAGAGGACGACGGGCTTAATGGCTCGCCGTCCAGGGTAGGTAGCTGGCATCCACTCAGTCCAGGGCGACCCAGGCATAGGATCTCTGTCTTTGACAAGTTCACTTTCAGCCGGCTGGTCTGCAGCCATCCAGTCACAGCTTCAAGGCATTGGTGGAAACAATTGGGTACGGTGTCCGGCCTGCCCTCCATTCTCAGCACCAGCTGGGTGTCGTCAGCGTACTGATGGCACTCCAGACCAAAGTCGTGAACCAGCTGGGCCAGTGGGCGCATGTAGATATTAAACAGTAGAGGGGAAAGGATGGCACCCTGGGGGACCCCACAACTTTTATTTATTTATTTATTAGATTTCTGGGCCGCCACTCCTGGGAGGCTCGGGGCGGCTCACAACAAGCATATATAAAACAACACATTAAAACAGGTTAAAAGCACATTAATGAACACAGTCTAAAACAGGTAGGTTAAAACCTAACGTGCCAGCCGGGCACAGCAGTATAAAAAACATTGCAGCATGTTACAGAGTCAGCAGGTCGTGCGTTTGGAGGACCTATAGGCCAAAGGCCTGTTGGAAAAGAAAGGTCTTGCACGCCCGCCTAAAAGGCAAGAGGTCTTGGATAGCACGCATCTCGGCTGGGAGGGCATTCCACAACGTGGGCGCAATCACGGAGAACGCCCTCCTACGCGTTGCTGTCAATCTGGCTGACCTTGCCGATGGAATGGCTAGCAGATTAGTGCTTTCGGACCGAAGTGATCTCGTAGGGCAATATGGGGAAAGGCGGTCCCTCAGATACGCTGGCCCCAGGCCGTGCAAGGCCTTAAAGGTAAGCACCAACACTTTGAAGGTGATCCGGTGCTCAATTGGCAGCCAGTGCAGATCCTGCAAGGTAGGTGTTATGTAGCAGCCTGCTGGCGTGCCAGACAGGAGCCCGGGGGCGGAGTTCTGCACCAGCTTGAGCTTCTGGATCACCGACAGAGGAAGGCCAACGTAGAGTGCGTTACAGTAATCCAGTCTCGAGATGACCGTGGCTTGGATCACCGTGGTCAGGTTGTTCCGGGATAGGTAGTGGGCCAGCCGCCTCGCCTGTCTGAGGTGGAAAAAAGCAGATTTGCTGACCATGGAGACCTGGGTCTCCATGGTCAGTTGGGAGTACAAATGAACTCCCAAACTCTTTACAGAAGGCGATGGGCATAATGCCACACCGTCCAGGGTTGGAAGCTGGACATCCCCACCACCCGGACGACCCAACCGCAAGATCTCCGTCTTCGCTGGATTCACCCTCAACCTACTGGCTCGCAGCCATCCAGTAACGGCTTTGAGGCAATGTTGGAAATTAATGGGAGTCTCCCGGAAACCATCCCTCCCCCTCCATACGTTGTCCCCGGTCTTGGAGGAAGGAGGCCACCCATTTAAGGGCAGTCCCCCTAACTCCCGCCATGGCTAAGCGGTGGGTCAACAGCACATGATCTACCATGTCAAAAGCTGCTGTGAGATCTAACAACACAAGCAGCGCTGACCCATCCTGGTCGAGCTGGCAGCGAAATCGGTCTGTAATGGAGACAAGCACGGTCTCCGTCCCATGCCCAAGACGGAAGCCGGACTGGAAGGGATCGAGTCCAGCTGTGCCGTCTAAGAACTGTTGCAGCTGATCCGCTGCTGCCCTCTCAGTCACCTTGCCCAGGAACGACAGATTCGAAACCAGGCGGTAACTGGAGGGAACCGAGGGATCTAAATTTGGTTTGATCAGTAGCGGTCTCACCATGGCCTCTTCCAAACCCCCTGGGAACAGTCTTGAATGGAGCAAGACTGGATGTCCCTCAGGTGCTCCTTCTGACTCAAGGATCCCATGGAATATGGAAACATATTGACTATTCCTGCCTGGCAGTGGCTTGGATTAGATGGGTCTTCTTCCTTGAGGATTTTAAAGCAGAGGCTGGGTGGTCATCTGCCAGGAGGGCTTGGGTGGTGCCTTCCCTCGTGGCAGAACGGAGCTGGGCTGGATGGTCTTTGGAGTCTCTTCCCTCTCTCCGAGGAGTCTATGATGGTGAAGCATTGTTTTATTATTTACGAGCCGTCTCCTGCCACGCGTTGCTGTGGCCCAGTCTGGTGACCTGGAAAATAAAGTCATGGGAAAGGGTTGGTTTCTAATACATGGCCTGGGGTTGGGTCCCTTGGGGGGTCCCTTGGGGGTGCCAGAAGGGTTGCCAAAGACGATCAGAATACACCGTATTTTCTGTTGGTCGTGGGGGTTCTGTGTGGGAAGTTCAGCCCAATTCTATCATCGGTAGAGTTCAGAATGCTCTTTGATTGTAGGTGAACTATATATCCCAGTAACTACAACTCCCAAATGTCAAGGTCTATTTCCCCAAACTCCATCTGTGTTCATAATGCATTTGGAGCATTCGTGCCAAGTTTGGTATAGATCCTTCATTGTTTGAGTCCACGGTGCTGTCTGCATGTACTGTAGGTGAACTACAACTTCCAAAACTTAAGGTCAATTCCCACCAAACTCTTCTAGTATTTTCTGTTGGTTGTGGGAGTCCTGTGTGCCAAGTTTGGTTCAATTCCAAACTTGGTGGAGTCCACAATGCTCTTTGATTGTAGGTGAACTATACATCCCAGTAACTACAACTCCCAACTGTCAAGGTCTATTTCCCCCAAACTCCATCTGTGTTCATATTTGGCCATTTGGAGCATTTGTGCCAAGTTTGGTATAGATCCTTCATTGTTTGAGTCCACGGTGCTGTCTGCATGTAGGTGAACTACAACTCCCAAAAGTTAAGGTCAATTCCCACCAAACTCTTCTAGTATTTTCTGTTGGTCGTGGGAGTCCTGTGTGCCAAGTTTGGTTCAATTCCATAGTTGGTGGAGTCCAAGATGCTCTTTGATTGTAGGTGAACTATAAATCCCAGCAACTACAACTCCCAAATGACAAAATCAAGTTTTTGGGTGATGGTCACTCCTTGGGTTAGTAGGTGCCTTGTGGCCAAATTTGGTGGCAATTCGTCCAGCGGATTTTGAGTTATGATGTCACTCAAAACGAACAGAGCATTTATATATAGAGACTAGCCATCCCCTGCCACACGTTGCTGTGGCCCAGTCTGTGTATATGTGTTTTGTGTCTGTATATATTTGTTTATCTATGTATATAATAAAAGTCAGTGTTTGCGGACGGAGGTTAGGAGGAATATGTGGCAGCGTTTCGATTGGTTGCCACTGTGAGATTATTTGCATAAAGGACTCTGATTGGCCAGCCACAGAACTCCAACATTCTAAGGCACCAGACAGAGGGGGTTGGTTGCCACTGAGGGAGTATTTGCATAAAGGACTCCGACTGGTCATCTACATTCCAACATTCTAAGGTGACGCAGAGGGAAAAGGAAAGGCCTCAGGCAGTCAGTCACTGCGGCCCACAGCAATGACGGATCAGGACCACACTTGGCACACAGGGGCCCAATGGCCCACTTCACAACCTGGTGTGGTTTAGGGCAGGATGGGCCACGAATGATGGGATTTGCAGTACCTTCACCTCATTCACTTCCCAAACAACACTGTAGCCGCTATAAATCACAGACCAGGCCAAAAATTGACAGCAAGGCTTCCTCAACTTGATTTTCCTGACCAGGCCCCCAACAATGACAGAACAAGACCAAACTTGGCACACAGATCCCCCAAGATGCACTCTACATCCTGGTGCAGTTTGAAGGAGGATGGACCATGGATGATGGGACTTACAGTACTTTAAATCACTTCCTTAGAGCACTGTGGCCCACAACAATGACAAATCAGGACCAAACTTGGCACACAGAGGCCCAATGACCCACTTTACAACCTGGTGCGGTTTATGGCAGGATGGCTCACAAATGATGGGATTTGCAGTACCTTCACCCAATTCTTCCCCAAAGAACATTGCAGCCCCTACAAATTGGAGACCAGGCCCAAACTTGTCACACAGAGTACTCATGCCCCACTCTACATCCTGACGCAGTTTTGAGTGGGACAGACCACGGATGATGGGACTTGCAGTACCTTCACTCACTTCCTGAAAACAACGCGACCCTCATCCAATGACCAATGCAGACCAAACTTGGCACACAGAGCCCCCATGACCCACCCTACATCCTGCTGCAGTTTGAAGGAGGATGGACCACGGATGATGGGACTTGCAGTACCTTCACTCACTTCCTGAAAACAACGCGACCATCATCCAATGACCACTACAGACCAAAATTGGCACACAGAGCCCCCTTGACCCACTCTACACCCTGGTGTTGTTTCAAGGAGGATGGACCACAGATGATGGGACTTGAAGTACCTTCACTCACCTTCCGAGACCCCTGCAACCCTCATCCAATGAATGATCAAGACCATACTTGTCACAGAGCCACCATGACCCACTCTATCTTCTACTGCAGCTTGGAGGAGGGTGGACTATGGATGATGGGACTTGAAGTACCAAAGACCAACCTTGGCACACAATGCCTTTCTCAAATAACCCGGGCACCGCCGGGTCCCCAAGCCTAGTATATGGATATATGTGGTATTGTGCATGCGTTGTAGTTTTTTTGGCTTTTTAAGTCCCTTCCGCTGTGTTTTTCAGTGTTGTTATGAGTGATGGTCACTCGTTGGACTGATAGGAATCTGTGAATTGCAAAAGGCCACCCGACTTGGGCCTGCGCGCATCATTCAGAAATACACCACACAGTCCTAGACGCTCGGGAAGTGTTCGATTTGTGATGTTGTGATACGAAATCCAGCATATATAGATCTCATTTGCTGTGACATATGGTGTCTTTGTGTCACTAAAATAATAATAATATCATTATCTTCTATTGCATCCCCCCCCCCAAATGTATAACATATTCACATGCGCCTAAATGCAAATACATAGGAAGGTGGCCGCCGTCTCCCCTGGTTTGATCCTTACGTGAAGCACATCCCAGGCTCTCGAAGGGGATTTCCAGTTCACTCGCGCTTTGTTGTTTCTGGTGCGCCTTGCCGCCTGCCTGCAAGGATTGTCTGCACATCTCTCCAGGAATGCAGGTGTGGCCGGGACTTCTAGTCTAATTGGCCTTGCGACGATCCCGGTGGCTCCCCTTTGAGTCCCTCCCAGCCTTGATTGACGCAACCACAAAGCAATGCAACATTGATCCCTGTAGCGATGCGGCTGTGAACGTTACGCGCTTTCGGAGGAAGTAAACTCTTTTCTTCCTCATTCCAGGGATTCTGGATTCTGCTGGGTACTTATTACGGAATTGCAAAAATTGTAGTTTTACAAGGTCTGCCCTTTGCACTTTGTTATTGTGAATGTTCTGTGCATTGGCTCTCTCTTTGGTGCACCCCCCCCCACTGCTACGGAATCGTGGAAATTGTAGTTTTACAAGGTCTGCCCTTTGCACTTTGTTATTGTGAATGTTCTGTGCATTGGCTCTCTCTTTGGGTGCACCCCCCCCCACTGCTACGGAATCGTGGAAATTGTAGTTTTACAAGGTCTGCACTTTGTTATTGTGAACGCTCTGTGCATTGGCTCTCTCTTTGGGTGCACCCCCCCACTGCTACGGACTCGTGGAAATTGTAGTTTTACAAGGTCTGCCCTTTGCACTTTGTTATTGTGAATGTTCTGTGCATTGGCTCTCTTTTGGTGCACCCCACTGCTACGGAATCGTGGAAATTGTAGTTTTACAAGGTCTGCTCTTTGCACTTTGTTATTGTGAATGTTCTGTGCATTGGCTCACTCTTTGGGTGCACCCCCCCCCACTGCTACGGAATCGTGGAAATTGTAGTTTTACAAGGTCTGCCCTTTGCACTTTGTTATTGTGAATGTTCTGTGCATTGGCTCTCTCTTTGGTGCACCCCCCCCCACTGCTACGGAATCGTGGAAATTGTAGTTTTACAAGGTCTGCCCTTTGCACTTTGTTATTGTGAATGTTCTGTGCATTGGCTCTCTCTTTGGTGCACCCCCCCCCACTGCTACGGAATCGTGGAAATTGTAGTTTTACAAGGTCTGCCCTTTGCACTTTGTTATTGTGAATGTTCTGTGCATTGGCTCTCTTGGCTCTTTAGGTGCATCCCCCCACTGCTACGGAATCGTGGAAATTGTAGTTTTACAAGGTCTGCCCTTTGCACTTTGTTATTGTGAATGTTCTGTGCATTGGCTCTCTCTTTGGTGCACCCCCCCCCACTGCTACGGAATCGTGGAAATTGTAGTTTTACAAGGTCTGCCCTTTGCACTTTGTTATTGTGAATGTTCTGTGCATTGGCTCTCTCTTTTGGGTGCACCCCCACTGCTAAATTGGAATCGTGTTATTGAAATTGTAGTTTTACAAGGTCTGCCCTTTGCACTTTGTTATTGTGAACGCTCTGTGCATTGGCTCTCTCTTTGGTGCACCCCCCCACTGCTACGGAATCGGGGACATTGTAGTTTTACAAGGTCTGCACTTTGCACTTTGTTATTGTGAACGCTCTGTGCATTGGCTCACTCTTTGGGTGCACCCCCACTGCTACGGAATCGTGGAAATTGTAGTTTTACAAGGTCTGCACTTTGTTATTGTGAATGTTCTGTGCATTGGCTCACTCTTTGGGTGCACCCCCCCCCCACTGCTATGGAATCGTGGAAATTGTAGTTTTACAAGGTCTGCCCTTTGCACTTTGTTATTGTGAATGTTCTGTGCATTGGCTCTCTCTTTGGGTGCATCCCCCCCCCCACTGCTACGGAATGGTGGAAATTGTAGTTTTACAAGGTCTGCCCTTTGCACTTTGTTATTGTGAACGCTCTGTGCATTGGCTCTCTCTTTGGTGCCCCCCCCCCCCCACTGCTACGGAATCGTGGAAATTGTAGTTTTACAAGGTCTGCACTTTGCACTTTGTTATTGTGAACGCTCTGTGCATTGGCTCACTCTTTGGGTGCACCCCCCACTGCTACGGAATCGTGGAAATTGTAGTTTTACAAGGTCTGCACTTTGTTATTGTGAATGTTCTGTGCATTGGCTCACTCTTTGGGTGCACCCCCCCCCCACTGCTATGGAATCGTGGAAGTTGTAGTTTTACAAGGTCTGCACTTTCTATTTGTTGTTGTGAACGCTGTGTACATTGGCTCACTCTTTGGCTGCATTCTATACTATAGCAAGAAGTTTGGTGAGGCCCCAGAGCTTCATGAAGGCTAAAGACCCTTGGGAAGCTACAACTCCTATGGTTGCATTGCATTGAGCCATGACAGTTTCAAGCGGTTCCAAACTGCATTAGTTCCACACTGTAGATGCATCCTATGACAGTATGAGAAAGGGTGTCTCCTGTTGAACATGGGAGAAATTGACTGGAGCATGGGATCCATATTCCATTCACTGTTGCCTCAACAGATTCTGGGATTTTGCACCCAGCATCCCATGGTTTTGCAACATGATGAGCACTCTGCACTTGGCCAGAGGCCCCACTGCATGCGCAATGTCGACATACGACACCCCTTTGTTCCTGAAAGTAGCAAAATCCATGCCATGTCTTGCTCCAGAGCAGGGGCCGGGAACCTATGGCTCGGGAGCCAGGTGAGGCTCTTTTCACGATTGCATCTGGCTCTCCAGAGCAGCCCGGGCCTCAGTTTCCCAGCATGCAGCGCTGAGGAGTGACGCAAATGCGCCACGACTGCCGCTTCCACGCCGCCATCGCCGCCTCTTCCTCATGCCCCTCTGCTCTCGGGGCCCTGCGCCCTCTTCGCCGGGGATGGTGGAGCATGGTGGTGGCGCCTCGTCCTGGCCTTCCTCTTCCTCCTCCGCCATGGGCCCCAGGGGAGGCAGCAGAGGCGGCCCTCGGCCTGGCGCCATGGACGCGGCCTCGCTGCCCCCGGGGGACGCCCGGCTCATCACCCTCACCTTCGGGCAGCTCAAGAGCCACTGCCTCTTCAACACCTTCCGGAGGGACTGCCTCTCCGACGTCGACACCAAAGTCCGCCTTGGCCCCGCGCCCTCCTCCCCCTTCTTCCTTCCTTTTCCCCTCTCTTTTTCTTTCATTCTTTTTCCTCCCTCTCTCCTCCCTCCCTCTTCCTTCCTCTTCCTCCCTTTCTTTCTCCCCTTCACCCTTTCCTTCTCTCCTTCCTTTCCCCTTCCTCTCTCCTCTTCCTTCTTTCCTCCATTCTCCCTCCCTCTTCCTTCCTTCCTCTTCTACTCTTTTCCCCCAAGTCTTCATTTCCTTCTCCTTCCTTTCTTTTTGCTTCCCTCTCTCCCCCTTCTTTCTTTTCTTCTTTTCCCTTCATTATTTTACTTTTTCCTCACTTCCTTTCTTTTCCTCCCTTCCCATTTCCTTCTTTCTTTCTCCTCCTTGTCTCTCCCCTGCTTTTCTTTTTTTTCTTTTCCATAGTTCGTTCTTCTTCTCTTTCTTCCTCTCCCCCTCCCTCCTTTATTTCCTCTGTCTGTCTGTCTGTCTGTCTTTCTCCTTCCTTCCTTCCGCCTTCTCTTCCTTCCCAGAGTCCTGAGCGTGCCTTTTGCAGAGCCAGGTCTGAAGTGTCCCGTCATTCTGCCGAAGGGGAATCCTTTCCTCATAGGATGTATGGATAGACTCACATTGAGTTGAATTCAGACTTAAAATCTGTATACCTTAATAAAGCGGAATGTTTGTATGTATGTATGTATGTGTGCGGAGGGCGGAAGGGCGGATATGTGGCAGCTATTTGCATAAAGTCCTTTGATTGGCCAGCCTTGGCACTCCAAAATTCTAAGTGCCAGCTATTTGCATAAAGTCCTTTGATTGGCCAGCCTTGGCACTCCAAAATTCTAAGTGCCAGCTATTTGCATAAAGTCATTTGATTGGACAGCCTTGGCACTCCAAAATTCTAAGTGCCAGCTATTTGCATAAAGTCCTTTGATTGGCCAGCCTTGGCACTCCAAAATTCTAAGTGCCAGCTATTTGCATAAAGTCCTTTGATTGGCCAGCCTTGGCACTCCAAAATTCTAAGTGCCAGCTATTTGCATAAAGTCCTTTGATTGGACAGCCTTGGCACTCCAAAATTCTAAGTGCCAGCTATTTGCATAAAGTCATTTGATTGGCCAGCCTCGCCACTCCAAAATTCTAAGGCACCAGACAGAGGGCATTGATAGCCACTGATTAGCCAGCATCCCAGAATCCAGGCCTCTACATTCAAACAACAGGATTTCTTCCCACTGAGGGGGAAAAATGCACCATCAACATTCCCTCCCCACTTGGCTCTGTGAAAACAAAATGGATTCCTGTTTTCTCCTCCCCCTCAGCTTTTAGAAAACGGCTGCCTGCATTTGGCCTTTTAAAGTTACCAATTACCAGCAGAGCAGGCCAGAACATTACAGGCCCCAAAAGAGAGTGTAGGGCAGGATGGCCCACGAATGATGGGATTTGCACTACCTTCACCCAATTCACTTCCCAGAAAACACTGTAGCCCCTACAAATCACAGACCAGGCCCAAAATTTACAGTAAGGCTTCATTAACTTGGTTTTCCTGACTAGGCCTCAGTTAATAGGACATTGTGTATGGCCAGGCCCCAAAAGAGAGTTTAGGACAGGATGGGCCACGAATGAAGGGATTTGCAGTACCTTTACCCAATTAACTTCCCAGAAAACAATGTAGCCCCTACAAATCACAAACCAGGCCCAAAATTTACAGGAAGGCTTCATTAACTTGATTTTCCTGACTAGGCCTCAGTTAATGGGACATTGTGTATGGCCAGGCCCCAAAAGAGAGTTTAGGACAGGATGGGCCACGAATGAAGGGATTTGCAGTACCTTTACCCAATTAACTTCCCAGAAAACACTGTAGCCCCTACAAATCACAAACCAGGCCCAAAATTTACAGTACGGCTTCATTAACTTGATTTCCCTGACTAGGCCTCAGTTAATGGGACATTGTGTATGACCTGAATTAACAGTAACCAACCTTGGCACACTGAGCCCCTATGACCCCTGATTCATTCTACTGCAGTTTGGAGTAGGGAGAACCATGGATGATGGGACTTGAAGTACTATCACAGGTTATGAGATTTGTAGTACTTTCAAACTCTTCATTCCCCACAGACCAAGGCGGCCCTGAACCACAAGACCAAACTTGGCACACAGTACCCCCATGACCCACACTCCATCCTACTGCAGTTTAGAGGGGGATGGACCATGAAGGATGGGATTTCAAGTACCTCCATTCACTTCCCAAGCCCGCTGCGACCCTCATCCAGTGCATAATCATGACCACACTTGGCACAAAAAGCCCCCATGACCCAGTGGACGTCCTGATGCAGTTTGGAGGGCGGACCACGGATGATGGGACTTGAAGTACCTCCACTCACTTCCCAAGACTGCTGCGACCCTCATTCAATGACTGATCAAGACCAAACTTGGCACACAAAGCCCTCATGACCCACTCTACATCCTGGTGCTGTTTGGAGGGGGATGGACCATGAATGACGGGACTTGAAGTACCTTCACTCACCTCCTGAGACTACTGCGACCCTCATCCAATGAATGATCAACACCAAACGTGGCACTAAGACCCACTCTACATCCTGGTGCTGTTGGGAGGGGGATGGACCATGGCCAATGGGACTCGCAGTACCTTCACTAAGTTCCTGAGACCACTGCAAGCCACATACACATCTAATAGGAACCAACCTTGGCACACAATGCCTTCCTCAAATAACCCGGGCACCGCCGGGTTCTCAGCTAGTGTATAATACTAGCTGTACCCGGCACGCGTTGCTGTGCCCTATTTAGGAGATGCGAGATGTAAGGGTTGGAAATGATGTGACTTACGGTCTTGGTGGGGTCATGTAGGCTTGAATGGCGCACTTTCTATGTGTGCTCCAAATGATGTCACCTGGAAGCATGAGTTGTATTGTCTTACATAGCGGAGGAAGTGTTTTGATTCTGGAGTGTGTCCACTCAGCAAAGTCTGTAGTGGTTGTGGAGGAGTGGCAAGTGGTGGTAGAGAGACTTTGCCGGCTAGGCAGCACATTCCTGGTGTTTCTGCTGGGTATTTCAGGGCTTTGCAGTGTGTGCAGATGTGCGTTAGGGTGCCAATGTCGGCCTCTGGCGCCATGCTGTAGTCTTCTGCAGCGTTGTATCTGAAGGCTAGGCGGTGGAATTGGTTGTGGTGTTTTTGAAGTTTGTTTTCTGTGTTGCGACGTCGTTTTTCTGCGCTCCTTGCACGCTGCTGTTGTGTTGCATTTCTGCGTCTTTGTTGTTCCTGGCTGCGCGCTTCTTCTTGTCGTGCAGTTCTTTGCATTTGGTTCTCAGCTGTGCGTCGTGCAGTGACCTGTTGTCTGTGTCTCTGCTGCGCAGTGTGTTTCTGTTCTGGCGTTTGTTCTGCCCTTTTTTGTTTGATGTATGTAGCATTGTGAGTGTGTCGTCCGATGCTGTTATTTTTAGAAGGCATGGCTTGTCTTTTGGGTCAGTTTATGTCTGTGTGGAAGGAAGGAATGGTTTTTGTTTGTGGTGTTTGTAGGTGTTGTGTGTACGGGGTCCCGTAAGGTTGGTGGGATGGGTTGTGATTGGAAGTTGTGTTGTGTTGTGTGGGTAGGAATTTGCTGGAGAATTGCTCCCTCAGAGTTTGGTTTTGGCAGTTTAACCCTCAAACACCAACTGAAATCTCTCAGCATTCTATCCTAGCCTTGGATGGCTCTTGCCGGCGTTGCTATGGTTACAGCAGTTATGCAAATCCGCCCTTATTGGCAGCCAATCATGTTGTTCAGAATGTAGAGGCTGGGTGAGTCGTTGGCTGCCCCGGAGGATACTGGGAAATGTAGTTTTATTTTTACTCGTTGTTTTGGGGGCCTTTTAGGTTTTGGGGGAAAAGTTTCTTTGCTACAAACGTACCTTGCTTGAGGCGTATTTCTGTTGGCAAGTATTGTTTTTCTGCGTTGTATGGTTTCTTTGTTTGAGGTATGCATCACATGACGTGAACCCATTTATATAATAGATTACAGTATACGGCTCTCAGTGAAATACATTTCCAAATATTTTGCTTTTATGGCTCTTTGAGTCAAAAAGGTTCCCGGCCCCTGCTCCAGAGTCTTGGAGTTGGAGTTCGAGCAGCTTCCTTCTGCAGAAGGAAAGAGTGGATCGAGAGCCCAAAGCCCAGCTTAGCAGGATCTCTACCCGAGTGGATTTGTCCTAATCACGGATCAGAAGATCACCAAGCTTTGCAAGGATGTCCTGCCGTGGTGAAGCCCTCCTTCGGGCACTTCGGAGTCGATGCAACTGGTGCAACCGAGAGATGCACACTGCTCTTGCACATTTGGCCATTCCCATTGCTGCCCTGGAGGGTGTGGTTTTCCTGGGGGCAGATCCACAAGGCGATCCACACCAAAGGCAACCTACCTAATGCCGCGACCCCTTAACACAGTTCCTCATGTTGTGGTGACCCCCAACCATCACATTGTTTTCGCTGCTACTTCAGAAATGTCATTTTGCTACTGTTATCAATCGTCATGTAAATATCTGATAGGCAGGGTGTGTTTTCATTCACTGGACCACATTTGGATACCCAATACGGCCACTTTGGTGGGGTTTGTGGGGGATTGATTTTGTCATTTGGGAGTTGTAGTTGCTGGAATTTATAGTTCACCTACAATCAAAGAGCATTCTGAACTCCACCAACGATGGAATTGAACCAAGCTTGGCACACAGAACTCCCATAACCAACAGAAAATACTGAAAGTGTTTGGTGGGCATTGACCTTGAGTTTTGGAGTTGTAGTTCACCTACATCCAGAGAGCACTGTAGACTCAAAGAATGATGGATCTGGACAAAACTTGGCATGAATACTCAATATGCCCAAATGCAAACACTGGTGAAGATTGGGGAAAACAGACCTTGGCATTTGGGAGTTGTAGTTGCTGGGATTTATAGTTCACCTACAATCAAAGAGCATTCTGGATTGCACCAATGATGCCATTGAACCAAACTTGGCACACAGAATTCCCATAACCAACAGAAAATAATGGAAGGGTTTGGTGGGCATTGACCTTGAATTTTGGAGTTGTGGTTCACCTACATCCAGAGAGCAGTGTAGACTCAGTGAATGAAGGATATGGACCAAACTTGGCACAGATACTCAATCTGCCCAAATGTGAACACTGGTGGAGTTTGGGGAAAATAGACCTTGACATTTGGGATTGTAGTTGCTGGGATGTATAGTTTATATCCAATCAAAGAGCATTCTGAACTCCACCAATGATGCAACTGAACCAAACTTTCCACACAGAACCCCCATGACCACCAGAAAATACTGTGTTTTCTGGTGGTCTTTGGCAACCCCTCGAATACTCCCCTCACGACTGCTCCCCCCCCCCCCATGTCCCAATCGCCAAATGCTGATCCACGCTGATCCAATACATGTGTTTTGTCACCCCTTGACTGCTATGGGATCCTGGGAGTTGTAGTTTTGCAAGGCAGGCTGCTTTGAGTCCCCTTTGGGGAGATAAAGCGGGAAATTCATCATCATCATCATCAAGGTCTTTTACCTTCTCTGCCAAAGAGTGCTCGTGATTCACCAAACTATAACTCCCATGATATAATGTTGGTGCCATGGCTATTAAAGTGCCACCAAACTGCATTTATGCCACAGTGTAGACGCAGCCAAGAACTCTCCCTTCTTTGGGCTGGGCAGATAGAAGAGGAAGGGATTCGTAGTGCGTCCCTTGACAAAAGGGCCCAGTGTGTTTTGTCCCTTTGGTCGCTTGCCATTGAGCAAGGCATCGCCGGTAGCCACCCGGCTTGTTCAAACATCGCCCATTGAGTCGGCCTTCCGGTAGTTTCGTACTCTGTTGTTGTTGCGAGTCAATGGAAAAGCCAAGGGCTGTCTAGCCCTGCAGAGTCGGGGTTTTATATTTATATATGTGTGTGTGTGTCTTTGTGTTTGCACAATTCCTGGCGGTGCAAAGTCTATCTTGCTGTGCAAAGACTCTCCAATCCATTTCTATATCTGTTGTGTGTGTGTGTTGTGTTTACTACACACACACACTATTTATTTATTTTTCTCCCACGAGTGAGATTCAAAGCGGCCTACGGTGGTTCCAAACTGCCAAAATTACATGACACAAAATAGCTCAGCATCATAAACCAAAGTAAACAGATGAACAAATTACACAAACCCTATACAACAAGCTTAATAATAATAATAATAATAAATAGGACATACACCATTAAAATTTAGCCATCCCAGGCTTGTCTATCAGGCCTGTGTGTGTGTAACTGTGTAAACACAATTCCTGGTAGTGGAAAATGACACACACATACACACAGAGAGTTGTATTGTTATTAGACATCTCAGATTTGTCTATCTGGCTTGTGTGTGTGTAAGTGTGTAAACACAGTTCTTGATGATGCAAAGTCATACACACACAGAGTTGTATTGTTGTTGTTATTAGGCAACTTAGATTTAGTCTATCAGGCTTGTGTGTGTGTGTGTGTGTGTAAGTGTACAAACCCAATTCCTGATGGTGCAAACTCACAAACACATGCACACACGTACATACACACACACACACACACACACACACACAGAGTTGTGTTGTTCTTGTTGTTAGGCATCTCAGACTTGTCTATCAGGCTTGTGTGTGTGTGTGTGTGTATAAATGTGCAAACACAATTCTTGATGGTGCAAAGTCACACACGCACGCACATAGAGGGAGAGTTTTGTTGTTGTTGTAGTTAGGCAACTTAGACTTATCTATCAGGCTTGTATGTGTAAGCGTGCAAACACAATTCCGGATGGTGCAAAGTTAGACACACACACGTGAATTGTTGTTGTTGTTAGGCATCTCAGACTTGTCTACCAGGCTTGTGTTTGTGTGTAAGTGCGCAAACACAATTCATGATGGTGCAAAGTCTATATTAATATCTATGTGCGTGTGTTGTTAAAGCACACCTTGAACCTGTCCATCAGACTTGTGTGTGCTGCAAGTGTGCAAAGACCATTCCTGCTGGTGCAAAGTCTATACAGCATCTCTATCTGTGTGCGTGCGTTGCATTGTATTCAAGGGCACCTGGAACTTGCCAAGCAGGGTGGTGTGTTTGTGTGCGTGGCTCTCGGCCAAGTGAACCATTCAATCTTTTTTGCTCCTGTGAGTAAGAACAGATAAGACGGTTGTGGTTGCCGTTTCGTAGGAGCTGAGTAACCGATTTGTGTAGCCTTTATTTATGTTCTCAGTGGCCGTTTGTGGCTGGCTGGCTCATGCGCCAGGAATGTGACCCATCATGTTGACATAGTTCCCTGGACACTTGACCCAGATGTTGGCTTGCGAAGGGGTCGGGTGCCCCACATTGCAACCCACGGCTCTTTTTACTTGCACTCCAACCGGGAAACCGTGGGTGGGAGGTGTATTTATTTATTTATTTCAGTGATAAGGACAATGTGCAGAGATGTGTTTGTGCCTTCTAGTGATGCCTGCATCAAATATATTTCAGCTGTGTTGATGTTGTTGTTGTTGTTGTTGTTGTTGTAACATTCTATATAGCCAGATTCCTGCATAGATGCAGAGCTGGACTAGATGACCTTAAGGGTCCCCATTTTGGAAGGAAAGGCAGTCTATACATCCATAGTTTGCTCTGGATTTGGGCATACCTGTAGAGCTGGACTAGATGACCTTAAGGGCCTCCTTTTGGAAGGAAAGGCAACATATACATCCATTTTTGCCGTGGATACCTGCATGTATGCATAGCTGGACTAGATGACTTTAAGGGTCCCCATTGGGGAGGAAAAGTGTGATAGAAATCAATATTTGGCTCTGGATTGCTTCATAGCTGTGGGGATAGACTAGATCAGAGTTTCCCAACCAGTGTGCCGCGGCACACTAGTGTGCCGTGAGCGATCATCAGGTGTGCCGTGGGAAATGGGAGCCTCCAATCCCCTTTCTTACCCCTCCTGCCGAACACTTTTCCTTCTCCACTCGGGCTCCCTTCTTCCCAGCCTCGCTTTGCCTCGCTTTCCTCTAGGGCGAGTCTGCGCAGTAGCGCCCGCACAGGTCACGCCTTCCTCCCTCCCCCCTCCCCTTCTGAACATGCGCATGCTGCCCCCTCGGATCAAAATGGCGGCAGAAGCGGCCGTGTAGAAGAAAAAGTAAGTGTTGGGCAGGAGGGGGAAGAAAGGGCGCGAAGGGGAAGGGGGAGGAAGAGGTCTCTGTCGAAAGCTGGCATGGGCAAACTTGGGCCTTCCGGGTGTTTTGGACTCCCAACTCCCACCATTCCTAGCAGCCTCGGGCCCTTTTCCTTTCCCCCCTCAGCCACTTAAGCAGGAAAGGGCCTCAGGCTGTGAGGAATGGTGGGAGTTGGAGTCCAAAGCACCCAGAGAGCCGAAGTTTTCCCATGCCTGTTTTAGGGACCTTAAAGTGGTGAGCCTCCTTCCAATGTTGTGATTCTGGATAGAAAACAAACAATAACATGACATTGTTTGAGTCCACAGTGCTCTCTGGGTGTAGGTGAACTACAACTTCCAAACTCAAGGTCAATTCACAAGCAAACCCTTTCAGTACTTTTTGTTGGTAATGAGAGTTCAATATGCCAAGTTTGGTCCAATTCCATTGTTGCAAGAGTTCAGGATGCTCTTTGATTGTAGGTGAAACTATAAATCCCAGAAACTGTAACTCCCAAATGTCAAGGTCTATTTTCCCCAAACTCCATCTGTGTTCACATTTGGGCATCTTGAGTATTCATGCCAAGTTTGGTCCAGATCCATCACTGTTTGAGTCCACAGTGCTCTCTGGATATAGGTGAACTACAACTCCAAAACCCAAGGTCAATGCCCACCAAACTCTTATAGTATTTTCTCTTGGTTATGGGAGTTCTGTGTGAGAAGTTTGTGTCTTTCTGCCATTCCTGCCAGGATATCTATGTTGTGTTCATCGAAACAGGCCCAGGTTTCACACTGAGTGTATAAATACATGTAAAAACATATTAACTATATGTATTACCGTGTTAGAGTGTCATCTTGTGTCATTTTGGTTGGTGGTGTGCCCCAGGATTTTGCAAGTGTAAAAAATGTGCCGCGGCTCAAAAAAGGTTGAAATACACTGGACTAGATGGCCAGAAGGGTTCCTTCCAATTCCATGGCTTGGTGCGTCTTTCCCCATCCCTGCCCTCACCTGGGAAACCCGCATGCCCTGGTCGTAGGCATGAAGCAAGGCCTTTCCTGGCTGGGCTCCTTCTTCTCTCGCTCTCCTGCCCCTTGCCAAGTTCCTTGAGTGGATTTTATGAATGGATGGGGTCTGTTTGGGGGCCGGAAGGGGGGCTGCAGCAGGCTTGTCAGCGCTCTCCTTTCTGGCCGGCGTGGCGGTTGATGGGCCTCCTCGGCTTCCCCAGGTACAGAAGGGCCTTGTTTGCTGCCCTCTGCCCTTCAGCCTGGGATGGAGACGCAAAGGGTCTTGGGCTCTTTGGGGGGAGCTTGTTTTCCTTCCCTTCCTTCCTTCCTTCTCTCCTTCAAAGAGCCATGGCCTCTATGGGGCCGATTCATGCGCCTCCAAAGCTTGGGAAAAGGCGCATGTTGCAAACCCCCCTCCTGGCAAAGGGATACAAACCTCTTTTCTTGCCAAGGAGATGCTCGGCTTCCCTCGCAAAGGTTGAGCGGAGGCACCGAAGGCTGAGTCTGTGGAGCCTTCAAAGGGGAGAGAGAGGAAGAGAAGGAAAGAAGAAGGAAGGAGAGAAAAGGAAAGAGAGGGTGAGAGAAGGGAATAGAGAGAGAGAAGGAAAGGGAGAAAGAGAGAGCGGGAAAGAAGGAGAGAAGAAGGAAAGAGAAGGAAAGGAGAGAGAGAGAAAGGGAGAGAGAGTGAGAAGGAAGCAGGAAGGAAAAGAAGGAAAGAGAGAAAGAAAGGAGAGAATGAAAGAGAAAGAAAGAGATAGTGAAAAGGAAAAAGAAAGGAAAAGGAAGGAAAGAGGGAGTGAAAATGAAGGAGGAAGGAGAAATAAGGAAAGAGAGAATGAAAAGGAAGGAGAAAGGAAAAGAAGGAAAGAGGGAGAGGAGGGAGGAGAAAGAAGGAAAGAGAGAAAGTAAAGAGAGAGAAAGAGAGAGAGAAAAGGAAGGAAGAAAGGAAAGAAAGAAAGAAAAAGGAAGGAAGGAAGGAAAGAATGAAAAAGAAGAAGAAGGAATGAGAGGAGGGAGGAGAAAGAAGGAAAGAGAGAAAGTAAGGAAAGAGAGAGTGAAAAGGAAAAAGGAAAGGAAAGAGAGAAAGAAAGGAAAAGGAAGGAAAGAGAGAAGGAAAAAGGAGAAGGAAAAGAAGGAAAGAGGGAGAGGATGGAGGAGAAAGAAGGAAAGAGAGAGAGTGAAAAGGAAGGAGGAAAGGAAAGAGAAAGAAAGGAAAAGGAAGGAAAGAGAATGAAAAAGAAGGAGAAGGAAAAGAAGGAAAGAGGGGAGAAAGAAGGAGATAAAGAAAGGAGAGAGAAGGAAAGCGAGAGAAAGAGAAAGTGAAATGGAAGGAGGAAGGAGAAAGAAGGAGAGAGAGAGAGAGAAGAAAGGGAGAGAGAAAGATATAAAGAAATGCATTGGTGAAAAACATGGAGGGAGAAAGGTATAGGAGAAGGAAAGAGAGAAAGAGCAAGAGGAAAAGAGAAAGAAGGAAAGAGAAGGCGAGAGAGAGAGAGAGAGAGAGAGAGAGAGAGAGAGAGAGAGAGAGAGAGGAAGAAGAAAGGGGGAAAAAGGAAAGAAATATACATACACACGCCCTTTAAAGAATGCCCGATTTGGCCATTTTCTATCAAGGGCATTCCTGGGATCTAAGGTGACCTTCTTTGCCGTTCCTTCTCTTCTCCCGGCCTCTTCCCATCATGACTTAACAATGTATTTCTTCCTATTTACTTTCAATGGCCTGGAATTAATTTACATGTCATCTGCTTTGCCTCTAAATATAAAGTTGGGAAGGGGACCCCCCGATGTGCAGATGCGCCCCTTCTCCTGATCCTCCCGCCTCCTTTTCCCAAAGCTATATATACACCCTCCTCCTGCTTTTCATTAGGGATGGAAATCATATTTTAAAAACCATTTCTAATGGTCAAAGATCACTTTTTCTTTGCACGTGGTGGGAAACCCTGGTGAGAAGGAACTAAATCAAGCACAAGCGTGACAATTTGGGGTCTATTCTGTGCATCTACACTGCAGGATTGATGCAGTTTGGGACCACTTTTGACTGCTATGGATCAATGCTATAGAAGCCTATGGGCTTGTTGTTTGGAAGAGTAGGCGAAAGATCTTGCAAAACTACGTCTCCCATTGAGATATGCCAGTTCAAGCAGTGCCAAAGTGCATTAGTTCCCCAGTGCAGTTGCACCCTAGATGACCTTGAGCAGGGGTGGGCAAGTATTTTTTCCAAGGGGGCACACGAGAGCCAAAAAATATTATGGAGGGCCGCACCTAGGGGCCGAACTGCATTCTGATCTACATAATTTATTCATTTACTATATTTACTATATATTACACATCAATAATATTAACATATTAATTTATCAAGAAATATTCTTATATTAATAGTATTAATATCATAATTATTATATTATAATATATATAGAGACATTATAATATATTGAAATTATAATACAATATAACATTATATTTTATTATTTATTTTATTATTATAGTATATTAGATGGAATGGCCCAATGGACTGACATCCTCAAGAGAGGAAAGGATCCCAGAGGGTGGCCCAATGGACCCAGCCCAGCCGACGCCGACGCAGCAGAGCAGAGCAGCAGGCGATCAGAGGCTGCAGGCCTCCGCCCGCTCTCGCCCCCAGTCGTTCCCCAGCTGAGCGCCCTGCCATGGAGTGCCTGCCATCCCGGGAGGCAATCCGGTCCTGCAGCGGGAGCAGTCGGTGACCTGTGGTGGCTGATCACCCTGGTGAAGTCTTCCTGGTCGCCAGGGCAATCAGCCGCCACAGGTCGCCGACTGCTCCCACTGCAGGACCAGATCGCTTCCCGGGATGGCAGACACTCCAAAGCCGCTGCTCCTCCAATCTTTCTCTGGAGCGGCGGGCTGTCTGCTGACGCAGGCTCCACAGCCTGTGATGGGATGGCAGCAGCGGCAGCCCTTCCTCTTGCAGAAATGGCCCCGCCTCTGACGCCCTTCTCCCCGGGCCAGTCAGAATCGGCCAGCGGGCCGCATCCGGCCCGTGGGCCACGAGATGCCCAGGTCTGCCTTAAGGGTCCCCTTTTGGAAGGAAAGGCAGCTTATAAATCTATAGTTTGCTCTGGATTTTGGTATATCTCCAGAGATGGACTAGATGAACTTAAGGGTCCCCTTTTGGAAGGAAAGGCAGTATATAAGCTGCCCCGAGTCCCTTCGGGGAGATGGTGGCGGGGTATAAATAAATTATTATTGTTATTAATCTATAGCTTGCTCTGGATTCTGGCCTAGCCACAGAGATGGACTAGATGACCTTAAGGGTCCCGTTTTGGAAGGAAAGGCAGTATATAAATCTATAGTTTGCTCTGGATTCTGGTATATCTCCAGAGAGGGACTAGATGACCTTAAGGGCCCCGTTTTGGAAGGAAAGGCAGTATATAATCTATAGTTTGCTCTGGATACTGGCCTAGCCACAGAGATGGACTAGATCAGTGATTTTCAACCAGTGTGCCGCGGTACACTAGTGTGCCGTGAGAGATCATCAGGTGTGCCGTGGGAAATTATTTTCGAACTTCATTCATGTATAAACTATAAGGCGCATCTGTCCCTTTAAGAAATGGAACCATAGCACTCTCGCGTCACCTAAGAAGTGACGCGAGAGTGCTATGGTCGCGCCATCTTGGATTCGCTCAGACGCGGCTAAGTAAACAAAGTTAGAGCTAGTGCTGCAGCTGCACGTCAAGTGACAGTGGCCATTTGGGATCACAGCCCCAGGTTTCACACTAAGTGAGTGTATAAATACATTTAAAAACATATTAACTATATGTATTACTGTGTTAGAGTGTCATTTTGTGTCATTTTGGTTGGTGTAAATGTAAAAAATGTGCCGCGGCTCAAAAAAGGTTGAAAATCACTGGAGTAGATGTCCTTAAAGGTCCCCTTTTGGGAGGGAAAAAAGCACCTTATACATGCATATTTGGGGATGGACTAGATGACCTTAAGGGTCCCCTTTGGGGAGGAGGAAAAGCAGCACATCGATCCATGTTTCCCCCCTTGGGTCAAGTGCAAGCCTGGACTCTGCCCAGGAGCCGGACATGGATCTGTGTCATGCTGCTTAACGGTGCAAGTTATTTGCAGCGTGGACCTTATTATTCTGCTTTTTTGGCACCGAAAAAGCCTGTTTGTTTGGGCCGGGGAAGAATGCGAGGCATAGCATTCCTCCGGCCCTGGAAGGGAGCCACGGGGGGCGGGAAATTAATAGCAGCAGCAGCAGCGCTATGTTGGTTTCCTTGCGGGCTTGGAGGGACTCCTGCTTGCACCCAGTGGTTTTTGGGCCTTGCACGACGTGCGTGCACCTGTTGCTTCCCAATGGGTTTAGCCTTGGTGTCCGCTAGCGTCTATTTAATGGGATCGTGGGATCCTAGAGGTGGAAGGGATCCCCAAAGGCCATCCAGTCCAACTCCTTTCTGTCTAGACCAAGACACAATCTAAGCTCTCCTGACAGATGGCCATCCAGTATCTTCTTTAGAAAACTATTATTGTATGATGACGTGACATTATATGAGGGATCCCCAAAGGCCATCCAGTCCAACCCCCTTCTGTCTGTCAGGCAGGAAGGTATAATTCGATCCCTCCCGACAGATGTCCACTCAGCCTCTGCATAATAATAATAATAATAACAATGACAATGATAATAGAACCATAGAATGCCAGAGTTGGAAGAGACCCCCAAAGGTCATCCAGTCCAACCCCATTCTGCCATAAAGACACAATCCAAGCCCTCACGACAGATGACCATCCAGCGTCTGCTTTCAAAAAAACTCGATAGAGTTGGAAGGCCAACTCCTTTCTGCCTAAAGAAAGGCACAATCCAAGCCCTCCCGACAGATGGCCATCCAGCCTCTGCTTTAAAACCTGCAGAGAAGGAGGCTCCATGGCATATAATCCACTCTCTTGCCCCCTTAAGCGCTCCCTTTCCGCCGGACGCGTCGAACTCCGTGGTCTCATGTCCATGCCTTTGATTCCCTTCCAGGTGCGCCCGTGGCAGCGGCCGTGAGGTCCCACTTCGACACCTGTCCGGACGCCCACAGCCAGTTCTGTTTATACGGCACGTGCAGGTTCCTGGTGCAGGAGGAGAAGCCGGCGTGCATGTGAGTGAGTCCACACGGGGGAATTAACACAGATCGGCACCACTTGGACTGCCATGGTTCAATACTGTGGGGTCCTGGGAGCTGAATAATAATAATAATAATAATAATGTGACCCACACATTCTTGTAAAATGCCAATTATGCTTGAAATTTCTCTCTGAGGGATACGATGATGGTTAACTTGCATAAAGTCGCATTGACCGACCGTCTGCGCAGGGTTCCACACTTCGCACTTTAACAACACAACCATTCAATGCAAAGGCTTCCCGCCCAAATGGAAGTGCAGAGGAGAGTCTACTGAACAAGCCAGTACCTGCTGCGTACCAATACTGCCACCTGTTGAGGAGTTACCAAGGTGGAGGCATTACTTTTCATTCGACTCTCGTACAACTCGCACCATCCTCATTGTCTCACTGTGATGGGCTTTCCTTCCTCCCAGTCTAACGTGCGGCTTCTCCTTTCCCTTCCCAGTTGCCACACTGGTTATGTTGGGACGCGGTGCGAGCACGCCGACCTGCTGGCGGTGGTGGCCGCCAACCACACGAAGCAGACCATCACGGCGCTGGCGGTGGTCTCCGTGGTCGCATGCGCCATGCTTATTATGGTCTGCGTCCTCATACAGTAAGTGCGCCTTTGCCCGGTCAGTGGCTGCGGATATCGGTTCCATGTTTACAGGGGTCTCGCTGTATTATATTATATTAATCGTATTATATTAATTATATCGTATCGTATTATTTATAATATACTGTATTATTATTAATTATATCATATTATATTATTATGTCATATTATATTTATATTACATTGTGGTGTTATTTCAGTGGTTCAAAGGCGGCTGGATGGCCATCTGTCGGGAGGGCTTTGATTGTGCTTTTCATGCATGAAGGTAGAAAGGGGTTGGACTGGATGTCCTTTAGAGGTCCCTTCCAATTCTAGGATTCTTTCTATGACTTACTTCCTTCTCTGGAGGTTTCTAGGCAGAGGCCATATGGCTATCTGTTGGGAAGGATCGAGTTGTGCCTTCCTGTCTGGGAGAAAGTGGATGGACTGGATGGCCTTTGGGGGCCCCTTCTAACTCTAAGGTCAATATGATTCTATAGGTTAGAGGTCACGATCTGAATGCATTTGACTGCTCCAAAGCTCCAGGTCACACTCTCTCAACATATATATACTGTACTACTGTATATCTAGGTCTCATATATATGACCTAGATATACAGTAGTATCCTAGATTTGGAAGGGACCCCCAAAGGCCATCCAGTCCAGCCCTGTTCTTAACTCGGGGTGACTTGTAAGATGGGTGTTTGTGGATGGCCTCTGTGTGTGTGTGTGTGTGTGTGTGTCTATATATATAAAAAGAGAGTGGTCGTGCAACGGACTTTATGCACGCCCAAACTATGCCCCCACAAACACCAATCCAACGAGACACATTCCCCAGACCACGAGGTATTACCTTAACACAAAAACCCACCTCCCTACCTTGCAACCCCAAAACAAGCCCCCAAAACCGCCCATTGCCTCCCGTTCTGCGCTGGCCGCGAGCGCAGAACACAGGGAGAGCAATCGTGCAGGCGCACTCCCCCAACACACAAACCCATCCCGTCTCCCTCTCTCCCCACTCACCTGAACCGCGCCTGAAAGAAGGTAACCTCCCGGGCTTACCTTCTTTCAGGCGCGCCGCTGCAACCGCGGGGGCACGGCGGGGCGGATCGCCGATCTCCGGCCCTGCCTCCCCATGCACGCCAGGGCGGGAGGCAGGGCCGGAGAGATCGCGATCCGCCTCCGCCGCCCCATCCAGCGACCGAGCCTCAAAGAAGGTAAGCTCCGGGCTTACCTTCTTTCAGGCGCCCGCCGCTGATCCGCGGGAGGCGGCTGCAGAGGGCGGATTGCCGATCTCCGGCCCTGCCTCCCCATGCGCGCCAGGGCAGGAGGCAGGGCCGGAGATCGCGAAACCCAAACCCCTCTCTCCGTCCTCGCTCACTGCCCTCCGCTCCGCCGCCTCCCAACCGCACCTGGACCGGAGAGACGGACGGCGCCCGTTCCGCCTCCTCTGCTGCATTCTCGCCCTCCTCCGTCGCCTTCCAGGCTTCCGGACCCGCCGCCACTCCTGGACCGGGGTGGTGCGGGCGGTGTCGTGACCGGCTCCTCCGCTGCCTCCTCGCCCGATTCCTGGGCGGCGGCATGGCCGCCTGGGAATCGGGCGAGGAGGCAACGGAGGACGCGCCCACGACGACGCCCGTACCACCCGGATCCAGGAGCGGCGCCCGGGTCCGGGAGCCCCTGTAAAGCGACGGAGAGGACCGAGAACCCAGCGGAGGAGGCGGAACGGCGCCTCCCGCCTCCCGGTCCAGGAGCGGCTGTGAGGCGACGGGGGAAACAGCCACAACCACGGCACTACACTTCCCAGAAAGCTCCGCAAGAGCAGGAAGTGGCCATGCGGGGCCTTCTGGGAAGTGTAGTCCCGTGGAGGACTTCTGACCAGGAGAGGCAGGACTTCCTCTTTCACGCCTGCTTCCTCGCATCCTTGCCCTCTTCCACCGACTCCATGCCACTCCTGGACCCGAGCTGCGTGTCCAGGAGCAGCTAGGAGGAGGAGGCCTAGGAAGCGACAAAGGAAGCGCCCACAACAATGCCCACCCTGCCCGCCTCAACAACCGCCTGAGAAGCGGCGGAAGACCCCCCTTCCCACAACGACGAGGAGAAGACACATAAGAAAAAAGTAAGGAGACAAAAGGAAAAAATCAAAGGATGGAAGGGGGGGGGGAAAGAAGGAAAGAAGAACAGAGAGAAAGAAAACAAGGATGAAAGGAAGGACAGAGAAGGCAAATAAACAAGAAAGGAATGAAAAAGCCACAGCGAAGCGTGGCCGGGTCAGCTAGTACAGTATATATATACACTAGCTGTACCCGGCACGCGTTGCTGTGCCCTATTTGGAGATGCGAGAAAGTCTGAGTATGTAAGGGTTGGAATTGTTGTTAGTTATGGTGTTGTTGTGGTCATGGCTGTGTTGTTGTGGGTTGTTTTGGTGGGTGGGATGTTGGAGTTCTGTGGAGTTGTTGGTGTGTGGTGTTGCTGGCGTTCTGCATGGCTTGTGGATATACAATGTTTTTTGTCTTTCCGTCTGCTGTGTTGATGTAGAGGTTGATGTTTGTGTGGGTGTGGTACTTTGGAAGTGAGTGGAGGTACTTGAAATCCCATTATCCATGGCGTGTCCTCCTCTAAACTGCAGTCGGATGGAGTGTGGGTCATGGGGGGCATTGTGTGCCAAGTTGGGTCTTTATCGGTCTTGGTTCTGGGCCACAGTGGTCTGTGGGGAATGATGGGTTTTGAAGTTCAAAAAATCCCATTTTCCATGGTGGTACTTCAAGTCCCATAATCCATGGTCCACCCTCCTCCAAACTGTAGTAGAATGTAGCGTGAGTCATAGGGGCTCTGTGTGCCAAGGTAGCCACTGTAAATTCAGGCCATACACAATGTCCCATGAGCTGAGGCCTAGTCAGGAACAGCAAGTTAATGAAGCCTTACTGTCAATTCAGGCCATACACAATGTCCAATGAGCTGAGGGCTAGTCGGGAGAAGCAAGTTAATGAAGCCTTACTGTCAATTCAGAGCGTAAACAGCATTCCATTAAGTGAGCTGAGGCTTAGTCAGGGAAATTAAGTTAATGAAGCCTTACTGTCAATTTTTGACGTGGTCTGTGATTTGTAGGGGTGTAAATTTTCTGTGGGAAGTGAATTGGGTGTTTGTGTTTGTGCCTCAGCCCTTTGCCTTATCCTCCTCTGGCAGTTTATTATGGGTTGGAATGTTCATGTTGGCTGGCCAGTAGGGGAGTTATGCAAATCCGCCCTTATTGACAGCCAATCATGTTGTCAGAATGTAGAGGCTGGGAGAGTCATTGGCAGCCCCGGAGGATGCTGGGAAATGTGGTTTTTTAAAATCGTTGTTTTGGGGGGCCTTCTAGGTTTTGGGTGGGAAAGTTTCTTTGCTCAAAACCTACCTTGCCTGAGGCCTATTTCTGTTGGCAAGTTTGGTGTCTCTGCGTTGTAAGGTTTCTCTGTTTGGGACGGTCGTTACATGACGGGAACTCATTTATATATATAGATATATGGACTCATTTACCATAGATATACTATGCTGTTTTATGTTTTAACTGGAGTTTTTATCGATTGCTTGTAGCTACCCTCAGGGAGTATAGATAAATAAATAAATATGGAAGGGACCCCCAAAGGCCATCCAGTCCTGCCCTGTTTTTCACTATTTATAAGTCAGGTGTTTGTAGTTCGGGATTGGCCTGTGTGTGTGTGTGTATACTCTGTGTGTGTCTATACTCTGTGTGTATACTCTGTGTATGTGTGTGTATATTCTGTGTGTGCACGTGTATACTCTGTTTGTGTGTATATACTCTGTGTGTGTATACTCTGTGTGTATATACTCTGTGTGTGTATACTCTGTGTATGTGTTTGTATATTCTGTGTGTGCGCGTGTATACTCTGTGTGTGTATACTCTGTGTGCGTGCGTACTCTGTGTATGTGTGTGTATACTCTGTGTGTATACTCTGAGTGTGTATACTCTCTCTCTCTCTGTGTATGTATGTATACTCTGTGTATGTATATTCTGTGTATGTGTGTGTTCTCTGTGTGTGTATGTATGAGATATAATATCATAGATATGGAAGGGGCCCCCAAAGGTCATCCGGTCCTGCCCTGTTCTTCACTATTTGTAAGTAAGGTGTTTGTATCTCGGGGTTGGCCTGTGTGTGCATGTGTTTGTGATAGATATAATATCATAGATGTGGAAGGGACCCCAAGGCCATCCAGTCGAGCCCGTTCTTAACTAGGAGTAGTTTGTAAGTCCTATTCTTGTAACTCAGGGACTGTATGTGTGTATATATCTATATAAATAAAAATATAATGTTAGTTTGTGGGATTAACGTCACTCAAACACCACTGGACAAATGGACACCAAATTTGGACACAAGGCACCTCTCCGGCCAACGAGTGGCCATCACTCATAAACACACTGAAAAACACAGTGGAAGAGACTTTAAAAGCCAATAAAATAGAAATACATTACAACACATGCGCAAAGCCACATATATACACATACACACACGAACGGGTGGCAGGGGATGGCTAGTGTGTGTGTGTGTGAGAGAGAGAGAGATAGCTATTTCTAAGGAAGCCTCGCGATGCGTTGGCCAAACAACACCGGCACCGTCTTCCTTCTGTCTCGTATGCATCCTCCGTACGTTGGGAAGGGAAAGAGTTCATACAGCGGCATGAGAATGATGCGCCTTTGCGTCTGGGCGGCCCAAATGTCCTGGAATGGCATCTCCATTGAATGTGTGTGTTTTGTCGTCTAAGGACACGGCTTTACGGGTGACGCGAGCGTTGTGCGTGTTGCAACTGGAAAGGCTCTCATTCAAAGCCTTTTGCCGTTGGTTGAAGATTGCCCAACCTCAGTGGCTCTGTTCCATAGGATGGTGTTGTTGTTGTTGTTGTTGCTGTTGCTGTTGTTGTTGTTGTTTCTGCTTCTACCTTGCATTGTCTCTGTGAAAGAGAACATTGACACCATTGGGTTGTTGTGAGTTTTCCGGGCCGTATGGCCAAGTTTGAGAAGCATTCTCTTGTGACGTTTCGCCCACATCTATGGCAGGCATCCTCTGTTGAAAACTCACAACCTCTGAGGATGCCTGTCACAGATGCAGGCAAAACGTCAGGAGAGAATGCTTCTGGAACATGGCCCCGCATCTCAGAAAACTCACAACCACCTTTATGCCTTTCCTTGGCAAATATTTGTTTTGATTTGTTTATGCTTGTTCTTGCCTTCCTCTGAGGCTGAGAGAGTGTGACTCGCCCAAGGGTTTGGGGTGCCTTTTGTGCCAAATGGGTGCCCAAAATACAACTCTCATGTCCAATGTCAACAATGCAGTCATACCCTAAAATTGACAACCATTGGCATCCCTCTTTCTCCTGCTAAGAGGGCCGGTTGTGTCCAATCTCATTCCAAAATAGCATTGAATTGCATTGTCCTTTTTTCTCTCCATTGTGTGTTTTGCAGTTGCTGCAAAATCCGGAAACACTGCAGCGTGTGCCGGACCGCCGTCTGCCGGCAGGAGAAGCCCAACGGACTCCTGAAGGGAGGGTCATCCTGCTGCCACTCGGAAACAGGTAGGAAAGCAGGCTGAGGATCAACGCAACGTCAAATCGGAAGGGGTCCGACCTTCTGCTCTGCAACTCAAACAAGGCCGCCAAATAATGCCTGCCCCACCTCTGTTTAAAAAGCCTCCAAAGGTGGAGAGTCCTCCCCCCTGCAATGCATTAGGTAGATAAGTAATTAAATTCAGGAGGGACCCCCAAAGGTTATCTAGTCTGACCTCTTGCTATGCAACTCAAACTTGGCCCCTGAGTAATGACCATCCCACCTATGTTTAAAAAGCCTCCAAAGATGGAGAGCCCACTTGCTTGCAATGCATTAGATCAGTGTTTCCCAACCAGTGTGCCGTGACTGATCATCAGGTGTGCCGTGGGAAACTGGAACCGCCAATCCCCTTCCTTCCCCCTCCTGCCGAACACTTTTTCTTCTCCACTCGGGCTCCCTTCTTCCCAGCCTCGCTCTGCTCGCTTTGCTCAGGAAGGGAGGGGGAGGGAGGAAGATATGACCCGTGCGGGCGCTACTGCGCAGACTCGCCCCACGTCTTCCTCCCTCCCCCTCCCCTCCTGAACATGCTCACGCTGCCCCCTCGGATCAAAATGGCGGCAGAAGTGGCAGTGTGAGCAAAGCGAAGCAAAGCGAGCGGAGCGAGGCTGGGAAGAACGGGGCCCGAGTGGAGAAGAGAAAGTAAGTGTTTGGCAGGAGGGGGAAGAAAGGGCGCGAAGGGGAGGAAGAGGTCTCTGTCGAAAGCTGGCGTGAACCTTCCAGGTGATTTGGATTCCAACTCCCACCATTCCTAGCAGCCTGAGGCTCTTTTCCTTTTTTGCTCAGCCACTTAAGCAGGAAAGGGCCTCAGGCTGTTAGGAATGGTGGGAGTTGGAGTCCAAAGCACCCAGAGGGCCAAAGTTTTCCCATGCCTGTTTGAGGGACCTGAAAGTGGTGAGCCTCCTTCCAACATTGTGATTCTGGATAGAAAACAAACAACAACATAACACAACATTGTTTGAGTTCACAGTGTAGGTGAACTACAACTTCCAAACTCAAGGTCAATCCCAAGCAAACCCTTTCAGTACTTTCTGTTGGTAATGAGAGTTCAATATGCCAAGTTTGGTTCAATTCCATTTTTGCAAGAGTTCAGGATGCTCTTTGATTGTGTGTTTACTATAAATCCCAGAAACTGTAACTCCCAAATGTCAAGGTCTGTTTCCCCCAAACTCCATCTGTGTTCACATTTGGGCATATTGAGTATTCATGCCAAGTTTGGTCCCGATCCAACATTGTTTGAGTCCACAGTGCTCTCCGGATATAGGTGAACTACAACTCCAAAACCTAAGGTCAATGCCCACCAAACTCTTATAGCATTTTCTCTTGGTTATGGGAGTTCTGTGTGGGAAGTTGGTGTCTTTCTGCCATTCCTGCCAGGATTTCTATGTTGTGTTCATCGAAACAGGCCCAGGTTTCACACTGAGTGTATAAATACATTTAAAAACATATTAACTCTATGTATGACTGTGTTAGAGTGTCATTTTGTGTCGTTGTGGTTGGTGGTGTGCCCCAGGATTTGGTAAATGTAAAAAATGTGCCGCGGCTCAAAAAAGGTTGAAAAACACTGCAGTAGGTAATCAATTAAAATGAATAGGGGCCCCCAAGGGCCAACGCTTGAAAACCATTGGCGCTGGCCATATCCCCACCGGTCAGCTGCAAAAGGCCACCCTACTCGGATCGACACACATTATTCGCCAACACATCACAGTCTTAGACACTTGGGAAGTGTCTGATGTGTGATCAAATGTAAAAGCCAGCAGGGGGATCTTGTTTGCTGTGGACTCATCTTGTTGTCTATCAAATAATAATAATAATAATAATAATACAGTAGACTCTCAGCTAACCCATGGAACCAATGGGTTATTATTATTATTATTATTAATATATCTTTAAGGATTTAAAGATGAAACTGCCAAGACTCTGGCACAAGCTAGTCAAGGTCGTCCCAGTGGTGACCACTGGGTGCAGCTGGGTGCAGCTCCTCAAGACCTTGGCCTGCACTTAAACACAATCAACACTGACCAGCTGCAAAAGGCCACCTTACTGGGATCTGCACGCACTATTCACCGATACATCACACAGTCCTCAACACTTTGGAAGTGTCCGACGTGTGAGCCAATACAACAGCCTGCAGAGTGTCTGCTGTGGAATCATCTTGTTGTGTTTCAAATAATAATAATAATAATAACAACAACAGCAACAACAACAAAAACAATAATATAAATTTTCCAGTGCACCCAGAAGATGCCCTTTTTAATTGTATATTTCTCTTTTAATGTCTTCACATTGTGAATCCTTGCCTAGGCAGAGGTCAGACTAGATGACCTTTGGGGGTTCCCTTCTGATTTGAAGGCATTTGTATTAAAACACAAGAAGTGGGTGGAGGATTTTGACTGTGTTTTGGATTATTTCAACCACCTTTTTTTCATTTCCTATCTTGATAAAGATCACAAATTCTGGGTTGCTGTGACTATTCCGGGCTGCCTGGCCATATTCCAGAAGCATTCTCTCCTGACGTTTCACCCACATCCATGGCAGGCATCCTCAGAGGTTGAGAGGTCTGTTGGAAACGAGGCCAGTGGGGTTTATCTACCTGTGGAAGGTCAGGAGAGAATGCTTCTGGAACATGGCCGCGCAGCCCGGAAAACTCACAGCAACCCAGCGATTAAAGCTTTCGACAACACGGTCTCAAATGCTTTTGGGGAGTATGAGATTTGCGTCATGCCCAGATTACCCATAAGGCCAACGAGGCCATGGCCTAGGGGCGCAGTCGGGGGGGGCGCAGATCACGCCCCTCTTTCCCCCTTTCTCATGCCCCTCCTCGCGCCTTCTCCCGGCAAAGTCTCTGCTCCGTCCCCTCCATCTCTCTCTCTCACGCACGCACTCTCTTGCGCTCTTTATCTCTCTTGCGCGATCTGTCTCTCTCGATCTCTCACGCGTTCTCTCTCTCTCTCGCTCTCTCTGTCGCGTGCTCTCTCACGCTCTCTCTCTCTTGCTCTCTCGCACGCGTGCGCTCTCTCTCTCTCACATGCTTTCTCTCTGTCGCGTGCACTCTCTCGCTCTCTTTCTGTCACGCGCTCTCTCTCGCTCTCTTTGGCGCCCTCTCTCTCTTGTGCACGCCTTTGGAGCGAGTTTGCACCTGCTGCGCTCTCCCCAAGCCTCCCGACTCCCGAGGAGACCTTCAGAGCACAGCGGAGCTTTCCAGCCGGTGGGAATGGGGACCTTGGGGGGTGGGAGGTTGCCTTAAAGGGGCGTACTTCCACCGTGTGGCCTAGGGCGCAAAAAAGTGTTAATCCGGGCCTGAGTTGCGAACAGATTGGGCGCCATTGGTGTCTTGTTGCCTTCTTGCCAATTTCGGGGGGGGGGTTCTCCTTCCCATTTGAGGCTCACCTTGACCTGTGTTTCTTTCCTTTCCCCCGTTGTCTGACCAAGACCTGTTCGGCCGAGATTCATCTCACCCTTCAGAGACAACGCCGGGCATCTCACTCCAAACGCGGTCCGTATTCCAAAGACGCAAATGTGGATTATATATTATTTAAAGGAAGAAGTCTTCCAGGGATTTGTTTGCATCACAATTATCGACAAAGCGGACTCCGCTCGGAGCCTCTTTGGGGTCTTTTGCTTCTGAAGACGGGACGGGAAACGACGGGAAACGAGGCCGAAAGCTTCACGTTTACGCCTCTCCGAGAAACGAATGCGCTTTGACACGAAACAGGGACAAGGTCGATTTGGGGTTTCTTTTCCCGTATTCCCCAGGAATCGTCTTCCTTTGTTTCTTTCTCGAGACTCCTTTGGAGATTGGGAATCTCTACTGGACGTTGGACTCGGAAAGGGGAGATCCTCCGACGAAGGAGATGGACTTTGGGCATTCGTCGGCACGTTCTTGCAAAGCAACAAACGGAGAGCGGCCTCACAAATAGTTTCCAAAACAAGGACACTTTTGTATATTGGGGTCACTTGCTTTTAGAGAACCTTAAATGCCGTTTGGGATCCCGACGGAAGCAAAAGGACTCCTTTCCCTTTGGAGTTTCGACTCCGAATGCAAAGCCAAGGCTGGAGAAACATTCGATGTCAAAGGTCTCAAGCGGGAGGTGAAGGGATCCGAAACATTTCCTTTGTTATTACTTCGAGGTGATAAGGAAATCCTCCTCCGTGCCGGTTCCTAAATCCCAATGGCACGCTTGGGATTTCTGGCCTTCCTGTTTCTCTTGGCACCACCATCCTTTCCCTATCCTCGTGGATTACTGGATTACTGGTTTGACTGGAGACATAGCGTTGGACTCACCGGAAAGGTTTCCAAAAGTGGGAGGCATCGCATTGCGTCGTGCAGCGAGAACTCCGGCACATCCGTCCCATTACTTGGAAAGATTGCTCCTTTTCCGGGGAGTGCCATTCTCATCATCCACCGTCCAACAGTTACGGGGAAATTGGGGAGAATTAGGGGCACGTTCCCAATATCCGAACGTAGCAGGTATTGAACATGATGAGGACTAGTTAGCATTGACCACCAAATCCCATACTGAGAATTCCCTATCGTTACCAATTCCAGATATTTGAGAATTCCCATTATGATTGCTTGCTGAAGGATATATATCAGGCCTGGGCAAACTTCGGCCCTCAGGTGTTTTGGACTCCAACTCCCACAATTCCTAACAGCCGGTAGGCTGTTAGGAATTGTGGGAGTTGGAGTCCAAAACACCTGAGGGCCGAAGTTTGCCCAGGCCTGATATATATTGTGAATTCTCATTATTTTGCTCACGAAATCCAATACTGAGAATCCCCATTACCAGTATTATGAATTCCCATCGGCGTTTCTCACCAAAACATTGCTCACCGTATCCGAAATTAGTAATTCCCATTACCGGTGTTATGAATTCCCATTGGCATTGCTTACCAAATCCCATATTAAGAATTCCCATTATTGTTTCTCACAGATCCCATATTGGGAATCCGCATGGTTTTTTTTCCCTCACCCAATCCCATATGGAGAATTCTCATTGGCGTTGCTCACTGTATCCGAAATTGGTAATTCCCATTACCAGTATTATGAATTCCCATTGGCATTTCTCACCAAATCCCATATGGAGAATCTCCATTCCCAGTGTTGTGAATTCCCATTGGCGTTTTTCACCAAATCCCATATGGAGAATCCCCATTGGCGTTGCTCACTGTATCTGAAATCGGTAATTCCCATTCCCGGTGTTGTGAATTCCCATTGGCATTTCTCACCAAACCCCATATGGAGAATCCCCATTGTCGATGTTGTGAATTCCCATTGACATTGCTTACCAAACCCTATATTGAGAATTCCCGTTATTGTTTCTCACCAAATCCCATATGGAGAATCCTCATTGGTGTTGCTCATTGCATCCGAAATTGGTAATTCCCATTACCAGTATTATGAATTCCCATTGACGTTGATCACCAAATCCCATATGGAGAATTCCCACTATTGTTTGCCACCCAATCCCATATGGTGAAATTCCCCTCGACATTACTCACCAAGCCCCCTATTGGGAGTTCCCATGATTGTTTTTCACCAAATCCCATATTGCGGATTGTCATTGGCGTTGCTTGCCGTATCCAAAATTGGTAATTCCCATTACCGGTGTTGTGAATTCCCATTGACGTTTCTCACCAAATCCCATATTGAGAAGTCCCATGATTTTTTTTCTCACCAAATCCCATATGGAGAATTCTCATTGGTGTTGCTCGCCGTATCAGAAATTGGTAATTCCCCGTTACCGGTATTATGAATTCCCATTGGCATTGCTTAACAATCCCATATTGAGAATTCCCATGATGGTTTCTCACCAAATCCCGTATTGAGAATCCCCATTACCGGTGTTGTGAATTTCCATTGATGTTGCTTACTAAATCCCATATTGCGGATTGTCATTGGCGGTGGTCACCGTATCCGAAGTCTGCGATTCCTATGGCCAGTGTTGTGTATTCCCATTGGCATTTCTCACCATGTTCCCGATTGAGCATTCCCAGGATTGTTTCTCACCCAATCCCATCTGGGGAAATTCTCATTGGGTTGCTCACCAAATCCCATATTGGTTGTGCGATCGCTTCTAATTTTGCTGCATTTGCGCAACTGGCAATAATAAACAACCCTTTGGACTCCCGGAGCCTGTTGGTCGCTCCCGTCTCCATAAAACGATCGATGTGGGATTAAAAAAAATATATTTTAGTCTTATGCAAAGTTTTGGAAACTTCCTTGTGGAACCCTTTGCTTTGCTCCTTCATTCGGGTTTAAAGCCAGGGCCGGACTCAACGTTCCTCCATGCGCTTTCCATGCGCTTTAAATAGAAAAGAAAACGGATAGAGAGAGGATGCCGTAAACAGATGTTTGGGTGGAAAACCTCTGCTTGCACTTTCCCAAATTGGCAGAACAATTAATTTAATTTTCTCTCTCGCTATATATATATAAATATATTTACATAAAGGTGTCCAGATGGAAACTTCCTCTGTTTGCATAATTTTCCCAAGTCAAAACTTTTCAACAAGTTTTCCTAATTAAAAACCCCATTTTTGGTGGGTTTTTAAAAAACCCAAACCTGATGCAAATGAAGAGAAATAGTATTAAGGACATGGTCAGTGTTGCTTCTTGTCGGCTGCTTGGCTTCTAATTAGGAGGGACCCCCAAAGGTCATCTAGTCTGACCTAATTTGCATCAGGTTTTACCCAAACCTAATGCAAATGAAGAGAAACCAAGGAACCGACAAGAAACCACACTGACCGTGGCCTTCATATTACTTCTCTTAATTTGCGTCAGGTTTGAGCAACACTTGATGCAAGTTACGTCAGACTAGATGACCTTTGGGGGTCCCTCCTAATTAGAAACCAAAGAACCAACAAGAAGCAATACTGACCATGTCCTTAATATTATTTCTAATTAGGAGGGACCCCAAGGACGGTCTAAGGTAATTTTAAATGGTAAGCTAACATTATTCCCCCCCCCTCCGCGCATGCCCAGAAGCTCCTGTGCGCAGGCGCAGAAGCCTGTAAACACAGCACTCCCTATTCGAAATGCAGGGAGGTTTGCTACGGTGCGGCATCGGAGCGCACAAGGCCCAAAAGCGGAACATCGGCTGGACGCTGTCTGGCAGGTGGGGGAATGCGCCCTTTACCCAGATGGCGCCCCACACAGCGGCGTCCTTTGCCTACCGATAGGACCGCCCCTTAGGGACCCCCAAAGGTCATCTAGTCTGACCTATTTGCATGAGGTTTTACCCAAACCTGATGCAAATGAAAAGAAACCAAGGAACCGACAAGAAACCACACTGACCGTGGCCTTCATATTACTTCTCTTAATTTGCGTCAGGTTTGAGCAACACTTGGTGCAAATTAGGTCAGACTAGATGACCTTTGGGGGTCCCTCCTAATTAGAAACCAAACAACCGACAAGAAGCAACACTGACCATGTCCTTAATACTTATTTCTAATTCGGAGGGACCACCAAAGGTCATCTGGTCTGACCTGCTATGCTCATCGTTCTCCCTGCAATGCACTAGATAGGTAAATAATTAAAATTAGAAGGGATCCTCAAAGGCCATCTAGTCTGACCGCCAGCCATTCAAACAAAAAATACCCCCCCCCCACCAAAAAAAGCAAAACATTCCCAGCCTACCTCTTTGATTAGTTTTCCAAAGTTTACTTTCAAGTCTCGTCTCTGGAAATATACCTGTATTACGAAACCCAAACGCTCCCCTTTCTTTGGGCAGCTCTGGTGTGTTTTGACTGCAAAGCCCATCATCCCCAGTCATGCCTGGCCTTTTAAATGGGAGATAATGGGAGTTGGACTCTTGAGAGGAAAGAGAGGGAACCCCAGACCCAATTACAAGGGATTTTTTTTGGGGGGGGGGTGATATGGAATAATATAAAGCCAAAATTTTGGAGAAAACGACCAAGTCGGAGCAAACCAAGGCTGGAAATACCCTCTCTGTATTCTGCAAAATGCACCACAATTTAGTACTGATTTTTAATAATATATTAACGTTCAGTCTGAAGACGACTTCAGTCCTTAAAAAAAAAAAAGCCAAATTATGCCTCACTCGTTTTGACCCAAAGTTGCTTGCTTTGAATCCGAATTTTGCACCCTTCACTGTTGTTGAAAATTAGTTTCCCAAACTTTCCAAACTCGATCCACAAAACAAGGCTCCTTTATGAACAACCAGGGAGTTCTGGTTCTGTCTATACGAAAACTCTCCGGTTCGATTTTTTAAAATGATGTAGGTAATGTATATATATTTTTTCACTGCAAAAGTAGAGGGTTTTTTTTGCAGGCTTTGGCTTGGTTTTGGGATCGAAAAAGGGGACTTTATGGCATCGATTCCTGATTCTGTGCTGCTTTCCCCTTGGTCTCCTTCCCAAACACTTTCTTCCTCCCCAATTTCCCCAAAACCGAAGTGTATTTGCCGCCCGAGGGACGCTCTTCGTTCTCCCCGTTCTGTATATGTTGTTGCACTGAGAGTTGATATTTAATGTTTTTAATTTATTGCGTGGTTAAATTAATTTGATTCCCGTGCAAACGTTTCCCCGGTTGGCCCTCGTCTCCTTACCTTCGTGCGCTGACCTTAAGAGCTATTTAAATGAGTGAAATACACTTTTTCGTAATACTCTTCGATATGTTTGGTTTTTAAACGGAGGGAGGGAGGGAGGGAGGGAAGGGGGGGCAAAGGGATCTGAATATTAAATATATTAACCTTTCCGTACAATGTTTAGTCTTTGGTTCAGTGTTATCTAGCAGAATTTCCTTGGAATTGACGCTCCTGTTGCAGCAGCAGCAGCAACAACAATATAAGCCATACAATATAATTAATATAATATAATAGGTTCAGCATTCTCTAGCAAAGTGTTTCCCAACCTTTTTTGAGCCGCGGCACATTTTTTCCATTTACCAAATCCTGGGGCACACCACCAACCAAAATGACACTCTTAACACAGTATTGCATATAGTTAATATGTTTTAAAATGTATTTATACACTCAGTGTGAAACCTGGGCCTGTTTCGATGAACACAACCTAGATATCCTGGAATGGCAGGAAGACACACACGAAGGTCTTGCTCAACAGCTGTCAGTCTCTCTGTGTGTTCTTATGCATCAATAAGCAGGCCCGGATCATGGACTTTTGCCGCCCAAGGCCAAAGGCTCTGCCCCCGCCCTTGGCTCCGCCCAGCCCCACCCACCCCTGGCTGGCGCGAGGAGGAAGGAAAGCCCCACCCCCAGAGCCGCCGCGGCCAATCGGGGGCGCCTGAGGCAGTGCTTAGCTGCTAAGCGCCGCCCCGGGCAACCCCCATTGGCCGCCGTCGCTGTGCTAGCTTTTCCTGCTTCTGCTAGGCCTAGCAGAAGCAGGAAAAGCTAGCGCCGCGGCGGCAGCCAATCGGCGGCGCCTGAGAGGCGGTGCTCACCGCAGCTCGGCTCCTCCTACCCCCTCCTTCCTCAACTTGAAGCCCGGTCGCCATTTTGGGAAAAAAAAAAAAATTTAAAAATATATTTTTTAATTGTTTGGTCCGAATTTGCCGCCCCCCAATGGCCGCCGCCCTAGGCCATGGCCTAGGGTGGCCTTATGGATGATCCGGGCCTGTCAATAAGGAAGGAAAGAAGGAAGGAAGGAAGGAAGGAAGGAAGGAAGGAAGGAAGGAAGGAAGGAAGGAAGGAAGGAAGAATTGAACCAAAGAGCAAAGAAAGGGAGGAAATAAACAGGTAGAGAAGGAAGAAAGAAAAAGGGAAAGAAGAAGGAAAAGAAAAAGAGGGAAGGAAGGTAAGAGGGAGGGAAGGAGAGAAAGAGGCAGGGAAGGTTGGCCACAGCAACGCGTGGCGGGTACAGCTAATAAATTTATACAGCTAATATGAATGGTGGGAGTTGTAGGCCAAAACACCTGGAGGGAGGGCCCAAGTTGGCCCACGCCTGCCTTAAGTGAGCAAACCTTGTTAGTTTTCGGCCCCTGCTTAAAGGTGCCTCAACCCTGTGTCCCGAACGCCCCTTGACCCGCTTTGGCTGAGTGCCAGGGAGTGGTAGTTTGACACCATCCTGAGTCTCCCCAAACTACAAATCCCGGGATTCCCCAGCCTTCAGCCCTGGAAGACCAAGTGGTGCCTCCACTTTAGCCACAGAACCTTATGGGAGCTGTGGCTGGCCACTCTCGGGCAGAGAAAGCAAAGAACCTTGCAAAACTACATCTCCCAGGAAATTCCAAAGTGGAACCAAACTGCATTAACTCTTCAGTGTAGATGCAGCCCAACTCTCAAAGCGAGACAACAGGGAGGTTGGAAGCAAGGGGTGGATGCAAAGCAACGCAACCCTCTTTAGCCATCGCCAAAGGGTCATTTCTTTCCCTATAAAATGCACTGACCTGCAAAATATGGGTCAATAAGCTTTGGGACCGGATATTGCAAGCACCGGAGCGTGGAAATGGGGTCTCCAATAGGCTTGGTGACCCACATACATTTCAGTAGGGTTCGATATTCTCCATGGCTTCCTGTAACTTCAGGGCTCTTGGGATCCTGGGGTCATGCTATAATGCCCTATAATCATATACTGTACTGTCCAATAATAATGCAGTATACTATCATTGTATACTACACTGTCCCATACTATCATAGTATATTATAATGCACTGTTTTCCAACCTTTTTTGAGCCGCGGCACATTTTTTACATTGACCAAATCCTGGGGCACACCACCAACCAAAAGGACACAAAATGACACTCTAACACAGTCATACATATTTCCCAGGTTTCACACTGAGTGTATAAATACATATAGTTAATATGTTTCTAAATGTATTTATACACTCAGTGTGAAACCTGGGCACCACAACATAGATATTCTGGCAGGAATGGCAGAAAGACACACAAAATGACACTCTAACACAGTCATACATATAGTTAATATGTTTCTAAATGTATTTATACATTCAGTGTGAAACCTGGGCCTGTTTCAATGAACACAACCTAGATATCCCGCCTTGTGTGCTTCGGACTGGGTCGCCTGGGCCGACGCTGCCCTATCATCACCACCCGGTGCTTCATGGCCGCTGCTCACCTGGGTTTCCCTCAGGCAGAGAGGGAGGGAGGGAGGCGCAGGGGCAGGCCGCTCCCTTCCGAAGCCGAGAGGCAGGCCACGAAGGAAGGAAGGAAGGAAGGAAGGAAGGAAGGAAGGAAGGAAGGAAGGAAGGAAGGAAGGAAGGAAGGAAGCCTGAGAGCAGGAGAGGCAGAGCCCAGGCCAGGAGAGGAAGAAGGGGAGGAGGCCCCGAAGGAAGGAGCTGCCTCGGCCCCAAAGCCCGGAAGGAATCCTGAGCCAGCTGAGAGGAAAACAAAGCCCAACGCTCCTCTCCGGAAGCTGATCCGCCTCGTCCGGAAGTGACCTCACAGGGAAAGGCGCCACCTGGCCCCTCCCCTCCTCAGCCTCCAACCAACCACTTCTCCAGGAACAGGCAGAATGAAAGCACACAGACCTTTCAGCTGCAAGGCCATTCAATGCTGATCAATGTGGCCAAGCCCCCTCCCCCCCCTCTCTCGGGACTTCCGCCCTGAACAAACATGGTGGTGCCGGGCGGGAGACCCTTAAAGAGGCGGGGCTTGCTTCTTGGCCGGTGTTGATTGGCCCTGCTGGTGCCCCAGAGAGAGAGACGGAGAGACAGAGCGAGAGGCTGCCCAGATGACTCCTGGCGGGGTGGTCGGTTCTTCCACAGCGCAACTGATGATCGCTCACGGAACACTCGTGTGCCGCGGCACAGCGGTTGGGAAGCACTGTTATACTGTACGAAAATGGTACTATAATGCCTTTGCCCAAACTACAAATCCCAGGCTTGGAATGAGGAGGACCAGCGCAGGCCCTCGGCCACCGAAGAACTTGGTCTCCTTCTCCACGTTGCGCTGCGTTGCGTGGCAGGAGAATGTGGGAACTCTTTGGTTTTCTTTCTCGACCTCAACAAACGTTTTCTTCCGAAGCCCGGGATGCTTTCTCCGCTGCGTTTCCATGCCATGGGAGCCAAAAGAAAATTCAATGTGCATGTCACCCTCCAACTTGGGTGGGAAAGGGAACTTCGGTTTGGGAACAGCGGTCACAAACAACTTTGGAAAACATCATCCCCCCTGAAAAGCACTTCCCAACAAGAAGAGGATATGCTTCCAGATGCCTTTTCCGAACCAGCTGGCTTCCGAATGAGTTGGACTACTAGTCCCACTGCCCCTGGGATTCGTAGTCTAACTTCGGTGGAAAACCCATGGTAAGGATTTGGTCATTTGTCAAAGAGAGCCAAACTACCTACACCTTCCATAGGTTCCATGGCATTGAGCCCCGTGGCATGTAAAGTGAAGTCATACTGGATTCATTCTCTGGTGTAGACACACCCAAAGTGGAGTTCAACTGCATTTAGTATAGATGCTTCCACGGTGGAGTCAATCTGCATTCATTCTCCAGTGTAGACGCACTCAAAGTGGCATCACACTGCAGTCATTCTCCAATATAGATGCAAAATAGAGTCAAATTGCATTCATTCTCCATTGCCAAATGCACCCAAACTGGCGTCTCACTGCATTCATTCTCCAGTGTAGATGTACCCAAGGTGTGTCACACCACATCCATTCTCTACTGTAGACGCACCCCAAGTGGCATCACACCATATTCATTCTCCAGTGTAAATGCACCCAAACCGGCATCACACTGCATTTGTTCTCCAATGTAGTATCTAAAGTGTGTCACACCAGATTCATTTTCCAGTGTAGATACACCCAAACTGGCGTCACACTGCATTCATTCTCCAGTGCAGATGCACCCAAAGTGGCATCACACCACATTCAATCTCCAGTGTAGACGCACCCCAAGTGGAGTCAAACTGCATTCATTCTCCAATATAGATGCAAAATAGAGTCAAATTGCATGCATTCTCCACTGCAAATGCACCCAAACTGGTGTCACACTGCATTGATTCTGCTGTGTAGATGCACTCAGTGGCATCACAGAGCATTCATTCTCCAGTGTAGACACACCCAAACTGGCGTCACACTGCATTCATTCTCCAGTGTAGATGTACCCAAAGTGTGTCACACCATGTCCATTCTCTACTGTAGACACACCCCAAGTGGCATCACACCAAATTCATTCTCCAGTGTAGATGTACCCAAGCAGGCATCACACTGCATTCGTTCTCCAGTGTAGACGCACCCAAACTGGCATCACACCAAATTCATTCTCCAGTGTAGATGTACCCAAGCAGGCATCACACTGCATTCGTTCTCCAGTGTAGACGCACCCAACTGACGTAATGCCAAATTCATTCTCCAGTGTAGATGTACCCAAACAGGCATCACACTGCATTCATTCTCCAGTGTAGACGCACCCAAACTGGCATCACACCAAATTCATTCTCCAGTGTAGATGTACCCAAACAGGCATCACACTGCATTCGTTCTCCAATCCAGTGTAGATGTACCCAAACCAGTATCACACTGCATTCGTTCTCCAGTGTAGACACACCCAAACTGGCGTCACACCAAATTCAATCTCCAGTGTAGATGTACCCAAACCGGCATAACTGCAATTCGTTCTCCAGTGTAGACGTACCTAAAGTGTGTCACACCACATTCATTCTCCAGTGTAAATGCCCCGAAGCTGGTGTCACACTGCATTCATTCTCCAGTGTAGATGCACCCCAAGTGGAGTCAAACTGCATTCATTTCCCAGTGTAGATTCAAACAAAGTGGTGTCACGTCCCCTGCATTCTCCGGTGCAGGTGCCCCTTGAGTCACCTGTGGCGATGGCCGTGAAGTGGGAATCCTTGCGAAGCAGAAGGCGGCCAGAATGGGAGGAGGCCATAATTAAGCCCATTCAATGCATGTTTTCAGGGGGCGGCTCATTGACCAGCGCATCCCATCGATGCCAGAAAGTAGGGCAAAGCTTCCTTTGCGCCAAAAGGGATGGAACGGGAGATCCGTCCTCGATTTCGAAATGACCTCTTTGGAGGGATCACCGCGGGGGATCCCGGCAACAGCTGCCCAAACCTGGATCGTTGTGCAAGGCACAAAACCATTGCAGAGACCGTGTTTTTGCGATGGCGTCCTATGCAAGCAAGAATGAGCCGTAACTGGATTAATTTCCGTAACTGGATTCAAATTCTTTCCATGAATGGGTAGATTGAATGTTTATATGATTTCAAATTGCACTGTTTGGCGAATGTTGCGCACCACTTTGGGTTTTGATCAAGGCAGAGGAAGCAGACCATCAATACATATCATCATTAAAGAGAGCTCTGTGGTAATATTTATTTATGGGTCAGGAATAGGCAACGCCGCTTATTGCAGCCGAGCAAATGCTAAGCCGGTTTAAGACCCAAATCTGGGGCGTCTGGAAGAATTAATTAATCCGGACTAAAAGTGGGAATTTGGAGGACGCACGTTCCCATAGGAGTAGGTGATGCTATTAAAATCACAGCAGTTTGCGTTTGCTGGGTCAGTTGGCAACCTGGTTCCTTGTTTATGGAACGAATGCCGCTTGGCAACATCCTGCGGCTCCTCCACGATGACATGATGGCCACAGTCTTGGACAGCCACGGCTCCCAAACTGACAAATGGGTGTCAAACAGGGACGATGTGTTATTGACCCAACCTTATTTTTCCTCTTCATTGTTATGATATTTGTTGACAGGAAGTTTCCCACCAGGGTGGAAAGCATCTATCGGACAGATGGCAAGCTATTTACCTTCAGCAGACTGGAAGCCAAAACCAAGGTTACAACAATGTCTGTTATAGAACTCCAATATGCCGATGATAACGTAGTCTGTGCACATTCAGAAGAAGACACTCTAAACCAGTGTTTCCCAACCTTTTTTGAGCCATGACACACGTTTTCCATTTACCAAATCCTGGGCCACACCACCAACCAAAATGACACAAAATGACACTCTAACGCAGTCATACATATAGTTAATATGTTTTTGAATGTATTTATACACTCAGTGTGAAACCTGGGCCTCTTTCGATGAACACAACATAGATATCCTGGCAGGAATGGCAGAAAGACACAAACTTCCCACACAGAACTCCCATCACCAAGAGAAAATACTATAAGAGTTTGGTGGGCATTGACCTTGGGGCTTGGAGTTGTAGTTCACCTATATCCAGACTCAAACAATGCTGGATCAGGACCAAACTTGGCATGAATACTCAATATGCCCAAATGTGAACTCAGATGGAGTTTTGGGAAATAGACCTTGACATTTGGGAGTTGTAGTTGCTGTGATTTATAGTTCCCCTACAATCAAAGAGCATTCTGAACCCCACCAATGATAGAACCGGGCCAAACTTCCCACACAGATCCCCCAGGAGACATGAGGAGGTCTCTACTTGGGGAAAGGGAGGCGGGCCTTCCCAATGCGTGGAGAGGGAGAGACCAAGTAAACAACAGGTAGGGAGGGGGTGGTTGTAATTTTGTGCCTTTATTGAGGTAGGTTTCTTAGGGTTTTTATACTTCAACACACTAGACTCTCCCCCCTTCCCCCCTCCTGGAGGTTCCAATTTCCCACGGCACACCTGATGATCGCTCACGGCACACTAGTGTGCCCCGGCACACTGGTTGGGAAACACTGCTCTAAACACCTTTGCAGATGCATACGAGGAGCTGTAGGGAGACCCAGGGGCTTGTTTACATGCCACTCCTGGAATGATTCCATCAGCGCTGCCTCTGAAAAATCTTGCAAGTCTCTTGGAAAGAAGACAGACAGACAAAGGTCAGCGTGCTGGAAGAAGAAGCAAAGACCACCAGCATTGAAGTGATGCTCCTCCACCATCAGCTCCACTGGACAGAAGATCATGTTGTCCGAATGCCTAAAGATCACCGTTGTCTCCCAAAGCAGTTATTCTCCTCCCAACTCAAGAACAGGAAACATAATGTTGATGGACAGGCAAAGAGATTGAAAGATGGGCTTAAAGCCAACCTTAAAAACTGTGGCATAGACACCGAGAGAAAACTGGGAAGCCCTGGCCCTTGAGCGCTCTAACTGGAGGTCAGCTGTGACCAGTAGTGCTGTGGGATTTGAAGAGGCATGAATGGAGGGCGAAAGGTAGAAACTTGCCAAGAGGAAGAAGACGCCTCAAGCCAACCCCATCTGGAAACCTATGTCCTCACTGTGGAAGAGCCAGGGGCGGTCCTACAGGTAGGCAAAGGACGCCGCTGCATGGGGCGCCATCTGGGTGATGGGCGCATTCCCCTGCCCGCCAGAAAGCGTCTGGCCGATGTTCTGCGGCCAAAGAGGAGCCCGATGAGTAGTAGCGCTGCTGCGGAGACGCCGAGGAGAGCGGCGTGCTGGAGCGCAGAAAGAGGTTGCTCGTGCCGCCGCCGCCAGTGCGGTAAGAGTGCAGGGAGACCCCCGTGGAGGAAGAGGAAGCACTGAGGAAGCGCGAGGAAGAGGAGGAAGCAACGCCCACGCGGGGGAAGGACAAGTAGGAGCCCGGCACGTGGCCGAAGGTGCGGCGGTAGGAGGTGGAGGCACGGAGGAGGCAACACCCCGCCCTGCAAAGAGGCCGCCCTCCGGCTCTTCCCTTTGGCCAGGCATGGCACCCCCAATTCCGCCCCTTCTTCTCCCCCAAAATTAAGGCGAATTCTGAGACCCCTTTTGCATCAGAAGAAGGGGCTCTTTCCCCACCCATAATGTTGGGGGGGGGGGGCAAAATAATGTTTGCTTACCATTTAAAATTACCTTAGACCGCCCCTGGGAAGAGCATGCGGGTCAAGAATAGGGCACCGCAGCCACCGATGGCCCCACCGCCCAAGACATTACACTTGGAGGGCCATCCTATTTGGGCTACGAGGGATCGCCTAAGAGAGAGAAGAGGGCCGTTTGGCAACACTTGGCTCAATGCAATGGGACCCTGGGAGTTGTAGTCCTTAAGGTCTGCCTTCTCTTACAAAGAGGTTTCAGCAAACTACAATTCCCACAAGGCAGGACAAGGAGGAAGGACCAACCGTTAAATGTTATCAGCCCTCATCGATTGCATCTTAATGCTCTTTTCTGCAGAAGGAAATCAATATTCTTCTATAGTATCCTGCCTATGTTTCGAACAACCAAAAGTGTTGCAAAGGAAATCATTCATGGTTTTCAGGATTTTATTATTGTTGTTGTTGTTGTTGTTGCAAACACAAACAAATATTTTCTTATCTCTTTGTTGTTTGTTATTGCGCCGTGAAGATTACTCGGTCAGTTTTCATCCCATTTGTATTTAAAATATCAGGGATATGGATGAAATGAGCGATCCAGGAGTGATGTCGTCCTTCCAAATCGACAACACCGTTTGTTTGTTGTTGCTGCCGTTGCCAAGGCAACACTGCAACTTGGAGCAAAGGTGAGATCCGAGTGCGCCTGTTTTCCAAAGACGGTGTCAAAGAGCACAATCAGGCCTGGATTAATTTCAGCAGATTAACCGCACAAGCGCATACACGCTTGTTAATATTAACTGGGGAGGCTTTGCATTGGAGGAAAGAAGGAGCCGGAGGCCACTTTGCATTTTGACACAGGGATCATGCCTTTTGCATCCATCACCTTACAAACGGGAACACGCTCAATGCAGCCAAAGTGTGCAACGGTTACTCTGGAGAATCATTAACCTGCATTAACGAGCCTTGCAATTGAATTTCTCCAGCAGCAGATTGAGAAAGAACGCTCCGAAACATTGCAGTCTTTCCAATAATGTTCCAGATTGAATGTGCGGACGTATCTATCTATGGATTTCTTTTTAGATAGCTCTAGGTTGAACCATATATTTTTAGTGTTTTGAGCACTGAAAGAAAAGGCGACATATCAATGCTACCACAACAACATTGGTTGTTATTATTTTTGAGAGGAGGCCTCTTGGACATCCTGACAATTAAATGTTGCCAAAAAAGACAAATGTCTCCAAAATTCAGGCATCAAAACGTCTCCAAAATTCAGACACCAAAAGTCTCCCAAATTTGGGAACCAAAATGCCTCCTAAATTCGGGCACGAACATGTCTCCAAAATTCAGGCACCAAAATGCCTCCAAAATTTGGGCACCAAAATGTCTCCAAAATTTGGACATCTAAACATCTCCAAAATTCAGGCACCAAAATGTTTCCAAAAGTTAGGCTCCAAAATGTCTCCAAAATTCGGGCATCAAAACATCTCCAAAATTCAGGCACCAAAAGTCTCCAAAATTCGGGCATCAAAACATCTCCAAAATTTGGGAACCAAAATGTCTCCAAAATTTAGGCACCTTCCAACTCTAGGACTGAATCTATTTATCTAGCTATCACTGAATCATATCTATGACTGGATGAGAGGGCTTGGATGGTGACTTCCTGCCTGGCAGAAAGCAGGGGGTTGGACTGGATGGCCTTTGGAGTGCCCGTCCATCTCCATCCCGAGGATTCTATGGCTTGGAGCCTTGCTGCCTGGGCCTGCCTTTTGCTCCTTTGCTTTGCCTTGGCTTTGCCGTTGCTCTTTCCGGGCCCTTCGGCTCAAGGAGACAGATGGTGCCGGGCCTCCTAAGCGGATCAGATCAACCAAGGGTTTGTCCGGCTCTGAGCCAGGGATCTGGGAGACAATGCGGCCGCATTAATGGGCCAAAGGCAACGCGGGCGGCTTACCTGCACCCTTCATCTGCTTACGGGGAATTGTGGCCGCCCTAAGCCCGTTAAGGACTCTTGGAGGAAGGCGCACACATGCACACGCATAGGGAACCATGGGCTCCAAGGCACCGGCTGAGATCTTTACATCCTGGCAATGTGCTGCAGTGTTGGATGTGGTGCAAGGTGCACAAAAAGTGCTTTGGATGCGCTCTTTCCTTTTTGCATCATGTATTTATTTATTTATTTATTTACAAGCAATCCCCACGTTTTATTGCCTATTCTAAAGTCTTTGACTGTGTGGATCATAATAAATTGTGGCAAGTTCTTGGTGGTCTGAAGATCCCAAACCCCTTTGCCTGTCTCCTGAGGAATCTGTATAATGTAAGAAACTACACAGTAAGGCACATATCTGTATACCTTTATAAAGCGGAATGTTTGTATGTATGTGTGCGGAGGGCGGGAGGGCGGAAGGGCGGAAGGGCGGATATGTGGCAGCCACTTTCACAGGCCACAGCGATATGTGGCAGCTATTTGCATAAAGTCCTTTGATTGGCCAGCCTTGGCACTCCAAAATTCTAAGGCACCAGACAGAGGGCATTGATAGCCACAGATTAGCCAGCATCCCAGAATCCAGGCCTCTACATTCAAACAACAGGATTTCTTCCCACTGAGGGGAAAAAATGCACCATCAACATTCCCTCCCCACTTGGCTCTGTGAAAACAAAATGGAATCCTGTTTTCTCCTCCCCATCAGCTTTTACAAAATGGCTGCCTGCCATTCCGCCTTTTAAAGTTACCAATTACCAGCAGAACAGGCCAGAACATTACAGGCCCCAAAAGAGAGTTTAGGGCAGGATGGGCCACGAATGATGGGATTTGCATCCCAATTCACTTCCCAGAAAACACTGTAGCCCCTACAAATCACAGACCAGGCCCAAAATTTACAGTAAGGCTTCAATAACTTGATTTCCCTGACTAGGCCTCAGTTAATGGGACACTGTGTATGGCCTGAATTAACAGTAACCAACCTTGGCACACTGAGCCCCTATGACCCATGATTCATTCTACTGCAGTTTGGAGTAGGGAGGACCATGGATGATGGAACTTGAAGTACCATCACAGGTTATGAGATTTGTAGTACTTTCAAACTCTTCATTCCCCACAGACCAAGGCAGCCCTGAACCACAAGACCAAACTTGGCACACAGTACCCCCATGTCCCACACTCCATCCTACTGCAGTTTAGAGGAGGATGGACCATGAAGGATGGGATTTCAAGTACCTCCATTCACTTCCCAAGCCCACTGCGACCCTCATCCAGTGCATAATCATGACCACACTTGGCACAAAAAGTCCCATGACCCAATGGACGTCCTGATGCAGTTCGGAGGGCGGACCACGGATGATGGGACTTGAAGTACTTCCACTCATTTCACCAGACCATTGCCAACCTCATCCAAACACTGATCAAGACCAAACTTGGCACACAGAGCCCCCATGACTCATTCTACATTCTGGTGCAGTATTGAGGAGGATGGACCACGAATGACGGGACTTGAAGTACCTCCCCTCACTTTCCAAGACTTCTGCGACCCTCATTCAATGACTAATGAAGACCAAACTTGGCACACAAAGCCTTCATGACCCACTCTACATCCTGTGCTGTTGGGAGGGGGATGGACCATGGCCAATGGGACTTGCAGTACCTTCACTAACTTCCTGAGACCACTGCAAGCCACATACACATCTAATAGGAACCAACCTTGGCACACAATGCCTTCCTCAAATAATCCGGGCACCGCCGGGTCCTCAGCTAGTTCAATATAAAAATATATCCATATGTATTGAATGGATCTAGAGTCAATAGTACATTATGAACCCAAAAATTCATACAATACCCATTGCTGGATATCGAAGAGACAGCGAAGTGGCAATAAGAGATGCAATGTCCACATAGGAAAATTCCGGATTATATATCCATAAGTCCACGACGCAAATAAGGAGGGTCCAAAGGTAGTCCAAAATAAATGTCTCTAGTCCGATGAGGCAAAATATTCCAAATGCATAAGGACCAAAAGGAGACTGTTATATACTCCACATTAGGGCGACCAGAAAGAGGCCAACGGGGTGGCGATGCCAAAGCTGTTTCGGCCGCTAGTGTTCCGTTTCGCTCCCGGGCGAAGCTTTCTCAAGGCCTCCATGGTATTACCGTCATCCTTATCGTTATTGGAATAATCAAGAGCCTAACCTTTTGAATTTTGAATAATCAAAATTCCAACCTGCTGACAATTCCCTCCGCCAAGACATTCAGGCTGACGGCTACCCGCAGGAGAGTGTTCTCGGTAATCGCTCCGACATTGTGGAACGCTCTCCCGGCCGAGACTCGGGCCCTTCGAGACCTCCTGTCTTTTAGGCGAGCATGTAAGACATTTCTCTTCTTGCAAGCCTTCGGCTCTTAAGACGCACTAGCGTGTCAGCCTGTCCATTGATCCTGTGTATGCTGTACTGCGCTGTGCGTTTGTTCTCCGCACATCATGTAGTGCTTTTAACTTATGCTTTTAGGATGTTTTAGTATGTTTTTAGAGTGTACTAGCTGTACCCGGCAGGTGTTGCTGTGCCCTATTTAGGAGATGCGAGAAAGTCTGAGTATGTAAGGGTTGGAATTGATGTTACTTATGGTCTTGGTGGGGTCGTGGCTGTGTCGTTGTGGGTTGTTCTGGTGGGTGGGATGTTGAAGTCCTGGGGAGTTGTGGGTGTGTGGTGTTGCTGGCGTTCTGCAGAGCTTGTGGATATACAATGTTTTTTGTCTTTCCGTCTGCTGTGTTGATGGAGAGGTCAGGCACTGTACCCGAGGACTGGAGGGAGGCAAATGTAACACCGATCTTCAAGAAAGGATCCAGAGGTGATCCAGGAAATTATAGACCAGTCAGTTTAACCTCAGTTCCAGGCAAAGTGATGGAAACCATTATTAAAGAAAAAATTACTAGGCACATAGAAGAACAGGCATTGCTGAAAGAAAATCAACATAGTTTCTGCAAAGGCAAATCATGTCTTACTAACTTGTTAGAATTCTTTGAGGGTGTAAATAAACACATAGATAAAGGGGACCCAATTGATATTGTTTACCTTGACTTCAAAAGGCTTTTGACAAAGTCCCTCACCAAAGGCTCCTAAACAAGCTCTTCAGCCATGGACTCAGGGGACAGGTCTTGTCCTGGATTGGAACCTGGCTAAACTGTAGGAAACAAAGGGTGGTAATAAACGGACACTTCTCTGGGTGGAAAGAGGTGAGAAGTGGCGTACCCCAAGGTTCAGTTTTGGGTCCGTTACTTTTAATTTATTCATTAATGATCTGGACGTAGGAGTGAATTCTGAGGTAGCAAAGTTTGCAGACGACACTAAACTGTTCAGGGTAGTTAAAAATGAAACTGACTGTAAAGAGCTCCAGAAAGATCTCTCGAAATTGAGTGAATGGGCAACAAAGTGGCAAATGCATTTTAACCCAAACAAGTGTAAAGTCATGCACATTGGGGCAAAGAACCCCAACTACACCTACCAATTGATGGGGTCAAAGCTTTCCGAGACAAACCAGGAAAGGGATCTTGGGGTTTTGGTGGACAGCTCAATGAAGATGTCAACCCAGTGCGCTGCAGCAGTGAAAAAAGCAAATTCTATGCTTGGCATGATCAGGAAGGGAATCGAAAATAGGTCAGCAAACGTTGTATTGCCTCTCTACAAATCGATGGTAAGGCCACATTTGGAGTACTGTGTACAATTCTGGTCTCCGCACCTTAAGAAGGATATAACGGAACTGGAAAAGGTACAAAGAAGGGCGACAAGAATGATCCAAGGGATGGAGCGGCTCCCTTATGAAACCAGGTTGCAACGCCTTGGTCTTTTCAGCCTTGAAAGACGGCGTTTAAGAGGTGACTTGATCGAAGTGTATAAAATCATGCATGGGACAGAAAAGGTGAATAAAGAAAAACTATTTTCTTTGTCACAAAACACTAGGACTAGGGGGCACTCCCTGAAGCTCCAAGGTAGGAAAGTTAGGACTAATAAAGGGAAATACTTCTTCACCCAGAGGGTCATTGGGTTCTGGAACTCACTTCCAGAAGAGGTTGTGACAGCGGTCAGCCTGAACAACTTCAAGGCAGGATTAGACAGATTCATGGATACCAAGTGTATCGGTAGTTACTGAAAAGGACATTCAAGTGCCACCTCGGAGTTGGTTGAGGTAGGCAGGATTTTCCTGGGTACTGGTTGTGGGGGTCGGGAGCAGGTCAGGGTTTTGCCCTCCCTTCTGCTCGAGATCCCCGTGTACAACTGGTGGGCCACTGTGTGATACAGAATGCTGGACTAGATGGGCTGAGGTCCGATTCAGCATGGCTCTTCTTATGTTCTTAGGTTCTGTGGTTTCCCAACTCTGGATTTGAAAAAAGAAACTGTGTTTCTGTTCTGGCGTTTGTTCTGCCCTTTTTTGTGTGATGTATGTAGCGTTGCGAGTGTGTCGTCCGATGCTGTTCTTTTTAGAAGGTATGGCTTGTCTTTTGGGTCGGTTTCTGCCTCTGTGGAAGGAAGGAATGGCATACAAATGGGTTGAGCAGTAGACGCAAGGTTGTGTTATGTGCGTATTGTGTTGTGTGTAGGTATTACTTTTTTGATGAGTTAGTGGCTGTGTGGCGGCATTGTGGGTGGTAGTATGTTGTGGAATGCTTGTGTGGGTGGGGTGTTTTGGGTGTTTGTGTGTGTTTGTAGAGTATCAGTGCAGTGTTGTGTTGTGTTGTGGTTGGAGTATAGGTGGAGTTGGTTTTTGTTTGTGGTGGTGGTAGGTGTTGTGTGTGCGGGGTCCCGTAAGGTTGGGGGGATGGATTGTGGTAGGAAGTTGTGTTGTGTTGTGTGGGTAGGAATTGCTAGAGAATTGCTCCCTCATAGAGTTTGGTTTTGTCAGTTTAACCCTCAAACACCAACTGACTGAACTGAAATCACTCAGCATTCTATCCTAGCTTTGGCTGTCTGTTACTATGGTTACTCAGCCTCCCTGCATTTTGTGTGGGCCGATGTTGGCCAATGGGTTTTGCTGGGTGCCGCAGAGGATGCTGGGAAATGTAGTTTTTTTGTATCGTTGTTTTGGGGGCCTTCTACGGTTGGGGGGGGGAGTTTCTTTGCTAAAAACCTTCCTTGCCTGAGGCCTATTTTTGTTGCCAAGTTTGGTGTCTCTGCCTTGGATGGTTTCTCTGTCTCTGTCAGTCGTTCGACGACAAGACCTCCTTTATATAATAGATAATGTGTTTTAACTATGTTTTGTATCTGACTTGTTGTGAGCCACCCCGAGCCACCCGGGAGTGGCGGCCTAGAAGTCTGACTAATAAATAAATAAATAAATAACCACGTTAAACGTAGCGGCCGAAACAACTTTGGCATCGCCACCCCGTTGGCCTCTTTCTGGTCGCCCTATTGTGGAGTATATAACAGTCTCCTTTTGGTATTTATGCATTTGGAATATTTTGCCTCATCAGACTAGAGACATTTATTTTGGATTACCTTTGGACCCTTCTTATTTGCGTCGTGGACTTATGGATACATAATCCGGAATTTTCCTATGTGGACATTGCATCTCTTATTGCCACTTCGCTGTCTCTTCGATATTTAGCAATGGGTATTGTATGAGTTTTTGGGTTTATAATGTACCATTGACTCTAGATCCGTTCGATACATATGGATATATTTTTATATTGAATATGTGCCTTACTGTGTAGTTTCCTACGTTGTTCATAACCCTTGCTCTTACTAATACTGAATCTGTAGAACGACCACGTAGCAACAGTCAGAACTGACTATGGAACAAGAGACTGGTTCAGGATTGGGAAAGGTGTGCGACAGGGTTGGGTGGCCAACAGGAGCTCTGGCCTGGGGTGGTCCATGAGGTCACCAAGAGTCGGAAGCAACTGAACGAATAAACAACAACACAACAATCCCCAAGTTGGGTTGCTGTTGGGTTGCTCACAGCAATCCAGTGATTACAGCCATGAAAGTCACAGGTACAGAAAGGAGGGCTAAATCTTCCAAACAAGGGTCTATACGGAGTCCTGGGAGTTGTAGTTTTCCATGGAGCCATAGCCCAGCATTCAAACCATTAAAAGCCAACCTGGCTCTTCAAGGCCACCAAACGTATCTCCTTGACCTTAAATGGCATATTAAGCCCCCCCCCCCAAATATCCCAATAGGAACAACCCATGACTTAAAATTCCATAACGGGACCATTGAAAGGGGGAAATGGGCTGCTTTTAATTGTTTTCCTTAATAGCCTCACTTATTCCAAAGTTATGTGTATCTGTTTCTTGTTGTTGTTGTTGTTGTCGCATCCGACCTCTCCTGGTGGAAATACATCAGAAACGGCTATTTCTCAAAAAAATGATCCAAACCGTCGAATCGGGGAAAATATTTTCCATCATCAAACTGTAAACATGTTTGTTTTCCTTGCTTGTTTTTTTTTTTTTAAAGAAATCAGGCCAAAGTGCTTATTAGTTTCAGTCTCCTTTTCTAAACTGATTCCTTACTTGCAGCACAAATCCTGGGAGTGGTAGTTTCACAAGGTCTCTGCCTTTCTTTGCCAAACTACAGATCCCAGGCTCCCATCACATTGAGTTATATATATATATGTAGTGGTCTCAAACAGCACTGGTTTTCTCAACTAGGCGCCTCCGCCTGGATCCCTTCTTCTCTCAAAGCAGCTCCTTGGACTTGGTTTTGGATGAAGGTCAAGGAGGAGAAGGTCTCTCCGCCGGCCTCTCTGGGGCTTCCGTTTCAGGCCTTTTCATTGGATTCTGGGAGCGCACATAAAATATACACGGCTTGGAAGCAGGTGTCATGCTTCCATTTAACACCCGGGCTTGATAAAATTATGTCTGGAAAAGAGAAACAATTATTTCATTAGTGTGTGTATGTGTGTATACCATGTGTGTATACCATGTGTGTATGTGTGTGCATACCATGTGTGTATGTGTGTGCATACCATGTGTGTCTGTGTGTATACCATGTGTGTCTGTGTGTATACCATGTGTGTATGTGTGTGTATACCATGTGTGTATGTGTGTATACCATGTGTGTATACCATGTGTGTCTGTGTATACCATGTGTGCCTGTGTGTGTATACCATGTGTGTATACATGTGTGTATACCATGTGTGTGTATACCATGTGTGTATGTGTGTATACCATGTGTGTATGTGTGTATACCATGTGTGTATACCATGTGTGTCTGTGTATACCATGTGTGCCTGTGTGTGTATACCATGTATGTATACATGTGTGTATACCATATGTGTCTGTGTATACCATGTGTGCCTGTGTGTGTATACCATGTGTGTATACATGTGTGTATACCATGTGTGTGTATACCATGTGTGTGTATACACAATACACCTATCAGGCCAACGAGTGACCTTCACTCATAACAAAACTGAAAAACACAATGGAACAGACTTAAAAAGAAAAAAAACATTACAATGCATGTGCAAAACCACATATTTACACACACACACACACACACATATATATATATACACACACACACAAAACATACACAGACTGGGCTACAGCAACATGTGGCAGCGGATGGCTAGTGTGTGTGTGTGTGTATACTATGTGTATCTGTGTATATGAGAGTGTGAGTGTATATATGTATATGTATATATATATATATACAGTGTGTATATATATGTGTGTGTGTATATAATGTGTGTACATGTGTGTATACTGTGTATGTATATACTGTGTGTGTGTTTTCTGTGTGTATCTGTGTGTATCTCTCTCTCTCTCTCTCTGTGTATGTGTGTATATATATTCTCTGTATATGTGTGTGATCCTGAGTGTATACAGAGTGTGTATGTGTTTGTGTGTGTGTATATATATATATGTATAAATATGTGTGTGTGTGTGTTCGGTGTGTATATCCCAATAGGCCCAACAGCACCTGGGAGAGCCCTTTTCCATTTCGGTCCCAAAGGGCACCATTACATTGGATCCCGAGTTTCAAATAACTTTAATGCTCCAAGGCATTTGGGGAATGTGTGATAAGGCAGAGCGTGTGTGTGTGTGTGTATACATACATACACACACATTCTCATACACACACACACATAGTATATACACACACACACACACACACACTAGACATCCCCTGCCACATGTTGCTGTAGCCCAGTCTGTGTATACTCTGTGTGTGTATTCTGTGTGTATGTGTATGCGTGTGTGTGTGTGTGTGTGTGTGTATATATATATATATATATATATATATATATATATATATATATATATATAATCTGTATATGTGTGTGATCCTGAGTGTATACAGAGTGTGTGTGTGTGTATACAGTTATATATACAGTATTTTCGGTGTGTCTATCCCAATAGGCCAAACAGCACCTTGGAGAGCTCCTTTTCCATTTTGGTCCCAAAGGCCACCATTACATTGGATCCCGAGTTTCAAATAACATTAATGCTCCAAGGCATTTGGGGAATGTGTGACAAGGCAGAGCATATATATAAAAATGTCCACCCCTTATTTGTGAAACAGGAGCTCTGTGTCTCCCAACTTGACGTCTGGGCGCTTTTTTGGATCACGAAACTCCAGCGTTGGGTTTCCGCCACCACACAGCTGCAGGATCAAGATGGCAATGTTTGCTGCTTTCAAGGCAATCTTTTCGTGCAAGGAAAGAGAAGGAAGGGAAGGATTTCTGTAGTTCCCACTAAAACACGGATAGGGTGCTTTTAAGGCAAGGCTTGGGGAGCACAAAGAAGCCAGATTTCAGCAGATATTAATCTCTAATGGAGATGTGAATAAGGAGCTCTCCAGCTATGAACCCATTTACAGTAGACTTGCTTATTTTAACTTACTACCTAGACCAGTGTTTCGCAACCAGTCTGCCAGGACACACTAGTGTGCCGAGCGCAATCCTCAGGTGTGCCGTGGGAAATGGGAACCGCCAATCCCCTTTCTTCCCCCTCCTGCCGAACACTTTTTCCTCTCCACTCGGGCTCCCTTCTTCCCAGCCTCGCTCTGCTCGCTTTGCTCTGGGGTGAGTCTGCGCAGTAGCGCCCGCACGGGTCACGCCTCCCTCCCTCCCCCTCCCTCCCTCCCCCTCCCCTCCTGAACACGCTCATGCTGCCCCCTCGGATCAAAATGGCGGCAGAAGCGGCAGTGTAGAAGGAAAAGTAAGTGTTGGGCAGGAGGGGGAAGAAAGGGCGCGAAGGGCAGGGGGAGGAAGAGGTCTCTGTCGAAAAACTGGCGTGGGCAAACTTGGACCTTCCAGGTGTTTTGGACTCCAACTCCTCACCATTCCTAGCAGCCTCAGGCCCTTTTCCTTTCCCCCCTCAGCCACTTAAGCAGGAAAGGGCCTCAGGCTGTTAGGAATGGTGGGAGTTGGAGTCCAAAGCACCCAGAGGGCCGAAGTTTGTCCATGCCTGTTTTAGGGACCTTAAAGTGGTGAGCCTCCTTCCAACATTGCGATTCTGGATAGAAAACAAACAACAACATAACATAACCTTGTTTGAGTCCACAGTGCTCTCTGGGTGTAGGTGAACGACAACTTCCAAACTCAAGGTCAATTCCCAAGCAAACCCTTTCAGTACTTTCTGTTGGTCATGAGAGTTCAATATGCCAAGTTTGGTTCAATTCCATTGTTGCAAGAGTTCAGGATGCTCTTTGATTGTGTGTTAACTATAAATCCCAGAAACTGTCACTCCCAAATGTCAAGGTCTATTTTCCCCAAACTCCATCTATGTTCACATTTGGGCATATTGAGTATTCATGCCAAGTTTGGTCCTGATCCAACATTGTTTGAGTCCACAGTGCTCTCTGGATATAGGTGAACTACAACTCCAAAACACAAGGTCAATGCCCACCAAACTCTTATAGTATTTCCTCTTGGTTATGGGAGTTCTGTGTGGGAAGTTGGTGTCTTTCTGCCGTTCCTGCCAGGATATCTATGTTGTGTTCATCGAAACAGGCCCAGGTTTCACACTGAGTGTATAAATACATTTAAAAACATATTAACTATATGTATGACTGTGTTAGAGTGTCATTTTGTGTCATTTTGGTTGGTGGTGTGCCCCAGGATTTTGTACATGTAAAAAATGTGCCGCGGCTCAAAAAAGGTTGAAAAACACTGGCCTAAGGGCTAATTAATAAAATTATTGTATTGTATACAGTAGACTTGCAGTTAATTGGAGATTGGTAGATGCCATGCAACAGCAACATTAACAACAACAGTAATAATAATACCCCTAATTAACACTAGACTCAATATTAATAATAGTAACACCAACAAAAATGACAATAATGACAAATAATAATAATAATAATGGGTTGTTGTACATTTTTAGGCTGTATGTCTCCCTTTTCAAACTTCCACAAGTTCCATTTGTGATCCACATCCATGTTGTTGTTGTTGTTGTTGTTGTTATGTTTGTTCTAATGTTTGGTGCTTAACATGTGAAATCATAACGTAATTTGACGTTTAATAGGACTTTCCTTCATCCCTCCTGATTACCCAACATTTTGCTTATCCAACGTTCTGCCGGCCCGTTGATGTTGGATAAGCGAGACTCCGCCGTATTCCCCTCTCATGATGGACGGCCTCCGTGACCGATGGAGGAAGGGCTGTGAAAACTGGAAGCAGAACAAAGCGAGCTGCCAAACTTGCAAAAAGATTGACGGCGGAGGATTGCCGGGTTTAGAAAAAGCCTGGTCTAATTGAAGGGCCGTGAAGTCATCGCAGGGGCATCTTGACAATGCGCTCCCCGCATAGCTGCCCGTATTGGCCGGACCTTAAAAGGCAAGGGATTGGAAGGCTTCCATCTGCACCCCGGGCCAGATCTTCCTCCCTCCCGGGGTCATCGTGCATTTGTTTCCCTTCCAGTTGGATATTATATCATAATATATAACAGGGGTCGGGAACCTTTTTGACTCAGAGAACCATGAAAGCAAAATATTTGGAAATTTATTTCAGTGAGAGCCATATAATCTATATCTATTACATATAATAAAAGTCAGTGTTTGCGGGTGGTGAGTGGGTGGTGCGACCTAGCGAATATGTGCCAGCGTTTCGATTGGCTGCCACTCTGGGATTATTTGCATAAATGGCTCCGACTGGCCAGCCTCAGAACTCCAACCCTCTAAGGCATCAGACAGAGGTGATTGGTTGCCACTGACAGACAATTTGCATAAATGATTGTGATAGGCCAGCAAAACAGAATGCAACTGAATGCTTGCGAGCAGTGCATATAGCCACTGATTGGCGACAGTTGACAGTTTTTTTCAGCTGGCAATAGAATGTTCATTTTCTGAGAGGATTTCACTACAGGCACTGCTAGCATTACAAGCTAGGCCCAAAAATAGACATACATCCTTTCAGCCAAAGGTGAAAACACCACTTTTCCCAACAGGCCTCAGCCTGCATTGACATTAAGGCTCCCTAGGCCTCAGCCTAAATTGACAGTAAGGCTTCCTAGACCTCAGCCTGCATTGACAGTAAGGCTTCCTATGCTTCAGCCTGAATTGACAGTACGGCTTCCTAGGCCTCAGCCTGAATTGACAGTAAGGCTTCCTAGACCTCAGCCTGCATTGACAGTAAGGCTTCCTATGCCTCAGCCTGAATTGATGAGGCCTCAGCCTGAATTGACAGTAAGGCTTCCTAGAACTCAGCCTGCCAGTAAGGCAGCCTCAGCCTGAATGGACAGTAAGGCTTCCTAGGCCTCAGCCTGAATGGACAGTAAGGCTTTCTAGACCTCAGCCTCAACTGACAGTAAGGCTTTCTAGACCTCAGCCTCAACTAACAGTAAGGCTTCCTAGGCCTCAGCCTGCATTGACAGTAAGGCTTCCTATGCCTCAGCCTCAACTGACAGTAAGGCTTCCTATGCCTCAGCCTCAACTGACAGTAAGGCTTCCTATGCCTCAGCCTCAACTGACAGTAAGGCTTCCTATGCCTCAGCCTCAACTGACAGTAAGGCTTCCTAGGCCTCAGCCTCAATTGACAGTAAGGCTTCCTAGGCCTCAGCCTCAATTGACAGTAAGGCTTCCTATGCCTCAGCCTCAACTGACAGTAAGGCTTCCTATGCCTCAGCCTCAACTGACAGTAAGGCTTCCTATGCCTCAGCCTCAATTGACAGTAAGGCTTCCTATGCCTCAGCCTCAATTGACAGTAAGGCTTCCTAGGCCTCAGCCTCAACTGACAGTAAGGCTTCCTATGCCTCAGCCTCAACTGACAGTAAGGCTTCCTAGGCCTCAGCCTCAATTGACAGTAAGGCAGCAAGACCAACCACGTGCTCCCTCGATCCGTGTCCTTCCTGGCTAAGTGAAAGCCAGCCTGGAGGGATTACGTGACCCTCTGTTGAAGATCATAAACAGCTCCCTTGAGCAAGGAGTCTTTCCAGAGGGCTTAAAAGAGGCCGTGGTCTCCCCGCTGCTGAAGAAACCGAATTTAGATCGATCGGTTCCCTCCAATTACCGCCCAGTGTCGAACCTTCTGTTCCTGGGCCTTAAGGTGATGGAGAGGGCGCTGGCGGGGCAACTGCAGGAGTTCCTCGAGGCCACAGCCTGCCTAGATCCCTTCCGGTCCGGCTTCCGCTTGGGGCACGGGACAGAGACCGTGTTGGTCTCCATTTCAGATCAGCTTCGATGCCAACTGGACAAGGACGCTTCAGCGCTGCTTGTGTTATTGGGCCTCACAGCAGCTTTTGATACGGTCGATTACACTCTTTTGGCCCACCGCCTTGCCGTTGCTGGAGTCAGGGGAACAGCCTTGAAATGGCTCTTGTCTTTTCTCCACAACCGGGGACAGCGAGTGGAAAGGGGTGGTGTGGTTTCCAAGAGGGCTCCACTTACCTGGGGGGTCCCTCAAGGTGCCATTCTCTCCCCTTTATTATTTAACATCTCTATGCGACCACTTGCTGGTCTGGTTCGAAGCTTTGGGCTGGAATGTGATCAGTACGCTGACGACAGCCAGCTCGTTCCGAAGATGGAAGGCCGACTGGACTCCATTCCCTCTTGTTTCCAACAGTGCCATGAAGCCGTGACTGGTTGGCTGCGTGCCAGTAGATCGAGGGTAAATCCAGCCAAATCGGAGATACTGTGGCTGGGCCGCTCAGTGGGTGGGGAGGCCCGACTGCCTAGCTTGGACGGCGAGGCATTATGCCCGACATCCTCAGTTAAGAGTCTTGGGGTTGTCTTAGACCCATTGCTGTCGATGGAGGCCCAAGTCTCCAACGTCACAAAAACCGCCTTTTTCCATCTGCGGCAAGCTAGGCATCTGGCCCCCTACCTATCCAGAGACGACCTGGCCGTGGTGCTCCAAGCCACAGTCATCTCGAGACTGGACTACTGTAACGCCCTTTACATTGGCCTGCCCTTGTCAGTGATCCGGAAACTTAAGCTCGTCCGGAATGCCGCTGCACGACTTCTCACGGGGGCCCCAGTGAGATGTCACATGACACCCATCCTCCAGCAGCTTCATTGGCTTCCGGTCGAGCACCGGATCACCTTCAAGGTGATGGTGTTAACTTTCAAGGTCTTGCAAGGTCTGGGGCCACTGTGTCTGAGGGACCGTCTCTCCCCCTACCAACCCCAAAGGTCACTTCGTTCTGAACAACCGAACCTCCTTGAAGTGCCGTCCTTTAAAGCTATCCGTCTTACATCGACCCGGCGCAGAGCCTTTTCTGTAGTAGCGCCGCTAATCTGGAATTCCCTTCCAAGTGATGTGCGGGCCTTGCAGGATTTACTATCTTTCCGCAAGGCCTGCAAGACCCACCTGTTCCGGATAGCTTTTGATTGCTAAGCTGGAAAACCTTACTTTCTAGTCTAATTTAACATGTTGTTTTACTCCTGTTGTGTTTTTATGTGATTGTGAGCCGCTCCGAGCCCTCGGGGAGTGGCGGCGTGCATGTCCAAATAATAATCTATCTATCTATGTATATAATAAGTCAGTGTTTGCGAGCAGTGGGTGGATGGTGCGACCGAGCGAATATGTGCCAGCGTTTCGATTGGCTGCAACTGTGGGATTATTTGCATAAATGGCTGTGACTGGCCAGCCTCCCAACATTCCAACACAGCACAGAGAGGAAAGGGAAGGGCCGGAGGCAGGCATAAATGGCTGGAGTTGACGTTATCCAGCTGACAGTTTTTTCTGTTGGAAATGGAATGTTCAGTACCTTCACCCAAGACACTTCTAAGGTGACTCAGAGGGAAAGCAAAAGGCCTCAGGCACTCAGCCACTGCGGCCCACAGCAATGACGGATCAGGACCAAACTTGGCACACAGGGGCCCAATGGCCCACTTCACAGCCTGTTGTGGTTTAGGGCAGGATGGGCCACGAATGATGGGATTTGCAGTACCTTCACCTCATTCACTTCCCAAACAACACTGCAGCCCCTATAAATTACAGACCAGGCCCAAAATTGACAACAAGGCTTCCTTAACTTGATTTTCCTGACTAGGCCTCAGCTCATGGGATATTGTTCGGCTTCCTCAACTTGGTTTTCCTGACTAGGCCCCCAACAATGACAGAACAAGACCAAACTTGGCACATAGACCCCCCCAAGTTGCACCCTACATCCTGGGGCAGTTTGAGGAAGGATGGACCATGGATGATGGGACTTGCAGTACTTTAATTCACTTCCTTAGAGCACTGTGGCCCACACCAATGACAAACTATGGCACACAATGCCTTCCTCAAATAACCCGGGCACCGCCGGGTCCCCAAGCTAGTAATTAATAAACAGGGGCGGTCTAAGGTAATTTTAAATGGTAAGCGAACATTCTTTTGGCGCCCCCCAACATTATTTTTTGCTCTCCCCCCCCCCTCGGCGCATGCCCAGAAGCTCCTGTGCGCAGGTGCAGAAGCCTGTAAACACAGCACTCCCTATTCGGCACGCAAGGAGGTTTGCTACGGTGCGGCGTCGGAGCGCACAAGGCCCAAAAGCGGAACATCGGCCGGACGCTGTCTGGCGGGTGGGGGAATGTGCCCTTTACCCAGATGGTGCCCCATGCAGCTGCGTCCTTTGCCTACCGGTAGGACCACCCCTGTTAATAAATAAACAGAAGCTGGACTGGAAGGGATCTAATCCGGCTGTGTCATCCAGGAATTGCTGCAGCTGCCCCGCTACTGCCCTCTCAATCACCTTGCCCAGGGACGAAAGATTCGAAACCGGGCGGTAATTGGAGGGAACCGATTGGTCTAAATCAGGGCTGTCCAACTTCTACCGGCCCAGGGGCCTGAATTCCGGTCACTGATGACCTGGGGGGCCGTAGGGTCTGCCCCGCCCCTGGCTCCACCCTCTCCCCGGCTCCCCCTTATTTTTATTTAATATTAAATATATTTAATTCCATCCTCCCCTCTCCTTATTTTAATGTATCCCATCTCCCTTATTTCATCTTTAAATATATATAATTTTATATTTAATACATGAGGGGAGATGGGGGAAGAATGAGGAGCCCCTGAGGAGCCCCTGCTTCGGCCTACCTTTTCCAAACGCGCAGGACCCAGGAGTACCCGGACGGCGAGAGAGGCGAGGACCGACTGAGTCGAAGAAGGTCCTAATCGCGTCTGTGGGCCTCAGCGATCCAGTAGTAGAGTAGCCGAAGAGTATCGCGAGAATACGCAATCCACATGGGATTTCGCTGTCAACGCCGGCGTGATCTTGCGTTGACAGCGAAATCTTGTGTGGATTGCGTATTCGCGCGATACTTGCTCCGAACCCGGAAGTAGGTATTTTTTTAAAAATTATTATTTATTTTATTTTTCAATTTTTTTATTAAAAAACTTAGGGGGCCATAGGGAAGGGGCTGGGGGCTGTATACGGCCCCCCGGGCCACCAGTTGGACAGCCCTGGTCTAAATTCAGTTTCTTCAGCAGCGGGGAGACCACGGCCTCTTTTAAGCCCTCTGGAAAGTCTCCTTGCTCAAGGGAGCTGTTTAGTATGTTCAACGGAGGGTCACGTAGTCTCTCTAGGCAAGATTTCACTCTCCAAGAGGGACACGTATCGAGGGAGCAAGTGGCCGGTCTATAATGATAATGCTCATAATCATGCTTCTTCAGTGTGGGGAGCAGAACAGAAGTGGAGGCGCCTTGGATTCCTGGCAGCGAGCGCAGCCTTGGCGACGGCTGGAACTGAAGTGAGATCAACCCTTGCAGAGCTTGAGAGCCCCCACTGTTCCTTCCTTCCGAGGATGTGAAATGTTCAAGGCGAAAACCTTCAAAAGGGAATCAATAAACCCTTCTCTCTCTCCCTCTCCATCTGCATCTTTGGCTCCCGATGAGTGAGGCTCTGTGTGCGCCTGGGCCTGGCGCGCCTGGAGCCTTTTTGACCCGGGATTTGCACATGTTCGCACACTGACGCCCTTCAGCCGGGGACTTTTCCATCCGTGCCGTGACGTCCCTTCTCTTTATTTTTATTTGGATGGAACCTTTTCCTCTCTTTGGCTTTTTTTTTGCTTTGCAAAGTAATGGGAATTAGTTCATGTCTGCAGAAGAGCCGCCTGGGAAAGACGTCATGCGCTTTCTCGGCCCATAAACCCAACGCGGGCGCTTCCTCTCTTTGGCAAAAACATAAAATAAAAACAAAATAGGTGTTTCTTTCAAACTTTTCAAAGAGGCCCAGGAGCACTGAATGTTCCTCCTCCGAGTCATAGATTATTTGGAAAGCTCCTCATGTTTACCTCTGGCCCCCATTGACACTGCCACAAAATGCACTTTGAGTCTGCATGATATGCTCAATGTATAGGACCATATATTGCAATGCAGTCGAATGTGCAGAGTCATATCATGGAGCACGATGCACTTTGAATCTGTTTTATATGGTCAGCAAAGCTCATATAATGGTTTATAATGTGCAGATGTATATAATGCAGTATAATGCGCAGTCATAGAATGCATCCTAATGCACTTTGAATCTGCATTATATGGTCAGTGTAGACCACATAATGCAGTATAATGTGCAGAGTCCTATAATGCAGCACAATGCACTTTAAATCTGCATGATATGATCAGTACAGATCATTTAATGCAGTATTATCTGTGAGCAGAAAAGGTCTGTGGCAGATCCTGGAACGTCTAGGACAGTGTTTCCCAACCTTTTTTGAGCCGCGGCACACTTTTAACATTAAAACAATCCGGGGGCACACCACCAACCAAAATGACACAAAATGACACTCTAACACAGCAAAGAACGGCTGGGGGGTGGTGAGCTGCTGGGAGCAGCTGCTGGGAGTGCCGGCTGGGGAGGGGCGGAGCCCGGCTGCACATGCCCCCGCCCCCTCCGCACGGCTTCAACTCTCCCACAGCTTCTCCAGCCTTGAGGGGGCAGTGCCAAGCCAGCGGTGCCAGAGCCAGCACAATGTTGGCTTGGCACTGTCCCCTCAAGGCTGGAGCAGCTGCTGGGAGTGCCGAAGCCGGGGGAGGGGGCAGAGCCAGGCCGTGCCATGCCCCGCCCCTCCCCCCAGCTTCAGCTCACCTACAGGCCGCACCATGCCCCGCCCCCTCCCCCCAGCTTCAGCTCACCTACAGGCCGCACCATGCCCCGCCCCCTCCCCCCAGCTTCAGCTCTCCTACAGAGGAGGAGCATGAGTGGTGAACGGGCTTCAGTGGGCGGGGCTCCTCCTCCACGCGGCTTCAGTGAGCAAGGGGCGAGATTCATGGTGGGAGTCATGGCGGATTGGAGGCTAGCTGGGGAAACGGCCGAAGGAGGCGGCGCCCCGGTCCCTTCTTCTTTTTCTTCGCCACTGCCTGGACCTTCCTCCTCCCCCAAGCAGCAGGAGTTCGGCAGGAAGGGGGGAGGAAGGGGGGCAGAGAGCTTTTCTCGCGGCACAGCAGGAGGTCCGTCACGGCACACTAGTGTGCCACGGCACACTGGTTGAGAAAGACTGATCTAGGATGTCCCCCCAAATTCCTCAAAATGATTATCCTGCTACACGAGGGCCAGCGCGGTCAAGTCAGATACGGCGATGCTCTCTCGGAGCCCTTTCTCATAACTAACGAAGTGGAACAAGGTTGTGTTCTTGCACCAACCCTATTTACAATCTTCTTCAGCATGATGCTCCAAAGGGCTACGGCAGACCTCGAAGAAGAAGACGGCATATATATACGCTATCGCACTGATGGCAGCTTGTTCAACTTAAGCCGCCTGAGGGCTCGCACTAAGACTCTAAACTATCTAGTCCGTGAGCTGCTTTTTGCAGACGATGCTGCCTTTGTCGCCCATTCAGAAGCAGCCCTGCAGCGCCTCACATCCTGCTTTGCAACAGCTGCAGAGCTGTTTGGGCTGGAAGTCAGACTGAAGGAAACGGAAGTCCTCTACCAGCCCGCACCACAGGAAGAACACCATCATCCCCACGTCAGCATAGGCACATTTGTGCTTAAGTCCGTTCAGCAGTTCACCTCCCTGGGAAGCATCATCTCTTCAGACGCCAAGATTGACAATGAGATAGATCACAGATTATGACTGACTGACTGACTGACTGACTTTATTATTTCTGAGTCGCCCTCCACGTTAGTGCTCCGGGCGACTTACACACAGCAATTCCATAATTAAAAGAGTATTTAAAACTAGATTAAAATATTCAGTGGTTAAATGCAGGGGCCAGGCTCGGTATTTGAGTTCCTGGTTCTGCATTAACCATGGGCTTTCCTAAATAGCCAGGTCTTCAGAGCGGTCAGGAACTGGGGCAGGTCGAGGGAGGCTCTCTGGTCCGGTGGCATCGAGTTCCAGAGAACGGGGGCCACAACGGAGAACGATCTCTGCTTCGTGGTCTCCAGGTGGGCCTCTTTCAAGCCTGGTACGTGAAGAAGGTTCTTGTTTGCTGGCCGCGGGGTCCTCGAGTAAGCAGGCATCAACAAGCCCGTAGGGCTTTGAAGGCCAAGGTCAAGGTCTTGTGTAAGGCTCTGTACTCAACGGGCAACCAGTGCAGGCGCTGCAGGGATGGTGTAATGTGGCATCTCATCGATGTTCCTGTGAGAAGCCTGGCGGCCGCGTTCTCCACAATCTGAAGCCTGCGGATTAGTGACCGGGGTAGACCTACATACAAAGCATTACAGTAATCCAGCCTTGATGTAACCGTGGCATGGATTACTGTAGCTAGCGCCTCGGTCGGGGATAGGGCGCCAATTGTCTCGCTTTGGCGCAGGTGGAAGAAGGCCCTTTTGCTCGTGAGGGCAACCTGGGCCTCCATCGACAATTTGGAGTCCAGGATAACACCAAGGCTTTTTATCAAAGGCATAGAGTGCATTCGCAAAAGAGTCTGGAGCAACAAGCACCTGAGGCAAAGCACCAAAATCAGTGTGTTCAGAGCTATCATCCTGTCCTTTCTCCTCTATGGGTCTGAAACATGGGTCACCTATCGCCAACACCTACCACTCCTCGAACGCTTTCATCAGCGCTGTCTTTGCACAATCCTAAATATACACTGGACCGACTATGTGACGAATGTTGCTGTCCTTGAGCAAGCAGGGGTCGCCAGCGTTGAGGCCACGCTATTGAGAACACAGCTGCGCTGGGCAGGGCACGTCTCTAGGATGGAGGACCACCGCCTCCCAAAGATACTACTCTATGGTGAACTCGCCATGGGTCAGCGCAAGAGAGGCGCCCCCAAAAAGAGATATAAGGACTCCCTGAAACAACATCTCAGGCTCGGCCAGATTGATCACCAACAGTGGTCCACCCTGGCCTCACATCGGGAGGCATGGAGACGCACTATCCACAATGCTGCGGCCTCTTTCGAGAAGACACGCCCAATGGGTCTCGAAGAGAAACGGCAACGCAGAAAGAACCGCAACTTGGAAAGAACATCACCCAAGGAGACTTTCTGCTGTGCTTTCTGCAACCAGAGTTGCCTATCTCAGATTGGCCTTTTTAGTCATCGACGCGCTTGTAAAAAGCGTGGTATGAGTCCTTCCTAAGAATCTTCGTTCGCGAAGTAATGGCGAGAGAGATATGGCTAGTGTAGAGCACACAATGAAGTATAATTAAAGATCTTAAATATGTATGCTATATGCACAGTCATATAACGCAGCACGATGCACTTTGAATCTGCATTCTATGGTCAGCGTAGACCCACATAATGCGATATAATATGCAAAGTGATATAATGCAGCATAGACCAATATAACGCAGCATGGTGCACTTTGAATTTGCAATATATGATCAGTATTGATAATTTAATGCAGTATAATGTCAGAGTCACATAATGCAGCATGGTGCACTTTGAATCTGCATTATATGGTCAGTGTAGACCCACATAATGCAGTATGTGCAGTCATATAATGCCACATAATGCACATTGAATCTGTTTTATATAGTCAGCATAGTATGTACAGTGCATTATAATGTGCAGACCTATATAATGGCAGGCAACTCCCTGGATGCATTTACATTGTAGATTTAATGCACTTTGAGACCGCTTGGACCGCCGTGGCTCAATGGTATAGCATTGAGAGAATTGTAGTTTGGAGAGGCACTAACCCCCTTAGGGCAGAGAAGGCTTGGCTAAACTAGAACTCCCAGGGCTGCATAGCATGGAGTCATGGCAGTTTAAATGGGGCAAAGTGGCGTCCATTCCACAGTGTAGACAGACAGAACCCAAGCCCTTTCCTCGAAAGAGGGGGGCTCCCTTTCCTCCCCTCTTTGGCCTTCGCCCACTGCCATCATTGGTCACAAGGCACGCACTCAGAGAGAATCCCCGAAGGATCTCCGCATTCTCCGAAGTTGGTGACGAAATGCACAACATCACTCTTGCTCCCATTCTCCACGCAAGTGCCCGCTTCCTTCCTCATTTTTGGGGGCGCTCCTGCCCTATTTATGGCACGCAAGGCTGATGCCATTTCCTTTCTGAAATCCTTGGTCCCCAAAGCCTTGTTGCATCACTTGCAAGATCCTTTTGCGCAAAGCGTGTGTGTGTCATGGGTGCATGAGGGTGACTGGAGTTATGGGACCATCACTGACTGCATCTACACTGTAGAGTTAGTGCAGTTTGGCCCCACTTGAACCTCCACCGTGCCTCTGCAAATAACAACAACAACAACAATAACAACAACAACAACATACACCTCATGCATGTAGCCTGAAGGCTAAAGCAGTTTGGCATCACTTGAACCTCCACCGTGCCTCTGCAAATAATAATAACAACAACAATAACAACAACAACAACATACACCTCATGCATGTAGCCTGAAGGTTAAAGCAGTTTGGCATCACTTGAACCTCCACCGTGCCTCTGCAAATAACAACAACAACAACAATAACAACAACATACACCTCATGCATGTAGCCTGAAGGCTAAAGCAGTTTGGCATCACTTGAACCTCCACAGTGTCTCTGCAAACAACAACAACAACATACACCTCATGCATGTAGGCTGAAGGTTAATGCAGTTTGGCCCCACTTGGATCCTCTATTGATTAATGCTATGGACTCATGGGATTTGCAGTTCTTGGCCACAGAAGGCCTTGTAAAAATGCAGCTTACTGCACTCAGTAGCTCTGAGCCATTGCAAATAATAATAATAATAGTATGATATACATCTGATGCATGATTAATGCAGTTTGATGCCTTCCATGGCTCAATGCTAACCCATGGAATGTGTTAATTGCAAAACTGTTTGGCATTGAGCCCTTGTAAATCCTTCCAGCCTGAAAGTTAATAATATTCACCTGATGAATATGGCCCCATTTGGCTCCCCCGTGGCTCGATGCTATATGGACTCATGGGATTTGTAGTTCTTGGCCACTCTTTGGCACAGAAGGCCTTGTAAAACTGCAGCTCCCAGCACTCCACAGCATTGAGCCATTGTAAATAATGACCACCACAACAACAACCACAACAACAACAAACACAACAACAACAACAACAACAACAATATACACCTTATGCACATAGCCTACAGGTCATTTTGCACACAGAATTTCAAACAATTTTGTGCATGAAACAAACTTTGCATGCATGGAACCATTGGAAAGCAAAGGCATCCCTGTCTCGGAGCATAGTTTCGGAGAATTTCGGGTTTGGAGTTCCAGATAATGCTCCACCTCTACTTTATACTGTTTGCATTTTAATATATCCATATTGTTTTAATTAGCATTGTATTATGTTTACCTTGAATCCCTGAACGGGAAGCAAAGCAGGATACAAATAAAATATATTAGTCATAGTAATAATAATAATGGCAAACCCAGCTATTCTGTTAAAGATACAAGCACATTGGGTGTCTTTTGTATGATCAGTTGGCAACCCAGCCCATTTGGGAGAAAGGCAACATAAAAATTAATAATAATTGTTATTGTTATTACAACAAACCAAGCCATTCTGTTAAAGGAACAGGAGCACACTGGGCATCTCGTTCTTGATCAGTTGGCAAGCCAGCCCAATTGGGAGAAAGGCAGCATAAAATAATAAACATAATAATAATCATCATTGTTATTGTTATTACAACAAACCAAGCCATTCTGTTAAAGGAACAGGAGCACACTGGGCATCTCGTTCTTGATCAGTTGGCAACCCAGCCCAATTGGGAGAAAGGCAGCATAAAATAATAATAATCATCATCATCATCATTGTTATTGTTATTACAACAAACCAAGCCATTCTGTTAAAGGAACAGGAGCACATTGGGCTTCTCGTTCTTGATCAGTTGGCAAGCCAGCCCAATTGGGAGAAAGGCAGCATAAAATAATAATCATAATAATAATCATCATTGTTATTGTTATTACAACAAACCAAGCCATTCTGTTAAAGGAACAGGAGCACACTGGGCTTCTCGTTCTTGATCAGTTGGCAACCCAGCCCAATTGGGAGAAAGGCAGCATAAAATAATAATAATAATGGTTATTGTTATTACAACAAACCAAGCCATTCTGTTAAAGGAACAGGAGCACACTGGGCATCTCGTTCTTGATCAGTTGGCAACCCAGTCAAATTGGGAGAAAGGCGGCCTAAAATTAATAATAATAATAATTGTTATTGTTATTTCAAGCCATTCTCTGAAAGGAGCACCTTGGGCTCGGTCAGTTGGCAACCCAGCCTGGTGCTTGGCCTCATTTGCAGGCTCACAGCCCTGGTGTGTGTGAGGCCTTTCGGTGTGCTTGCCTTGAGTCATGCGCAAACCCTGTTGCCTCACGGAATGACTCAGAGCAAATGATCCAAAGCGGTTTTGGCACCGGCAAAAATAAAAGGAATGATATCGTTGGGAAGCGGATGTGATTAGGAAAAGAAAACCCACACCAATCGGGACTTTATGGCCGAGACGTTGTGTGTTTTGTGACTCAGGCCTGGGTGCGAAAGGCGGCCCTGTGCCAAGGGAAGGAACTGGCCAAACCCGCTCTGCAGAAGGAAACCCTACAGAATCTATAGGGCTGGCAGACATGGACAAGGGGCACGCATGTTCTAGGGCAAAGCTTTCCAAACTGTGTGTTCCGAGGTGCATCGCATGAGAAATGCGCCAACTCCATCAGCCAGGAAGGAAGGCACAATCAAAGCACTCCCGGCAGATGGACATCCAGCCTCCTAGATATGAGAAGGTTTGTGGAGAAGTAAGGCTATAGACTGAGCCTCATACTCATAGTTGGAAGGAACGCCAAAAGGCAGCCAGCCTGACCCCTTTCTATCAGGTAGGAAGGGCACAATCAAAGCGCTCCCGGCAGATGGGCATCCAGCCTCATTAATACCGTGTTTCCCCGAAAGTAAGACGGAGTCTTACTTTCTTTTTACCCCCAAAAGCCCCACTACGTCTTACTTTCGGGGTACATCTTATATTGGACATACCCGAAAGAATTCTTCACCCAGTAGGGCGACGGTACCTGTGAGGGGCGACGGTACCTGTGAGGGGCGCCGCCGCACCAGCCGCCGCCACCGCCGCACAGCCGGCCACACGGGCCGACCGCGGCACGCCTCTTGCCTAGCCTCTGACGCGACGCCGCTTCGCCCCACCTCTTGCTCCTTCTCTCCCCCTCACAGCCAGGCCTCTGACGCGACGCCGCTTCGCCCCGCCTCTTGCTCCTTCTTTCCCCCTCCCTTCGCATGGACTTTCGGGGTACGGCTTACATTAGCTGACCCCCCTGACACCCCCGATACGTCTTACAATCGGGGGTGTCTTACTATCGGGAAACACGGTATGAGAAGGTTTACGGAGAGACAGCGTTGTAGAATGAAAGACTCCTAGAGTTGGAAGAGACCCCAAAAAGCATCCAGTCCGACCCCTTTCTATCTGGCAGGAAAAGCACAATCAAAGCACTCCTGGCAGATGGTCATACGGCCCATAGATATGAGAAGGTTTATGGCGAAGTAAGGCTATAGAGTCACATACTCTTAGAGTCTGAAGGCGCCCCAAAGGGCATCCAGTCCGACCCCTTTCTATTAGGCGGGAAGGGTACAATCAAAGCACTCCCGGCAGATGGACATGAGATATGAGAAGGTTTATGGAGAAGTAGGATTATAGAGCCACATACTCTTAGAGTTGGGATTCCAAAGGTCATCCAGTCTGACTCCTTTCTATCAGGCAGGAAGGGCACAATCAAAGCCGCCCCAACAGATGGCCATCTGGCCTCTGTTTGAGAACCGCTAGAGACGTTTTAGCATTACAGAAGTGGAGTGCTGATGTCAGTCCTAAGTCTTATAGTAAAGTTTATTGATTAGTCCACTGACCGCACCAACAGTAAAAGCCAAAAACAAGGAAATACACAAATAGATACCAATCGCTGTCCTAAAACTCCCGTGATAGTGAACATACCTTAATACACAATGAAGGGAGCATAGACAGAGTTTATAGGGAAAGGGGGAGTCATGCAGGGTCTAAGGGGAAGTAACGCCATCCCCTTCATGCTGATTGGATAGAATGCTGAAGCCAGCTGAAGCAGGAGCCAATCATGAAGCCGTGCCGCTTTTGCCCTGGCAAATGGGAAGCGAGGGACAGGAATGCGTTCAAAACAAAGAGCAGCTGGAGTTTTCTTGATTAGATCATGTCCATATGTTAATGAAGATCCGAGCCCCTGACCTTTCGAGCCAAAGGAATTCTTTTGTTCTTGGTGAGAAACAGGAATTGTCCTTAACGACCCTTCCTTGTTGACAAAGGGCCATGTGCAGATTCTATCCATGAGAAGTTTCAGCCTTCTGGAAGGTAAATAAATGAAATAACTGTAGCCATGTGCTGGTTTCCGAGGCCAACCGTGACAGCCGGTTATGAAATATGAAATATAGTTATGCCATACGTTCTATAAATGCGGGATGAGACTAATCTCAGAGGGTCCGGCGTTTATTAAACAAAAGGAGTCTTTCAAAATGGGGAGAAGGGAGAGAACCTTCTCCAAACCAGAAAGAGTCCTCTGTCATGCAAATTGCTCCAATGATTGGATTAAGGGTGCAGCCAGGAATGTGGTCACATCCTGATCTCAAAACAACAGCTGGGTCTTTCACAAACATGTAGCATTTCTTCAGATTATTTTACACACGGGGAAGGAAAAACATGCAGGAAAATTACATAGGAGGGTTTCAGGGGAATATCACCAATATCTCATAATTACTTCATATGCAAGGGGTGGAAAGAAAGTCCATATAATCTTGAAAAGTATCGAATTCATATGCTTTGGGGAAGTCCATAATAGAAGAGTCCATATAAAAGAAAGTCCATCAGTGTCCTTGGAAAGCTATGTCTCCCAAACTGCTCAGGGATTGCCCCTGTTGGCTTGTCTGCACGCAACTCCGTGCACAAAGAGTCCATGGCTTAAGGTTAAGTGAGGCAAGAAAACATAAGGCTAGAGGTCTTTTGATGCCAAATCCCAGCCTTTTGTGCTAGAGATGCCAGACCACATGTGCAGGAACATTGGAACTCCCTGCTGCAGCTCAAACCAATTCGGATGCAGATGGGCTCTTTCTGGGGCTTGCCTTCACATTCATAAAAACAGGAGGAGAGATAGGGGATTATGGGATCATTCCAGCCTGGTGTCTTTGGCAAAACTATGAATTCCCTGACTTTGAACTATGTTTTACAGAGTCGGGGGGGGGGGGGTGTCACTTCCCATCATGGCACCTCTGGAAGGCGCACGAGCCATTCAATCTGGGCCCAGCCATAATTTTCCAGCGCGTGAAAGTCGGCCCAGGCAGCAGCACTCTTCCGAAAGGTGTTGGGCGAGACTCCTGCACGAAAGCCGGGCCCAGAAGCCCATTAAGGTCCCTCCTTCGGAGAGAAAGAGCCCTTTGTGCAGCAAAGGCCCGGAGTGGGTTTTGGCCAAGCGGCACATGGTGGGAGCCCCGCTCCGTGGACGTGGTGGCACTTTGGAGCCCATTGCGCACCCGGCTCCTTGAGGAAATTAAAAGGGCCCTTTGATAGGGAGCAAGAGGCGTGCGGCTGGCCTGGCTTCTCGGGGGGCAAAGCAGGGAAAGAGATGTTTCGGGTTGCTGGGAGGGTGCGAGAAACGACCCTTGTCTGACTGAAATGAGCGCGGATGGTGCAGCAAGCAAACTTGAATAGCATTGAGAAGCCTTGCAAAGTCAGTCAGTGAGGGTATCTGCATAGAGAGAGTGAAGCAAGTGGCGTGTGTGTGTATGTGTAGGTGTGTATCTCTCTGTGGAAGGATGCCCAGGGTGAGAGAAAGAACCCATGTCGGTTTGGAGCAATGGGCAAGCTTGAGCAATTGTATGTATGTATGTATGTATGTATGTATGTATGTATGTATGTATCTCTGTGTGTGTGTACCTGTGGAATGATGCCCAGGGTGGGAGAAAGAAAAAACCCTTGTCTGTCTGAAGCAAGTGTGGGTGTTGCAACGAGCATGCTTGAATAGCACTGAGTAGCCTTGCAGCTGCAAAGTCAATCTGTGAGGGTCTCTGCATAGAGGCAGTGATGCAAGTGGAGCATGTGTATGTATGTATTGTATGTATGTATGTCTGTACCTGTGGAATAATGCTCAGGGTGAGAGAAAGAACCCTTGTCTGTCTGCAGCAAGTGTGGGTGTTGCAACGAGCACGCTTGAATAGCACTGAGTAGCCTTGCAAAGTCAACCTGTGAGTGTATCTGCATAGAGCAGTGGTTCTCAACCTGTGGGTCTCTCCCCAGATGTTCTGGCCTTCAGCTGGTAAATTGGTTGGGATTTCTGGAAGGTGTAGGCCAAAACACCTGGGGGAGACCCACAGGTTGAGCACCACGGGCATCGAGTGTCCCTTATCTGGCAATATTTCTTGCTGGTGTTCCAGTCATCTTTACCAATGACTGGCAGGTGTTTTTTCCAGCCAAACCATGCGCACGACTGCCATCAGTTCCCGGGCAGAAGCTGACTTTCCTTCCTGAAGTGATGGTTGGTTTTCCTTCTTAAGGAGACTTGGAAGCCATTCCTGAAGTGATGTTCGTTTGGATTCCCAACGGTTCCTCCTGGCGCAATATTGCAAATGCGAGGACTGTGTTGAACGCAGAACTAAAGTGCAAAACCCACAAAACACTACCTCACTAATAAACCCGTGAGATTTAGGACCTCTGGCGCGATGCCTTCGTAGGGAAGCCAAGCCACCCGCTGCTGCCTGAGGTCAGTCACCCCCTCGGGATGCCCGCGTCCGCTTTGAGGAGAGGCCTTTGAGCCCGGCCGTGGAACCTGCGAGGAGATTTTCCGTCTTTTCGCTCCGGCTTCTTTTTTGCTGCCGACGTTGAAAAGCTCCCCTTGTCCTGCTCCTGGCTCTTTGGAAACTCCCCTGGAAAAGGCCTCCTTCCAGGCGGCAGGCTTGTTCCTAGACAGAAAGCGGGGAGGAAAATAGGACGCGGCACGCTCTTCTTGAAGCCGTTCTGCTTCCATGGGTCCCTTTGTGGCCCTTTCTCTCCCTCTTTGGAAGCTTTCTTCCATTGCCATCACAGGTTTGTGGACTATTCCAAGGCTTCGGTGGCTCAACGTCGGCAAGGGGAGCCGTAGTTTTCCTTGTCAGGCTCCCACAGACTCATTGGTGAACGCAGCAGAAGATGGCACTAGGTGGTAGCTGCTTCCAAGCCAGGGGATAACAGTAACTCTTCCAGGAGTGGATTTCCTTGCCTTCCGAGGGATAGATTCCTCTCACTTCCTGTTGGTTCTGCTGGACCTCTCAGCGGCCTTCGACACTGTTGACCACGGTATCCTTCTGGGACGCCTCGTGAGATGGGCCTTAGAGGTACTGTCTTGCAGTGGCTCCGGTCCTTTCTGGAGGGCCGATCTCAGAAGGTGTTACTGGGAGATACCTCTTCAACCCCTCAACCATTGTCTTGTGGGGTTCCTCAGGGTTCAATACTGTCTCCCATGTCCTAACAGCCTCAGGCCACTTCTTTTTTCCCCCTCAGCCACTTAAGATGAGTGCTGGGCCCATAACCAATGTTAGGCTCCTGCTTTGCCCTCCATGCTTTGTTTCGGGACAAGAATGGATGCATGTGGGCTCCTGCCCAAAAGTACAAGCATCAAAGATAAAATTTTGATGGCTTCGACCCCATATTAACGGCAGTCTCTGAGGATGTAACACAAGCACCTGCTTGTCCGATTTTGATGGATTTGTTTCAATCTGTTCAGCTCGAGGATGTGGACAAGATTCTTGGAGAGGCGAGAACGACCACATGCATCCGAGACCCCTGCCCATCCTGGCTGGTGAAGGAAGCCAGAGGGGGTTTGGCAGAGTGGGTCAAGGTGGTGGTCAAGACTCCCTTCGGGGAGGCATCATTCCAGCCAGCTTAAAACAAGCTGTGATAAAACCGCTGTTGAAGAAACCATCCCTGGACCCCACTCAATTCGTCAACTATCGGCCAGTTTCCAATCTCCCCTATTTGGGCAAAGTCCTGGAACGTGTGGTCGCCTCTCAACTCCAGGAATTCTTGGTAGGCACGGATTATCTGGATCCGGCGCAGTCTGGTTTTAGGCCGGGACATGGCACTGAGACAGCCTTGGTCGCCTTAGTGGATGATCTACGCCGGGAGCTCGACAGGGGGAGTGTGTCCCTGTTGGTTCTGCTGGACATCCCGTATAGATTACTGCAACATTTTCTACGTGGGGCTGCCTTTGAAGACTGCTCGGAAGCTTCAACTGGTCCAACGGACAGCAGCCAGGTTGATAACAGGAGCGGCATTCAGGGAGCGCACAACGCCTCTGTTGCGCCAGCTCCACTGGCTACCAGTTTGCTACCGGGCACAATTCAAGGTGCTGGTTTTGGCCTTTAAAGCTCTAAACCATCAAGATGCTTAAAATCATCCGGTCCTGGTCCCGCCTTACCTTCCGAAAGGGCCAGGGGCGGATCTTAGTGGATCTCTGGCCATCAGGGCCGGGTGCTATGAACCAGGGAAAATGGAAGATGAGAGCTTGGGAAAAGAAGGGAGGAAGGAAGGAAGAGGGGCCAACTTTGGCCCTCCATGGGTTTTGGTCCCCCCTTCCAAACAGCCAGTAGGAAGTCAGGCGGGCCAAAATTTGTCTATGCACCCCATATATATATATGAATGATTGGTTGGGGGACGGGCTTACCATTTAACATTACCTAGGTCTGGCCCTGGACAGGGCCTTCTCAGTGGTGGGTCCTCGGCTTTGGAACTCCCTTCCTAGTGACATCAGATCGGCCCCCTCCCTCCTGACATTTGGTAAGAAAGTCAAGACTTGGCTGTTTGAGCAAGCGTTCTCAGACGAACTTTAATTAATCGAGATCAAAGGATTAGTATGACGACGCAACGGAAACCGATTTTAAGATTGTGGAGCTGAGGTTTGTATTTTGTAGTTTTTATCTGTTAAGTTTATATGTTTTATATGACTGTTTTTATCATTTTATGATGTGTTGTATGTGGGCCCTTGCTGCCGCTTGTTCACTGCCTCGAGTCGCCTTCGGGATGAGAGAGGCGGTATAGAAGTAGAGCAAATAATAATAAATTGTCTCACTTAATTAGGAGTCGTCCGTAAGTCGGATGTTTGTAAGTCAAGGACGGCCTGCACTCCTCTTTCTGGAAACTTTCATTGTATTTATTTTTAATTTATTTATTCATCAGGAATTGCCATCCAATCGTCGCCATCTGCTTGTCCGCAGAAAACCATATTTAACTATCCAGATCGGGTGTGGTCGTAGTAACCTTTCATGGGTGGTCAGCCTCTCCCCTTCCGACATCCCCATTGCCTCGGCACTACGAGAGGGTTTCACACGACAGGTCGTTCTTGTTGCCATGTGGTTTCAAGGCAATGGTGTAGTAATGGTGAGGCCGTGGTGGAGCCCCTGGGGATGCGGCACCCTACGCAAATGTGGAATTGGCGTACCACTTGAGCCGCCCCTGACCACTGGTGGCCGATGGACCACAGGTTGCGAACCACTGGTTTAGAGAGATGTGGTCGGAGTTACCACAGATATTCACAAATATTAAGCTCCCACAGACTGTGTTTCTAATTCCGGTACCTGTGAGCAGGTGCCACAAAACCTGGGACCAAACGGACTGGTTCAGTACAACGTCGTTTTCTTGGTTGGAGTGGACTTTAGAGATCCCATGCCGTGCAGAGTTCATGGCATACTTTAGAGCAGTGTTTCCCAACCAGTGTGCCAGGGCACACTAGTGTGCCGCGAGCGATCATCAGGTGTGCCGTGGGAAATGGGAACCTCCAGGAAAAGAAGGAGGGGGGAGAGTCTAGTGTGTTGAAGTATAAAAACCCTAAGAATCCTACCTCGATAAAGGCACAAAATTACAACCCCCCCCCCATTGTCTACTTGGTCTCTCCCTCTCCATGCATTGGGAAGGCCCGCCTCCCTTTCCCTAAGTAGAGACCTCCTCTTGCCTCCTGGGGGTTCTGTGTGGGAAGTTTGGCCCAGTTCCATCATTGGTGGGGTTCAGAATGCTCTTTGATTGTAGGGGAACTATAAATCCCAGCAACTACAACTCCCAAATGTCAAGGTCTATTTCCCCTGAACGCCATCTGCATTCATATTTGGGCATATTGAGTATTCATGCCAAGTTTGGTCCTGATCCAACATTGTTTTAGTCCACAGTGGATATAGGTGAACTACAACTCCCAAACTCAAGGTCAATGCCCACCAAACTCTTATAGCATTTTCTCTTGGTTATAGGAGTTCTGTGTGGGAAGTTTGTGTCTTTCTGCCATTCCTGCCAGGATATCTATGTTGAGTTCATCGAAACAGGCCCAGGTTTCACATGGAGTGTACAAATACATTTTAAAAACATATTAACTATATGTGTTACTGTGTTAGAGTGTCATTTTGTGTCATTTTGGTTGGTGGTCTGCCCCAGGATTTTGCAAATGTAAAAAGTGTGCCGCGGCTCAAAAAAGGTTGGGAAACACTGCTTTAGAGCAGTGTTTCCCAACGAGTGTGCCGTGGGAAACTGGACCCTCCAGTCCCCTTCCTTCCCCCTCCTGCCAAACACATTTTCTTCTCCACTCGGGCTCCCTTCTTCCCAGCCTCGCTCTGCTCGCTTTGCCTGGCTTTGCTCTGGGGCGAGTCTGCGCAGTAGCGCCCGCACGGGTCACGCTTCCCTCCCTCCTCCCTCCCCTCCTGAACACGCTCACGCTGCCCCTTCGGATCAAAATGGCGGCCAGTTTATGTCGGATAAGCGAGACTCGACTGTAGCAAAAGCACCGCACAACAGAGGAGGCCTTTGTGGCTTTGGCTCAGCGTCTCCCTTTGACTTGAGTCGGTAGTTGTGATGTGCAGACAGAGGTGCACAATTTGCAAGAAAAGACCCCAACATTTCCCAGAGTGCTTTGGGCCCTGATCTCATGAAAGCGCAAGAAACCTTTCCCACGTTTGGGAATTAATTGGGCGCCCTCCCACCTCCTTTGGGGTCTTCACGGGTCGCGCGCCTTTAATTTGCAAGCGCTTCTCCTCCTCGTTACTTTCCGCTGAGCTAATAAGTGACTGTAAACACTGCCTTCGCTCACGGGGACTTGGCAGGCCAAGGAAATCCCGCCAAAGATGGCTTACACTGCTTGCTGTTGTGCGCCTTCAAGTCATTTCCAATGATAGGAAAACCTAATCCTGCGTGAGATTTGTTCAGCGCCGGTTTGCCTGTTGCCTTCCTCTGAAGCTGAGAGAGTGTGCCTCTGGCTTCCCAGGGTTCCCAGGGACTCGGAGTTAGGAGAGTGATGCTTACAGCCTGATACTCACATCACATTGGCCGATTGGGGACTTGAACCCAGGTCTCCCAATGCGCAAAATTAATGAATGCACTGGCTTTCTAAGCTAACTTTTGCAAGGCAAGGCAATGGGTTTCCATGCTGGTTGGGGAATCAAACCCAGGTCTCCCAATGCGCAAAACACTATCGTTCACTGGGTTGCTGTGAGTTTTCCAGGCTGTCTGGCCATGTTCCAGAAGCATTCTCTCCTGACGTTTCACTCACATCTATGGCAGGCACCCTCAGGATGTGTTGGAAACTAGCCAAGTTTTATATATCTACCTGCGGAATGATGTTTAGGGTGAAAGAAAGAACTCTTGTCTTTTTGAGGCAAGTGTGAATTTTGCCCTTGGCCACCTTGATTAGCACTGAATGGCCTTGCAGCTTCAATTTATTTATTTACAGCAGTGTTTCCCAACCAGTGTGCCGTGGCACACTAGTGTGCCGTAAGTGATCATCAGGTGTTCCGTGGGAAAATGGCACTCCCCCTCCTAGCAGCCCCCTCCAAGAAACAAATTGAGCCTCTCCGCTTGGAAATGTTTGGGTTTTTTAAAACTGTTTTACTGGATTTTTCGAGAGTCGCCCCCCCCCCCCAGGAACTGTTTATAACAGCTTCATGACATCCATAGTTAACGGAAAGCAAGTTTCACTCAGGGTGAAATTTCACAAAGGTCTGGAGAACAAGCTCTATGAGGAGCGGCTTGAAGAGCTGGGCATGTTTAGCCTGAAGAAGAGAAGGCTGAGAGAAGACATGATAGCCACGTATAAGTATGTGAGAGGAAGTCATATCTATGTTGTGTTCACCGAAACAGGCCCAGGTTTCACACTGAGTGTATAAATACATTAAAAAACATATTAACTAAATGTATTACTGTGTTAGAGTGTCATTTTGTGTCATTTTGGTTGGTGGTGTGCCCCAGGATTTGGTCAATGGAAGAAATGTGCCGCGGCTCAAAAAAGGTTGAAAAACACTGATTTACAGTATTTATATACCGCTTTTCTCACCTCTGGGGGACTCAAAGCTTTGCCTTGCAAAAAGTAATTTGCCTTGCAATTTTGCCTTGGAGCAAGGATCCAAACCCAGGTCTCCCGATGCTCAAGGGTTGAATGAAAAGTAATGCCTCCGCCTTCGTAACTCCGCAACAGATGGCAGTCCTGGTATGCGGCAGGTACTGGCTTGTTCAGTAGACTCTCCTCTACACTTCCATTTTGGCGGGAAGCCTTAGCATTGAATGGTTGTGTTGTTAAGGTGTGAAGTATGGAACCCTTCGCAGACGGTCGGTCAATGTGACTTAAGCAACGTGCAGTCATTGAACTCTTGACAGCAGAAGGTGTCACCCCAAAGGAGACTCTTCATCAGAGAATGCAAGCTGTGTATGGGGATTGTATGGATGTGAGTCCTGTGCGTCGTTGGGTGAGTAAGTTTAAAGATGTTGAGGTGGGAACATCTGACTTGCGTGAGAAACAAAGAGTTGGACGTCCTGTGACAGCAACCAGGCCCGGAGTAACAGTTTTTTGCGCCCTAAGCCACACTTTGGAATTACGCCCCCCACCACCTCTCTCTCTCCGCCCCCCCTTCTGCCTCACGCCGCTGCATCCTTCCCGTCCTGTGCCAATGGGGCTGAGGGGAAAGGTGTGCGCACACTGTCACTGAAGAGAATGGAACGTGCCACTTTGTGTGGCAGGAAGCGAGTTCGTTACCCCTCGGGAAGGAGGCAGAGGAGGGCAAACAAGTACTGCAGAGCCGAGGCCCAAAGGGACGGGGAAAGCCAGGCTGGGTCCAGAGCATGCTCTTCGTCCGGGGCAGCGGCTTCAGAGGCAGCCCCACGTGCGGCTCATGGCCCAGCGGCTGCAGAGAGTCGGGGCCTTCCTCCGCCTCAGGCTCCCCTCCGGGCCTCCACGCCGCATGCCGCCCTTCTTTCCCGCGGCCTCCTCTTCCCTCAGCAGCCTGCGAAGGAAGCCGCTCCGAGCCAGGCCAGGCCAGGTGCCCCTCCCCTCCCCTACACTCAGGCGCAGAAGGACTGGCTGAGAAGCAGTGGAGCAGATGGATGGGCTGAGAGGCTGACGCGGCGAGCATGAGCACTGCCTCCGCGGAGCTCAGCTTTGGCTCTGCCTCCTTTTGGGTACCAGACGGCAGGAGCCAATCGCAGCACAATTTTTATTATTTTATAACATTTTGGGGGGGTTTGTGATTTGTGCCCCCTTCGGCTTGCGCCCATAGGCCATGGCCTAGGTTGGCCCTATGGATAATCCGGGCCTGACAGCAACCACCGAGTTTCACAAGGCAAAGGTTGACAGATTGATTCAGGACGATCGCCGTCTCACTCAGAGAGAAATTCCAAGCATAATCGGCATTTCACCAGAACGTGTGGGTCACATGATTGCTTTGCTTGGCTATTGGAAGATCTGTGCACGATGGGGACACAGCAGAACTTCAAAGAGTGGATCTCACCACCGTTGGGCATCCTCCATTCAGTCCCGATTTAGCACTGCCTGACTTCCATCTGTTCCTGATAACGAAAGATCTCATTCGGGGACATCGTTATGCTTCTGATGAAGACGTTGAGAGAACTGTGAGCCGAGGCGGCTCTTGGTGGAGGCAAAGTAAGCGGCCGCCTCAGGGCACCACATGGCCAAGGGCGCATTTCGCCGCAGCCGCCAGGTTCGGCGCATCATGTCACGCCACTGCTGCGGGCAGGCGGCGCGCGGGTGGGAGGTTCCGCCCCGGCTGCAAAATGTTCCCTGTCCATTTCATCCAGAAGCACTCAGTCCCAATAGTGCATGCGCGAAACTAGCTGTTTGCGCACATGCATGCTCCGGTGCTTGCATGCCATCATCACCACACTGAAGACCCAGGGGACGCCAAAAAAATATTGGCTTACTATAATTTTTTACCTTAGTCCGGTCCTGACTGTGAGGCGCTGGTTGTGGAAACAGAGCGTCGACTTCTTCCGTGATGGCTTCAGAAAACTTGTTCATCGTTGGCAGAAATGTATCCATTTGTCTGGTGATTATGCGGAAAAGCGAAGAGTGGTCGTTAAAGAGCGCATTCGAAGGATTGTTTCTGCGTTGGATTTATTAAAATATTCCCATCCCAACCCAAGTAACGAAGGTGGAGGCGTTACTTTTCATTCAACCCTCGCATCATGCTGGTTCCCTTGGCACTTGGGTTTCCCCGCTTCCCACTCGTGAAGGCGCCCTCATTGGGGCCAAATGCCCGTCATTCCTGGGCCACTGAGTCACAGCCTCCTCCTCCGCCGCCTTTGCCCTCCATGGCTTTGTTTCTCCTGATTCATTTCAGCAGGAAACCTGGGCTGCTTTCCCCCTCGGAGGCTCAATGGGAGCGCATGGAGGAACCGGTGGCCGAGCCAAGCCCAGGCTCACCTGAAGCCACACCTGGCTTGGCTCTTTTCCAAAGGAAAAGGGCAATTGGCTTAACCCCGGAGAGGGAACGCCGCTGCTTCCAAAGAGAAGTGACTCACGGAATTGAAATGCGCATTTCATGTGCCGTCAAGGGACCTGATTTGATTTTCTTAGCCTATGCGAAATCCTCAAAGGTGGCTCTGCCAGGGCCTTCCTCTGCAATATTATCACCTCGAGCACCTTGGACTCCCATCCAAGTACGAACCGGGGCCGGCCCTGCTTAGCCTTCAAAATCCTATCCTTGATGCTTGTACTTTTGGGCAGAAGCCCACATGCATCCGTTCTTGTCCCAAAATTTATTTATTTACTTCATTTCTATTCCGCCCTTCTCACCCCGCAGAGGACTCAGGGCGGATTACAATGTACATATTACATTTAGACACACAAACACACAAGTCAGACAGAGGCAATTTAACATCTGGCCACCAGGGGGAGCTGTCGCACTCCTTCATTCCTCAGCATGTTTCCTGGAGATCTTTTTTAATGGCCTCGTAAATCAGTTAAATGAAGCCACCCCACTAAGTGGTACCTTACATTTCCTACTTGACAGATGCAACTGTCTTTCGGGTTGCAAAGGTCGACAACAGGCTACACCCGTGTTTTTCAACCTTTTTTGAGCCGCGGCACATTTTTTACATTTACCAAATCCTGGGGCACACCACCAACCAAAATGACTCAAAATGACACTCTAACACAGTCATACATAGAGTTAATATGTTTTTAAATGTATTTATACACTCAGTGTGAAACCTGGGCCTGTTTTGATGAACACAACATAGATCAGGGCTGTCAACTGGCGGCCCGGGCCGGATCCGGCCCCGTAGCCTGTTGGACACGGCCCCGCCTATGCCCTCAGCCGCCATTTTTAAATATTTTTAAAAATTGATTTTTTTTTAAAAAAATGGCGGCCGGGGAGGGGAGGCGGGGCAGGGGGAGGAAGAGAGCTAGCTCCTCCTTTTAGGCGCCCTCCCTACCTAGGGCGGAGCCGCCCGAAAAGGGCAGAAGGCGGCGCCAAGAGCAGCGCGTCACAGGCCTGGCGTGACGCGCTGCTCTTGGCACCGCCTACCTCCTCCTTTCGGCTCCCCGGCCTAGGAAGGAGGGGGCACCGAAGGAGGAGTAGGCGGTGCCAGGGGCAGCGCGTCACGCCAGGCCTGTGACGCGCTGCCGTCTGGCGCCGCCTTCTGCCCTTTTTCGGCACCGAGAGAGGGACGGAGAAGCGATCCAGGCAGGGAGGAGGAGCAGCTGTCTTCCTCCTGCCTGGATCGCCCTCTCCCTCTCTCGGCGCCGCCGCTGCGAACTGCCTTGCAACGGGCGGCGCCGAGAGAGGGACGGAGAGGGCGATCCAGGCAGGAGGAAGACAGCTGGCTCCTCCTCCTCCCCTCCTCCTTCCCGCACCGCGGCCGCGTCCGCGGGGAGGAGGAGGGGCGAAGGAGGAGGAAGTCAGCTGGCCCCGCCCCTCGCCCCGCCCCGCTATCGGCCCCGCCTCCTGCTCACTGATCACCTGCGGCCCCCAGGTGATCTTTGACACTCTTCCGGCCCTTGGGCCGGAAGAAGTTGGACAGCACTGACATAGATGATATCCTGGCAGAAATGGCAGAAAGACACACACGAAGGTCTTGCTCAACACCTGTCAGTCTCTCTCTCTCTCTGTGTTTAGTGGGCATTGACCTTGGGGTTTTTTTTTAAAAAAAATTTAATTAGTTTTGTGAATAGGTGTGATACAAATAATAAAGACATTACATCACTAAAAATAAAGATTTAAAGAAAAAAAGGAAAAGAAAGGTGACAAAATGGTGGGGTGCGGAAAGAGGGCAGGGAGGGAAAGGAAAAAAAAGAAAACAAAAAAAACCAAAAAAAACATATAGGTGACTTCCACTTTTCTCCTTCGTGGGGTATAATTATTCTTTTACTCATCCATTTAACTCCTTGTTTCCTGGAGTTATACTCTATTCTCCCATCCGTTTATCCCCAAATAATTCCTTTTTGTCTTATACTTAGTATACAATTAATCTATATAACAAAGTCTTTATATTGTCTTATCTTTAAACATATTGTTTTCCATATATTCATTTAATAAACTCCAGTCGGTTCCTTTTCTTGGAGTGCCAGTGTTTTTACTCAAAAGGAAAGTCAATCTGTCCATGTTCCTAATGTCATAGACTTTCTCTAGCCATTGTTCAATGTTGGGAATGACATCGGTTTTCCAGTATCTTGCGAAGACCAGGCGTGCAGCTGTTGACATGTACCAAAATAGTTTGTTCTCATTTATTTCCAGTTTAAATTCCTTATCAATTAAACCTAGAAGATAATAGTCGGGTTTCAAGGGGAATTTTCTTTTGGGTATTTTTTGTATTTCCTGATGTATCCAGTACGTTGTTGTTTCTTTGCAGGTCCGCCACATATGGTAGAAACTGCCTTGTTCTGAGTGGCATTTCCAACAGTTTTTTTTTTGGTTATGTTTGTACATTATGCCTAATTTTTGGGGAGAGATGTACCACCTGTGGAACATCTTCAACCAATTTTCTTTCAGATCTGTGGCATAAGTGTATTTAATTTTCTTTGTCCAAATTTCCTGCCACTCATGTAATTTTATTTGTCTTCCAATGTTTTTTGCCCAGGTTACCATACAATTTTTTATTTCTTCTGTTTCCGTAGCCCAATCAATTAATTTGTTGTATATTTTTGTAATATTTTTCTTATCATTTCTTAGCAATTGTTCCCAAAAGTCTACTCCCTCATTGAAACCTTTCCTCTTATCTTGCATAAATATGTCTTTTATTTGCATGTACTGTAACCAGGATACATTCCCACTTGATTGCTTGAGCTCTTCTTGAGTTTTTAATTTCATACTACCTTCTTCCTTTTTTAATAAATCTTTGTATGTTAGCCATACTGTTCCCCCTGACTGTATTCTCCTTGTTTCGCCTCCACAGGAGAAACCCAGAGGGGTGTCTTCGTATAGAAATATGGTAGATATTTGTTCCAAATTTTTATTAGCGCCGACCTAATAAAATGGTTTCTGAAGTTTTTCTTTCTCTATCTTGGGTTTTTGAGTTGTAGTTTATCTATATCCAGAGAGCACTGTGGACTCAAACAATGTTGGATCAGGACCAAACTTGGCATGAATACTCAATATGCCCAAATGTGAACACAGTTAATAATAATACTGTTTATTTCTATTCCGCTCTTCTCACCCCGAAGGGGACTCAGTGCGGATTACAATACATATACGACAGACAATCCCTGTCGGAGACGTACAGTTTTACACATAGACAGTACAGGTTACACATAGACAGTACAGTGCAGTTTATAGAAGGGTTCTTTCTTGGCTGCGTCACAGGGTAACGGGACATGCAGGTGTGCGTCATACAGGGTCATCCAGGATGTCACTGCTCCAATTACGTCATTGTTGTTGTTATGCTTTCAGACGTTGTAGGTCTGTAAAAAACCCTTCCCCATTATTTTATATAATGGTCCCCATTGGTGTTGAACTGCTTGGGTGGGCAGTGGACTAGGCTCATATATTGTTATTAGCTGGTCATCCAAGCCAGCTCGGGGAATTGAACCAGCAACCTTCAGGTTGCAAGCACAGCTGTGTTACCACTGTGCTATCTCCCCGGCCCCGGGCGGATTAGGTGTTTCTGGAGTTTATCCGCGGATTTTGCCAAGGTTTGCATTTGTGGGTCAAGCTCCATTTACACAAGTTCTTTTATGAGGGCGATTAGCTGGATCCATACATTCCGTTCACTGATTCACTCGCGGCAAAGGCACGGGAAGGATGGCCACGAGGCTGCCAAGGGAAGCGCTCCAGAGCATCAAACAGGCCCACGTTTCCTCCTGAATTTCATGCAAAGGGTGGGTCAGAAATTAAGCCCAGACTCCAGTTGGAGGGTGCCTCTACACTTGGAACTGATATGGCTCAATGCTATAGGCTCCTGGGAGCAATAGTTTTCCAAGACCTTTCACCTTTTCTGTCATGGAAATATCACTGCAGATTTGATCAATGTGGATTTAATATGATGTGTGGGAATGAATGGAAGGATGGAAGGATGTGTGGATGGAGTTAGTATTTTTGGAAACACCAGTAAAAGACCAAGGCCTGCAATTACTAACAGTTATTTATTTATTTGTTTATTATTTCGATTTGTATACCGTCCTTTCCAATTGGCTCAGGACGGTTTACAGCATATCGAACTACAAACCAAGTGCATAAAAACAATACAATATAAAACAGTTTCCACAATATTTCGCCATAACCAAGAGTAGTTAGAGGCTGAATGCCTGCCGGAACAATGCCGTTTTGCAGGCTTTCCAGAAAGCCGGCAGCTCGCTAAGTGCTCACACTTCAGGTGGTAAACTATTCCACAAGCCTGGTGCTGCAACAGAAGCTCTCTGTCTAGTTGAAGACGAACGGATAGTTCGCAGGGGCGGAATCTGCAAGAGGTTGAGGTCCTCTGATCGAAGCGATCTCTGGGGAACATATGGGAGTAGACAGTCCCTCAAGTACACCGGTCCCAGACCATGCAAGGCCTTAAAGGTCAGAACCAACACTTTGAAGATGACCCGGTGCTCAATTGGTAACCAGTGTAGTCACTGCAGGGTTGGCGTGAACTCCAGCCAGGAGTCTCGCTGCTGCGTTCTGCACCAGTTTAAGCTTCCAGATGAAGGCCAATGTAAAGGGCGTTACAGTAGTCTAGCCTCGAGACTAACAAGTCTAAATAAATAAATAAATAAATAACCATTCTCCACCTAGCCAAAAATGTCAAGATTAGTGTGGGGTCCATGGAAAAACCACCCGACCATCTTTCCATGTAGAAGGTATCTGCTTGGTGGGACCCCCGGCCGTTCACAGCTTTCCAGAAGAGGAACGAGTTTAATGCTCCCAGGCACTCTTGACAAGGATGTGCCATGGAAACCAAGAGGACTTTGTCAACAGACTGATCTCACAGGGTGGAAGCTGAGTCCATCCCTCTGATCCTGAGACTCAAGTCCAGTCGATGCCATGCAAGCATCCTGACACTCCGCCTTCAAAGAAGGCACGTGCCCAACTCTCAGCAGGCAAGGTCATGCTCGCAGGATGTTGGGACCAGCATGTAATGTGGAGGGATTTCCTAGCAAAGGTGACCATGATCTCTAGGGCAGACTAGGCTTCACTGCTGCGGACATTGTGGGAGGCCATCCAAACCAAGAGACAATGTGGCATGCTCTCCAAAGGTGTCAGTGCGCCTTCTGCAAGACAATGCACCAGGTCACCACTCACCTGTTGCCCAAATGGAAGAAGCGTGCTCCCTGATTCATCCGACCTCTCACCATCGGACTTCACCTCTTTCCAATAAGGAAGGTATTTTTGAAGGGCCAGCATTTCTCAGGTGACGAGACTCTAATGTCCGAAGTCACAACGTGGCTTTTGGAGCCACCTCTCGACGTCTAAAAACAATGTGTTGACCGTTGTTTAGAAAGATGGGAGAAGCGTGTGTCCCGAGGTGGTGGCACCCATGGAGAGGAGGAGGACTCCGAACTGGGCCAAGTTGCATTGCTCTCCGTCCACAGGAAGGGGGTCAGGGGGAATCTTCCATGAAGGCCTCTGGTACCAAGGAGGGATGGTGCCTCTCCAAACTACAACTCCCAGGACTCCACTGCATTGAGCGATGGCTATTTAAAGTGGGGTCCAACTACATTCATTCAACAGTGTGGAGCCAGGTTTAGGGCATGGAGGAATTTCACTACGGAGATAGTTTTGGAACAATTGCATTCATCGGATACAGGAGGAGAGACATGCGTAGGGTGGTACTGCGCATGCCAAAGTATATGCAGCTTAAGCTGTGCATGCAGTTGTACCAAGTTGGGCACCGTTGCTGTTCCATTGCTGGTCATGGATCATAGAAGTTGTGACGGAGGACACGGAGAATAGGAGTTGAAGTCCAAAGTACCTGGCCAAAGCGGGCCAAAGTTTGCCCATGCCTGCTATACAGTGATATATAGTTCTCAGGCTTGGAGGGGAGCGCTTCATAGGACATCTCCTGGTAACTAAGCAAATTCTGGGACTCGGGTGCCATCTTCTGGTGAAAGCCTAGCCATGTAGCAAGTCCCTGGTTGTAGGCACATTCATTCGAGCAGGGGTCAGGAACCTACGGGTCGGGAGCCAGACGTGGCTCTTTTCATGATTGCATCTGGCTCTCCAGAGCAGCCCGGGCCTCGGTTTCTCAGCATGCAGCGGGGAGGAGTGATGCAAATGCGCTGCGACTCTTCCATTCTTTCCTTCTCTCCTTCCTTTTCCCTCCCTCTCTCCCCTTCCTTTTTCCTCCATTCTACCTCTTCCTTCCTTCCTCTCTTCCTTGCTTTCTTTCTCTTTACCCTTTCCTTCTCCTTCTCTCCTTCCTTTTCCCACCCTCTCTTCCCTCCCTTCTTCCTCTTCCTTCATTTCTCCCCTTCACCCTTTCCTTCTCTTCTTCCTTTTCCCTCCCTCTCCCTTCTTTTCTCCATTCTCCCTCCCTCCCTCTTCCTTCCTCTTCTACTCTTTTCCCCCAAGTCTTCCTTTCCTTCTCCTCCCTTTCTTTTCACCTCCCTCTCCCCTTTTCTTTTATTCTTTTCCCTTTGTTATTTTATTTTCCTCACTCCCTTTCCTTTCTTTTCCCCACCTTTTCTTTCCTCCCTTCCTATTTCCTTCTTTCTTTCCCCTCGTCTCTCTTGCTTTTTTCTTCCTTTTCCATAGTTAGTTCTTTTCTTTCTTCCTCTCCCCCTCCCTCCTTTATTCCCTCTATCTTTCTTTCTTTCCCCCTTCCTTCCTTCTGTCTACTCTTCCTTCCCAGAGTCCTGAGCGTGCCTTTTGCAGAGCCAGGTCTGAAGTGTCCTGTCGTTCTGCCGGGGGAATCCTTTCCTCATCGTATGTACGTATAGACTCACATTTAGTTGAATTCAGTCTTAAAATGTATTATATATATTACATGGCTCTCACTGAAATAAATTTCCAAATATTTTGCTTTCATGGCTCTCTGAGTCAAAAAGGTTCCCGGCCCCTGCATTAGAGTTAGGGGCACAAGACCACTATGAGAGTGAGAAGCCTTGAATAGAGAAATTGATGTATTTTTCACTTCTCTAGGAATTTCGAGGTCCTCCAGCATGACTCTGTGGTCAACCTCTGATCAAAACCGATGACCGAAGTCTCTAGGTTTTTTCCAACAGGACAGAAGACGTTGGGGGAGCTGGAGACTCCCGAGCAAGAACACCTATACTCATAATAAAAGTGAAAATATATATGAAGTGTGTGGCTGAGGAGTTCGGTTTCCCACGTCCACAGAGGAGACCCCAACGGCCCTCCCTCCACTGACCCTGCAGGTTATAGAGGGCGCCACGAACAAGCCCAATTAACTGGAGACTTCGGTTAATTGTGCCAGTGTCCTCCACAAATGCCACACTGACAACCACTCCAGGGAAGGCTTTCATACAGTGTTTTTTCCCAGTGTTCCTTTCACCCTCCACTGGTGTGGAATTTGCATTTCTCCAACCACCGCCTCTCCCTTGACCCTCTCCTGTTCTCTTACATGGCACGCAGCAAACAAGAGGAACGGATCAGCAACTGAACATACTAGATAGGTTTGGGGAGAATGCACTATGATTTACAGAAGTTGTAGGTCCTGGGATGTATAGTTCACTTTGAACTCCAGTAATGATGGACCGTCCTAGAACTAACTTGGCACACAGAACCCCCATGACCAAAAAAAAGCACACTGGGGGTCTTTGGGGGGATTTTTAGGAGTTGTACTTCATCTACATCCAGAGCGCACTAGGAGCCCAATGATGGATGTGGACCAAACTTGTCATGCATACCCGATATGCCCAAATTTGAATACTGGTGGGTTTTGAGGGGAATTGGCATGGGCATTTTGGAGTTATAGGTCCTGGGATGTATAGTTCACCTGCAATCAATGAGCCCTCTGAACTCCACCAAAGATGGAATTGGACCAAACTTGGGACACGGTGCCTCCATAACCAGCAAAAAATACTGAAGGTCTTATGGGGAAATTTTACCTTGATTTGGGGAAGTTGTAGTTCACCTACATCCAGAGAGCACTGTGTACCCAAACACAGATGGATCCGGACCAAACTTGGCACACAGACCGGATATGCTGAAAATTGATTACTGAAGGGGTTTGTGGGGGAACTGACCTTCTTTCTGGGATTTATAGTTAACCCACAACCAGAAAACTATGACCCCCCAGCAATGATGGACCTGGACCAAACTTGGCACACAGAACCCCTATGACTAACTCAACCTACTGGAGGGATCTGAGGATTCTGACTCACCATAGTGGGAGTTGTAGTTCGCCCTCCAGCCAGAGAGCATACAGGACCCCACCAATGATGGATCCAGAGTAAACCTGCCCAACATGACAAACTTTAAGCACTGATGGAGTTTCTTGGGGTTAATATGGCATGATGGGAATTGTAGTTCACCCACATCTTTATGCATTTTGTACCATTTTTAAAAAATTGACTTTTTTCAAATAACTTACGCTGGTTTGAAATAAAATTTGTGAAGAATCAGAGCCACAAAAATCCAAAACAGGACGACACGCTCCCATTGGCAGAGGGTTTATTCACAGCCTTCTTAACATGTTATTGTATCTACATGGCATACAAACGCTATAGGATCGGATCTTACAAAATAGGCCGCCGACAAATAAAACGGTAGAAATCGAATAGCAAGCCAACCCCCAGCCGCAGTTATGTACAGCTATGTACAGTACATGGCAATTTTTGGAGAGGGGGGACACACACAACTTATCTCAAGCAACATTTTAAAATAATATGTTTTAAAAAGGGGTGAATGCGCAGGCAACTAAAAAAAAAAGGCACTCGGACGTGTGCGGGTTCCTGAGCGGAATCAGGATGGAGATACGCCCAAAGGTTGATCGATGCTGAAAGGCCCTTTTGTATTTGGCTCTGGGCAAAACGTGAAGGCAAAAGCGGTACGCCAATGCTGTGTGCGTTCCATGCACACAAGGCGTATCATAGAGAGAGAGAGAGAGAGAGAGTCTTTTACGAAGGCATTTCTCAAGGACGTTGGTCCCGACGCAAGGCTTTCTCCTTCCAACCTTCCTCTCCAGAGAAGGGAGCAAAGGACCCAGACCTTGAGAAGCCTCCTGCGCCTTTCCAAAATAGGAATCCAGAACTGAACACCAATAGCTCTTTGCGCAACATGGCTGAGCCTTAGCAAACAGAATGAAATGGCTTTCAATACAGCTTTTCAGGCTTTTTTTTAGGGGTCAGGACTTGGCAAACGTCTCTGCGGAGGAGGCATATGCCTTTAACGGCATGCAGAAACCATAATCCCAAACGAAGAGCCTTCCCCCCCGTCTGGTGTGAGCTCTGCGTTTACGTCCTGCTCCTGCGCAATTTCACAAAACGAAGTTAAAAAAATCAACACATTCCAACCAACGTAGCCTCTGTCCACAAAATATACACCTCGAAACCGAAACAGAGTATGTTACACCAGGGATTCGGTTCACTTGCCGAATGAGTAATACAAAAGGGGGGGACCCTACGGAAGAGGAGGAATGATCATTTTGCAATTGAGCTAACACGTATCCTGGACTTTATAGATAGGCTTTCCACATTTCAAGCTTTGCTCAAGTCAAAATTCTCTCTAAGAGGCAAGAAAGATAAATAATATAGTCTTCCCAACTCATCCCAATCCTTTCTGATATGCAGAGGGATGTTCAAACAGGGGAGAAGGGGGAGTTGCATTTTGCTCTGCTACATTGCGTTCAAAGGACTTTGGAGTCTCCTCCACCCCCTCCGGTCGCCCCCACTTTGGACTGAAAGCTGCCCGGAAAGGGAGACCCAAAGGGGACCGGCCTCAGGTTTCGGGGTTTTCCGGCAACTCCTCGCTCTCCTTCCTCTTCTCTGGAGAAGTGTACAGGAAGTTGCAGCAGATGTAGAGAGGGAAGGTCAGCAGCCGGCTGTCCAGGTTCATCACCACCTGCTCCTGAAAAGCCAACCAACAGACAGGACGATCGGACGGCTGGCCAAAGCCACGGACCTGAAAGCCGCTCTCTTTAGCCTTCAGAGAGGCTACACACTCGTTCAAAGTTTAATTCCCAGCTCTGCTAAGGTTTGGGAGAGGAAACGTTACACGAGCTCCTGCCCCTTTGAAGGCAGTCTACTAGCCTGGTGGAAAAGTTTCTACACTTGGATGGAGATGAGTAAAATCTGTACTTCCGACGTGATTCCCATCATGTGGGCGTGGCCTGGGCTAAAAACTTTGCATTTCGTAAATCTCGGAAGGCTCCTGTCATGTATCACCCCCTTGTTGTGTCAGCTCCACTGGCTGCCGGTCCATCTCCGAGCCCAATTCAAAGTGCTGGTTTTGACCTATAAAGTGCTATACAGTTCTGGCCCAGCTTACTTGTCCGAACGCATCCACCCCTACGTCCTACCTCAAAATCTAAGATCATCCAGAGAGGCCCTGCTCTCGCTTCCGTCAACAGCTCAAATGTGCCTGGCGGGGACGAGGGACAGGGCCTTCTCGGTGGTGGCTCCCTGCCTATGGAACACACTTCCAAATGAGGTGAGATCGGTCCACTCCCTCCTGGCTTTTCGAAAGAAATTAAAGGCTTTTGCACTTTAAAGCAGGGCTGCCCAGGAAGTCGATCGCGATCGACGAGTCGATCCCGAGTCTATATGATGTAGCTCGCAGCCGGATGGGGCGCTTCTGCACGCACACCCCCCGCGCGCGCTGCCACCGTCGCCTTCCACCCCGCGCGGGCTTCTTCCGCCAATGAGGCCATAGTAGACGGGCCCTGCCGCTCGTGTCTTTACACGGTGTGGTGACGTGACCGGCCATTGGTTGCTCCTGGGGGGGGGGGAGCAAGGCGAAGGCGTGCGCAGGGATAGGATGCAAGGCTGCGGGAGGGAGGGAGGGTGTGTGTGTGAGAGAGAGAAGGCCTCGCTGGAGGAGGATGGTCCTCGCGGTGGGGCTGCAGCTGATGAGCGTGCCCACGCTGGTGAGTGAAGCCTGGATGGGGCCCCGCCTCGCGCTCCACCCTGTCTCTCTCTCTCGCCTCAGCCCTTGGCGGCACTGGGGCCCTGTCCAGGCTTCACTCACCGGCGTCGAGGACGCACTCGTCAGCTGCAGCCCCACCGCGGGGACCATCCTCCTCCGGCGAGGCCTTCTCTCTCTCACTCACACACACACTCACTCCCTCCCGCAGCCTCGCATCCTATCCCTGCGCACCCCTTCGCCTTGCTATCGCCCCCCCCCCCAGGAGCAACCAATGGGCGGTCACGTCACCACACCGTGTCAAGAGACGAGCGCCAGGGCCCGCCCACTAAAGCTTCATTGGCGGAAGAAGCACCGCGCGGGCGGAAGGTGGTGCCGGGAGAGCATGTGGCGGTAGAAGCGCATGCGCGCCAGGTAGATCTTTGCGACTTGGTTGTTATATAAATAGCTCGCATGCTGAAAAAGTGTGGGCACCCCTGGTATAGACTCTTGATCCCTGGACATTGCTCATTGAACTCTCTGCATTTGATGTATTTTGTTTTGTATTTTACTGTGTTATATTGTATTTTAAACGGGCTTGGCCTCATTTTAGCCGCCCCGAGTCCCCATAGGGGAGACGGTGGCGGGGTATAAATAAAGTTTATTATTATTATTATTGAATATTTGCCATCTGTGTATGTTGTAATCCGATCTGAGTCCCTTCGGAGAGATAGAGCAGAATATAAATAGAGTGTTGTTATTATTAGTATATTATTATTATTATTCAAATGCTGTGCTTCTGAATCTGTAATAGTGTCACAACAGCCATTGCGGCTGCCTCTTGGCTTGCTTTCCTTCCTGCTGCCTCCAAATGAAACCAGATCTAAAGGAAGAACAACCACCCTTTTCTATTTTATTTATTTATATTTATTATTTTTTATATTTATTTATTATTTTTATTTGTTTGTTTGTTTATTTTATTATTTATTTTATTTAAATAAATACATGAATAAAATAAATAAATATAAATACCGGTAAATAAAATAAATGAACAACCACCCTTTTCTATTTTATTTATTTATATTTATTATTTTTATATATTTTTTATTTTTGTTTGTTTTTTATTTTATTATTTATTTTATTTAAATAAATACATGAATAAAATAAATATGAATAAATATAAATAAATAAAATAAATGAATATTCACCCTTTTCTATGCGCTGCCACCTGGAAGGAACCACAGGGCACGTACCTGATCTTTCTCAAGGGTCAGAATCTGATATCCCACCGTTCTGCTGCCGATAAGCTTCCCACTGCTGTCGAACGAGGCCAGGCGCAACCTAAAGACAGTGGGAAGTTTCAGTGGATTTCCCCCGCTTGGGGCCAAGGGATGGAAAACAGAAGAGGAAAGAGGGACCCCCAAAGGCTCTTCCTGCAGGTTGGGAGGGGAGCGGGGAAAGGGGTTGCAATACAATGTTCCATGCTGCCAACAAGTCCTTGCCTCTCCTCCAAAAGGCTCTGAGCACATTACGGATGTTTGTAATGCTTGAGTCATTTAGCTTCCGATGGCTGCCAATACTGAATATGCGCACCAGTTAGCCAATCTGGCAAAATACACACATTCACAAACACTGTGGAAAGCGGGTGGGGGAAATGGGAAGGTCTTGTCACCCTCGTGAGTCTTGTCTTCTTTGTGAGTATTTGGTCTCCAGAGTCTTTGCCGCTGGAACTACAAGAGGTGGGGTGCCTGGGAATATCTTCCTTCCTCAAACCGAAAGGTCTGCAGCCTGACAAGGAGCCAAGGGGACGGACGCTCCGCCTTCCCTTCCGAAACACTCATTACGATCAAGGCTAGATCGTAATCAATATTCAGGATGAAGGGCCAGAATATTGCCAAATACTGTTCAATGGCATGAGGAAAGTGCGTCCACACAACACAAAGCTGGGGAGCAAGGAGAAGCCCTGCCCACACCCCCAGCCCTGCCCCCCCCCACCCCCACACACAGGCAGGTAGCTACGGACATTAAAAGAAACATTTTCCTGCTCTGAAGAGCTTTCCTTGAACGAGGGACACCTACGATTGCAAAGGAGGGGGGGGGGAGCTGGCCCAAGCCGCTCACGCTGGGGCAGCACAGTGGGAACGCAAGTGGGAGAGGGGGTGCATGTACGTATGTGTGGTCCCACCAACCTGAAAGCGATCCTCCTCCGGGGCTGGAGGCTGACTGACCCGCTGCAGGGCTGGTTCAGGGTGTTGCGCTTGAAGATGATGTAGCGGTTGGTGTAGGTCACCAGCAGGTCAAAGCCAAAATTGAAGCCTGTCCATCGCCAGCAATACTTGGAAAGACACAAAGAGGCCTGTTTCTCTAACGCACCCTTATTCCAGGCGGTCCCTGGCCGACTTTTGACTATTCAAATGGCCAGGTCAGCCCAGGAAATCCAACCACTGATCCATGCACAAAAACAAAACTTGCCCCACATCTTTTTCAGCCAATAGTTTGCCGGGCTTTAGCGCAGTGGGTTAATCACCAATAATAATAATAATCTTTATTTGTACTCCGCCACCATCACCCCAACGGGGACTCGGGGCCGCTTACATGAGGCCAAGCCCGACAACACAACAATAAGGTAAAATCAGACATAAAGCAATATAAACAATTACATAAAACATCTATCTATGTATATAATAAAAGTCAGTGTTTGCGGCGGTGCGGAGGGAGGAATATGTGGCAGTGTTTTGATTGGTTGCCACTGTGGGATTATTTGGCCAGCCTCAGAACACTGACACTCTAAGGCACCAGATTATTTGCATAAAGCAGTCTTTCTCAACCAGTGTGCCGTGACGGACCTCCTGCTGTGCCGCGAGAAAAGCTCTCTGCCCCCCTTCCTCCCCCCCTCCTGCTGAACTCCTGCTGCTTGGGGGAGGAGGAGGAAGGGCCGGGCAGTGGCGAAGAAAAAGAAGAAGGGACCGGGGCGCCGCCTCCTTCGGCCATTTCCCCAGCCAGCCTCCAATCCGCCATGACTCCCACCATGACTCTCGCCTCTCGCTCGCTGAAGCCGCGTGGAGGAGGAGCCCCGCCCACTGAAGCCCATCCACCGCTCATGATCCTCCTCTGTAGGAGAGCTGAAGCCGGGGGGAGGGGGCGGGGCATGGCACGGCCTGTAGGAGAGCTGAAGCCGGGGGGAGGGGTGGGGCATGGCGCGGCCTGGCTCTGCCCCCTCCCCCAGCTTCAGCACTCCCAGCAGCTGCTCCAACCTTGAGGGGACAGTGTGAAGGCAGCATTGTGCTGGCTCTGGCACCGCTGGCTTGGCACTGCCCCCTCAAGGCTGGAGCAGCTGCTGGGAGAGGTGAAGCCGGGGGTAGGGGCGGGGCATGGCATAGCCTGGCTCCGCCCCCTCCTCGGCTTCGGCACTCCCAGCAGCTGTTCCCAGCAGGCCACCATCCCCCAGCCGTTCTTTACTGTGTTAGAGTGTCATTTTGTGTCATTTTGGTTGGTGGTGTGCCCCCGGATTTTTCCCAAAAAAGGTTGGGAAACACTGGCATAAAGGACTCTGATTGGCCAGCCTCAGAACTCCAACACTCTAAGGCACCAGACAAAGGGCATTGGTTGCCACTGAGAGAAAATTTGCATAAAGGACTCTGATTGGCCAGCAAAACAGAATGCAACTAAATGCTTGAGTTAGTTGCAATGGGACTTGCAGTACCTTCACTACGTTCCTGAGACCACTGCAAGCCACATAAACATCTAATAGGAACCAACCGTGGCACACAATGCCTTCCTCAAATAACCCGGGCACCGCCGGGTCCTCAGCTAGTAAGCTATAAAATACTACAACCAATAAAAATCACAATAAAATAAAACCGTTCATAACACAAAACGGTGAGTGGGCCACATGTACAGATCAAAATAGAAAGGAAAGAGATAAAAACAGGGGGCGAGCTGCAATAAATCTTGCCAACTAGAAGGCTGACAGGTCCAAGCCTGGGTCAGGGTGAGCGCCCGACCGTCTGCCCGGCTTCTGCCAACCTAGCAGTTCAAAAACAAATATGAGTAGGTAAATAGGAACCGCATTAAAGCGGGGAGGTATTCTAGGCATGGCTTTTCAATCAGAAAAAAAGGAGAACATTTACGAACAAATAAAAGCTTTTTGGGAAGAAAATGGAGCAACCGCACAACCTCCAAAGATGCCAAAAGATGGGAAAGGCCTATATACAGTGTTCCCTCACTTATTGCGGGGGTTACGTTCCAGGACCTCCCGCAATAAGCGAAAATCCGCCAAGTAGGGACGCTCTATTTATTTCAATATTTATACATTATTTTAGCAGGTATACACTATTTTAAATCTTTAAATACTTAAAATAAAGTGGAAGGAAGGAAGGAAATGCCCTTCAAGGCTGGAGGGAGGGAGGACTGCGGAGCTGTGGGGGGAAAGCGCCTCGGAGAGCGGCGGCAAAAGCCCACAAAACAGTGAAAAAACCATGATATTTATTTTAAATTAATATTTTTTTATATCCACAAAACAGCGAGCCCATTAAATGTGAACCGTGAAGTAGCGAGGGAACACTGTATCGCGCACACGCACACACACTCCTCTAACCCTGATTGAATATTTGCCATGTATGTGTTCTGTGATCCACCCTGAGTCCCAGTCGGGGTGAGAAAGGCAAAATACCAATACGGTAAATAAATAAACAAACTACACATGGGCGACAGATTACACAGGGCAAGATCAGTGCTTACGTCCCCGTCCTTGGCCAGTTTTCTGCCGCACCGCATGCTGTTTTCCTCGAGCTCCTCCTTGTTAATTTTTTGAGGCCTGGAACACACACAAGAGCCTCCGGTAAAACGGCATTTTGGTCAAAGGGGCAAGGAAAGCAGCCTGCCAGACTCAATGCAAAGCCAGCTAACCAAACGGCAGCATTTCAATGCGTTAAACCTTCTCCCAAACACTTTGATTTAATCCCCTTGCTTGCGTTTTGCGTTCTTGATTCTCTTTGTGAACCACGCTGTCCTTTTCATGCCAATGTGCATTTAAGCAAGTATCTGCTATTGTAAGTTTTCAACGTTTCAAATAAATATAACCTTCTTCTTTTCACTAATTCGCTCATTTCTGGGGTGGCTCTCAAATTTATAAATTATTTATATATTATTATTATTATTATAAATGGAGACTTGAAGATTGGCTCTCACTGCAGGCAAGCTAAGCAAGAGCGTCCACTTTTGGCTAAAGAGATGTAAAGTCTGCCTATTAGAGGGGAAAGGGGGTGGGGGTGGGCTATACGTACCCAGTGTCATTGTCTTGTTCGGCTCTGAGCATGGCAAACCATTGCTGTTTGTAAACACAGGACAGCCACTCTAAAACGTAAGAAATCCAAGTGGTCTTTAAAGTCAGAGGCACGGAAGGCGAAGCAGCACTTACAACCTTTTAACTGCAAACATATGCAGCATTAACAACATTTTACAAAAAAAATGTGTTCCTGGTTTGAAAGTGTGATTTCCTGTTTAATTGTCTCATACTTACTTTGAAAGTTGCCTTTGTTATACTTCGGAAACTTTGTTTTTGTGGCTGCCATTTTTAACCTTTCATGCCCCACTTCTAAACTTTTGTACAGATTGCAAAAAACAAAGTTTTGGCAGTTTAATCAACATTTCTCATGTTTTATGATAGACCCAATTAGGAAATGACATTGATAACCCAGGACATGCCCGGATTACCCATAAGACCAACGAGGTCATGGCCTAGGGGCGCAAGCCGGGGGGGGGGGCGCAGATCACGGACCCCCCCAAAAAAACCTGGTCTGCGCCCCTCTTTCCCCCTTTTTCATGCCCCTCCTCGCTCCTTCTCCCGGCAAAGTCTCTGCTCCGTCCCCTCTGTCTCTCTCTCTTTCAGGTGCGCGTGCTCTCTCTCTCTCGCGCGCGCACGTGCTCTCTCTCTCTCTCTCTCTCTTGCTCGCTCTCTCTCTCTCTCTCTCTCTGTTGCTCTCCCTTGCTCGGGCTCTCTCTCTCTCTGCTCGGGCTCTCTCTCTCTCTCTTGCGCGTGTGCGCTCTCTCTCTCTCGTGCACGCATTTGGAGTGCGTATGCACCCGCTGCGCTCTCCCCAAGCCTCCCGACAAGACCTTCAGAGCACAGCGGAGCTTTCCAGCCAGTGAGAATGGGGTGGGAGGTTGGCTTAAAGGGGGCATAATTCCAAACTTTGGCCTAGGGCGCAAAAAAGTGTTAATCCGGGCCTAACCCAGGAACAGAAGAAACCGTGTTACATAGTGCAGTCGGATCGAAAGATATGTGGTCAGAATCCGAAGTGCCGCCCTGACGGATCCCACTGTTCTGGCTAGAATAGGTCAGTCTCCTTTCCCCGCTTGACACCCGTGTCCCATAAAAACCTTCCACAAAAGGTTGGAATCTGGAAGATTTCTGAAAGCACAGAAGGGTGTCATAGGAGAGGAAGACAGTCCCAACTCTGCTCTGGTCAGGTACCAACATCTGCCATTGGATCTTGGTTGTATTTCCTTTAGGAGAGGAGCAGACCCCAGCTCCAACCATTGGCATGATTCCCTGCACTTGTGGGGTGAGCCCAATCCCCAAAGCGATAGAGCACGAGCACAAGGGATGCTGCACTAAATGGGAGAAATATCCAGTGTCCATCCTGCCAAACTGGGCTTGAACAAGAGATCTACGGAGATTCCGCTTTGACCGCATGGGATTGAACTGGAGGTGGAGGCCTGCGCAGACGGGGGAGGGACGGGGAGAGGAGCTGCTCCGCTCTTACCTGCGGGTATCAGGTTGTCCCTCTCGACAATCCGTGCGGAAGCCAGGTCGCTGACAATGTACTGCAGCCTCAGGTGCCGGAACACCGTCCAAAATGCGTTGCCTTGTTCGGTTTCCAGGAATGAAACTCCACCCTCAAACTCTGCAATGTCATAATGAACCAGAATGAGTTTGATGGATACATTAGACACATGCCCCAGTAGCGCAGCGGGTCAAACTGCAGAGCTGCTGAAGTTGCTAACCAAAAGGTCAGCAATTCGAATCTGGGGAGCGGGGTGAGCTCCTGCTGTTAGGCCCAGCTTCTGCCAACTAGAAGTTCGAAAACCTAACATGGCGGGAAGTAAATGGCATTCCATGCAGTCATGCTGGCCACATCACCTTGGAGGTGTCTATGGACAACGCCGGCTCTTTGGCCTAGAAATGGAGATGAGCACAGAGTCCCAGAGTCGGACACGGCTGGACTTAATGTCAGGGGAAACCTCTTATGGTTCTGGATGTCAGAGCCATAAGCCCTTTTGAACCCTAAGTGACCATCCCCTCCAGTTGTGTTGCTCCATCTATAGTGTTCCCCTATGACGCACTTTCTCCCCATCCTAAACTGAAAGCCTACCCCCACTATTTCATCTTTTTGGGGGGCCCTCATTTGCTATCTCCTACTCCTATCTCTCCCAGGGTTTTTATTGTGTGAATTTCCTGTATTATTCCATGTTATTGTAATTGTATTTATTATTATTATTATTTCTGATGTATTTTGTTTTGTATTTTGTATTTTACTGTGTTGTATTGTATTTTAGAAGGGCTTGGCCTCATGTTAGCTGCCCTGAGTCCCCATTGGGGAGATGGTGGCGGGGTATAAATAATAATAATATTTATTATTACGTGTTTTTTGCACTGAGAAATGGAGACATGGATGATTAAATAGTGTATTTTATGACCACAGGTTCAACTAATGCATGAGCCATACACACACACAAGTCTATGTGGCATCACAGAACCATCTTTAGTCTGGACAAAATCAATGTTTGGTATCCTCATCGCTTCTGTGCCCAGCTATGAGATTCCTTTGAGATAAGGCTTTTCTTCATAGGATTGCAGTTGGTGCATAAGGGAACCTGACAATGGATCAACATTGCATTCTACAGACAAAACTGACCCATTTCCAAATGCTTGTGATTTCAAAACAGGTGGAAAACTACCCGTCTCTTTTAATGTCATTAGGTTCCAATGTGGCTATGTAAACATTCAGGCTCTTGGCTACTCAAAGGCAAACGAATGAGAAGCAGAAACTGAAACTGAGAAACACAAAGCGATGCATCACGTGACGGGAAAGCTTCTTTATACACACGGAGCAGCCTGCTAATAAAGCATGCAAAGAACGGGGAAATAAATACCTTTTCTGCGCTTAGCAAACCAAGCATCTGCTTCACCGAGGAGTTGTTTTAGTGACCCATTCCAAGAAGGCACCAGCTGAAGGAACATCCACTAGTTGGAAACAAGAAAGCAGTGAGTTTAACTTACTTTTTCGGAGAAACTGAGTTTTAAGACAAACACAAACATGCAGTTTTTCCCAGGAAGGGCCGTACGGAAGAAGTGACAACTATACTGGCAAATTCTGGGGCAAACAGGCAACATAGGAATTCACTACTGGGAATGGATTTGGCCTGCATCCATCGTTTGGGGCCCTGGCGTTCGTACCTTCTTGAGTGCAGTGTAGACATCCATCTCCACTTGCATGACAAACAGGTTCGAGGAACTGATCAGCTGTCTCATGAGGCTTATGCTGGAGACCCAAAAAAATATGACAATCACTGGAAGCTGTATTGTATTACACTAAACACTATTCTCATACTATTGTTGTGCTTTTTTCTATCTCGGGGCAACTCTGGCTTGTGCTGCTCCTGATATGTATTTTACAACATCTGCTCATTCTTTATTCCCACTTTTACCTTGCATTTTCTGAGTGAAAAACTGTTTTTTTAAAAAATTCTGCTCTAATTTTTGCCCAGATATTTCCTCCATTCTCACCCTTTATTTTTTATAACTATTTTGTACCTCGTCACGGTCCCACCACATACGCCAAAGGGCTCCTGTTCACCACATTTATGCCAACATAGTTTGTAAGATGAGCTAACTGATGTGGGGCTCAATATCATTTCGTCAATATTTCCCCTTGAGCTTCCTTCACACTTAGGCACTTAATTTTTAAATTGAATCCATCCAGTTCAATGTCCTTCTCATTACTGTTCAATTCTTTTTTCCAGACCTCAATCAGTACCCGTTTCAAGCTGTATTGTTTCTCTACTGTTTTCCTACACACAAAGTCACCATTCCTTTCTCTTTCTCTATTTTTCATTTGAAGATTTGGTCTAGACCAGGGGTGCTCACACTTTTTCAGCGTGAGAGCTACTTATAAAACAACCAAGTCAAAATGATCTCCCTCCCCACGACTCAGAGAGCCATAAAAGCAAAATATTTGGAAATTTATTTCAGTGAGAGCCATATAATATATTTTAAGACTGAATTCAACTAAATGTGGGTATAATAAGCCCCTGAATTTATTCATAATAATAATGATAATATTTATTCAGCCTCTGCTACTACTACTAATAATGATAGTAACAACAACAACAGCAATAGGTTCCTAGAGTAGAAGGAGACCTCCAAGGGCCATCCAGTCCAACTTCCTTCTGCCATAAGGGAAAAGCACAATCAAAGCATTCCTCACAGATGGCCATTCAGCCTCTGATAATAATAATAATAATAATGAGTTCCTAATAAGGAGACCTCCAAGGGCCATTCAGTCCAACCTCCTTCTGCACCTGAATCGGGAGCCTGGGGACTTCCTCCAGGATCTACCAGGATCTACCTACGCGATCTACCTAATGAGCACCCCTGGTCTAGATCTATTTCTGGGCATTCCTTTCTCTTCCAATCTAGATTTAGCATTTTGTTGTTTCTTTGGTGAGTCGCTTCCACTTCTTGGTGTCCTCCTGGCTCAGCCCAGGCCAGAGCTCCCTGTCGGCCGTCACCTCCCCCATCTCCTTCAGGCTCAAGCCAGTCACTTTGAGGATGCCACCCACCCACCTTGCCCTTGGTCGGCCCCTCTTCCTTTTCCCTTCCTTTCCCCCCAGCATCACTGACTTCTCTAAGCTTTCCTGTCTTCTCATGACGTGGCCAAAGGACTTCATCTTTGCCTCTGATATCCGGGTTTTCTTTCCTGACTGGTTGGATCTTCTCATGGTCCAAGGCACTCTCAGAATGTTCTTCTAGCACCACCGTTCAAAAGCGTCGATCTTCCTTCGCTCAGCCTTCCTTACGGTCCAGCTCTCACATCCATAGGTTACTACGGGGAATACCATTGCTTTGACTATGCGGATCTTCGTTGCCAGTGAGATGTCTCTACTCTTCACTATTTTTTCGAGATTGGTCCTTGCCTTCCTCCCAAGAAGGAAACATCTTCTGATGTCCTGGCTGCAGTCTGCATCTGCTTAGAAATAGTCTGCCACTGCCACATTTTCTCCCGCTCTTTGGCAGTTCTCAATCAGTCCGGTTGCCATAATCTTGGGTTTTTTGGTGTTTAACTGCAACCCAGCTTTTGCACTTTCTTTTTTCACCTTGGTTAGAAGGCTCCTCAGCTCCTCCTTGCTTTTGACCATCAAAGTGGTATCATCTGCATATTTAAGGTAATTAATTTCTCCCCCAGCCTTGCATTCGTCAAACCTCACATGCACATCACATGATGTGTTCTGCATACAAGTTGAATAGGTCAGGTGAGAGTATACAGCCCTGCTGCACGCCTTTCCCAATCTTGAACCAGTCTGTTGTTCCCTGGTCTGTTCCTCCTGTGGCTACTTGGTCCTCAAGAGACAGGCAAGGGGGCTTGGGATCCCCATACAGACCACCAAGAACTTGCCACAATTTATTACGATGCACACAATCAAAGGCTTTAGAATAGTCAAGAAAACAGAAACAGGCATTTTTCTGAAACTCCCTGCCTTCCTCCATGATCCAGCACCCGGATATTGGCCATTGGGTCTCTTGTTCTAAACCTGGCAACTCTCGCTCCAAGTCTGGCTGGAGTCTTCCTTGCAGGATCTTGAAGATTTAGCACAGCCCCATCCAAGTTAAAGCTGTGTAACTGAATAGTCACATTTAGCTCCAATGATTACAAAAGAGGCTCTCTAATCATGTACGATTACACCTAGTTATCCAACACAGAGTCACTCCCAGAGAACTGAAACCTCCGTACCTGAGTTCTTTGAAGAGTTCTATGCTCTGGTGGGTCATCAGGTTGTTCAAAAGCCATTCCAGACACCTAGGTTTGAAATAAATCATTATTTTCACAGGGCACAGGAAAAAAAATCTGCCAAAGATCAACTTTGCAGGTCTGTCCTGGAACCAGTAAGTGGTACAGTCGTGCAAAAATGTTATATCTATTCAAGAATCATGTCATTTGCTCCCCCCGCCACCAGAATAATTACATGATTATTGACCTTAATATCCCACTTTTTCTCTCTAAAAAAAATATGCAAAGCAGCTGACAGTAAAACCAGCGGGACACAACTTAAAAATCAAAAACATACAAACATTTAAATAGAATTAAATATTAACAGTACTAAAAACAAGCTGTTAAAGCCCTTAAGCAACACACCATTTGGGGTAAAACATTTTCAAGATACTCAGGCTCTTCTCCTTACGTATAGTTTGTTGTTGTGCATACGCTATTTGGGGATACTGACCGTTTCTTCAAGGACTCTAATCCATATGTCCCTGCAGAATTATAATAACTGCAGACAGTTTTCGAATTGATGGTTTCCTTCATGGTCTCTCCACACTGCTGCATTAAGCCATCCTGTCAATACACGGGCGTATAGAGCACATCAGAACAGAACAAAAAGCTCGCTATAGTTTGCTGTTCATGTTGATCTCCAACTGAACCACTTGTTACCTACGGATAGTTGCTACTTGCTTGGAAGTGATCAGATATGCCTCCAGTCGTCAGATTAAATACCATTTATTTATTGGGAGCACCAAGAAGAGATTTGTTCTATGAGCCACAGAACAAGAGTAGAGTCTATGAGCCCTTCTACACACCCATATAACCCAGAATATCAAGGCAGAAAACCCCACAATATCTGCTTTGAACTGGGGGCCCTTCTACACAGGCCCTGTATCCCAGGATTCGATCCCAGGTCGTCTGCTTTTAACTGGATTATATGAGGCACACTGCCAGGTAATCTGGAATAAACAGAAAACCTGGGGTCAGATCCTGGGATATAAGGCCTGTCTGGAAGGAACCTAAGTTATCTGAGTCCGCACTGCCACGTATATTCCAGTTCAAACCACAAAATGTGGGACTTCATTCAGCTGTGTGGAAGGGGCCCCAGATTATCTGCCAGTGAGGTAACATATCATCCAGTTTAAAGCAGAAAAACTGGGATCGGATCCTAGGATCAAGAGCATGCGTGGAAAGCAGGCCCGGATTATCCATAGGACCAACCTAGGTCATGGCCTATGGGCGCAAGCCGAAGGGGGCGCAAATCACGGACCCAAAAAAAGTTATAAAATAATAAAAAAATTGCACTGCGATTGGCTCCTGCCACTTGGTATCCAAAAGGAGGCGGAGCCAAGGCCAGGCTCTGCGGAGGCAGCACTCGTGCTCACCGCGTCAGCCTCTCAGCTCATCCATCTACGCCACTGCTTCTCAGCCAGTGCTTCTGCACCTAAGGAGGGGGGAGGGGGCACCTGGCCTGGTCTGGCTCAGAGCGGCTTCCTTCGCAGGTTGCTGAGGGAAGAGGAGGCCGCGGGGAAGAAGGGCGGAGTGCGGCATGGAGGCCCGGAGGGGAGCCTGAGGCGGAGGAAGGCCCCAACTCTCTGCAGCCGCTGCCCCAGACAAAGAGCATGCTTTGGACCCAGCCCAGCTTTTCCCGTCCCTTTGGGCCTCGGCTCTGTGGTATTCGCTCGCCCTCCTCTGCCTTCTTCCCGAGGGGTAATGAACTTGCTCCCCGCCACACAAAGGGGCTCGTTCTCTTCAGTGACAGCGTGCACACACCTTTCCCCTAAGCTCCATTGGCACAGGACGGGATGGATGCGGCGGCGCGAGGCAGAGGGGGATGGAGAGAGGCGTGGAAGGGGGGGGCGTAATTCCAAAGTGTGGCCTAGGGCGCAAAAAGCTGTTAATCCGGGCCTGGTGGAAAGGCCCTCAATGCCCTCTTCTTCATTCACAAACTGAATGGGCTTTCGCTAAAGAAGGGTTGTTGCACCCACTTACCAACTGCAGCATGCTGGCCGCGGCCAGGAGAGCAATGACTCGGCTTGGATTGATCAGAACTTCATCTCGATAAAGCGAACCAAATGCCACCTGCAAAGCTAAAAAAGAAACGACCCATCAGGGCTGCCAAAAGCACAGGGAGAGCAGCCTTTTCGAGAGTCCATTTAGTGTGTCCTACACAAATTAATGGGTTTTGTTTAGATGTTTCGGTATTACCTGTGTGTTTTTACTGTAAATCGCCCAGAGCCATCTGGAATAGCCGATTAATAAATCCCAAAATAAATAAAAATAATGAAGCCTGCATCTAACCCAATGAGGGACACAACATTTAAAAAAAGCAGGACAAAACAGTCTTTCTTATTTATTTATTTATTGGAAACCTTTCTATTCCACCCTTCTCACCCGACTCAGGGCAGAGCACAACATATATACGGAAAACATTCAATGCCGGGATAAAACCATAAATATTTACAAACATTAAAAACACTTATATCCACTTTATTGCTTAAAAACCATCTCCGGGCGCCATTCTATTATTGCCTCATTGCACTGCCCCAAAGGCTTGGTCCCCCAGCCAGGTCTTCACCATCCTTCTGAAGGACAGGAGGGAGGGGGCTGGTCTAATCTCACCAGGGAGGGAGTTCCATAACCGGGGGCGATCATTGAGAAGCCCCCCCCCCCTCCCATCTCTCTCTTGTCCCCATCAAACATGGCTGTGATGGTGTCATGACCGAGAGCAGGGCCTCCCCAGAATATCTTACTTTCCGCAGTGGTTCGTAAAGGGAGATGCATTTGGACAGGTAAACTGGGCCGGGGCCATTTAGGGCTTTATAGGCCAAAGCCAGCACTTTGAATTATGCTCGGTGGCAAACAGGCAGCCAGTGGAGCTGACATAACAAGGGAGTTGTGTGCTCCCTGCATGACGCCGCAGTTATTAACCTGGCTGCCTCTTGTTGGGCTATTTGAAGCTTCCGAACCGTCATCAAAGGCAACCCTACGTAAAACGCATTGCAGTAGTCCATCCTGGATGTCCTGCTTACCTTCTATATCAATATTCTGATCAGGAATTTCCAGTTCTATCGTACTCATTCCTGATTCCTTCCAAGAACCACTGAACATACTGGAGAAGTAGCCGGACTACAGAAAGAAGGAACATGCATTTAACTCAAGTGTCTTTAAATAAACATAAACACAATGAAACTCTACAACAAATGTTCATAAGGTGAAATGCAATTACATCGTATTTCCATATTGCAAAACACAACGCTAGATTTCTTTGCTCAAATATGGAAGACACCGAAAGCCCAAATTCTTCTTCTCATTTATTATTAACTTTATTTGTACCCAGCCACTGTACCCGATTATTTCCATCGGTGCCTCGAAGCCGTGACTGGATGGCTATGAGCTAGCTGGCTGAAGGTGAATCCCTCGAAGACGGAGATCCTATGGCTGGGTGACCCGGTGGGGCGGGAGTGCCGGCTGCCTATCCTGGATGGCGAGGCCTTACGCCCATTGCCCTTGGTAAAGAGTCTGGGGGTCAAGTTGGACCCACTGCTGACCATGGAGGCTCAGGTCTCCGCGGTCAGCAGATCCGCATTTTTCCATCTTCAGCAGGCTAGGCCTACCTATCCGGAAGTGACCTAGCTACGGTGATCCAGACAACTGTCATCTTGAGATTAGACTACTGTAACGGCCTCTACATCGGCCTTCTCTTGTCCGTGATCCAGAAACTTACATTAATGCAGAATGCTGCCAGCGAGAGCGCACATTACTCCCATCCTGCAGCAACTGCACTGGCTTCCTATAGAAGACCAGATCATGTTCAAGGTGTTTGTTCTGACCTTTAAGGCCTTACATAGTCTAGGGCAGGGCTGCCCAGGAAGTCGATCACGATCGACCAGTCAATCCCGGGACCAAAGGAGGTCAATCCCAGCCGGATCGCTTCTCAGAGGGGGGGCGGAGACAGGCCGCACCAAGCCCCGTCCCCTCACCCGGCTTCGGCACTCCCAGCAGCTGCTCCAGGTTTGAGGAGGGCAGGGCCATGCCAGGCTTGTGCTAGCTATGCCACCACTGGCTTGGCACTGCCATCCTCAAGCCTGGAGAAGCTGCTGGGAGCTCCAAAGCCAGAGGGGAGAGGGAGGGGCTTGGCGCAGCCTGGCTTCGCCCCCCTCTGGCCAAGCCCCGCCCCGCCCCCACCCCTCTCCAGCCTTGAGGAGGTAGGTAGATCTTTCTGACTTGGTTTTAATATAAGTAGCTCGCATGCTGAAAAAGTGTGGGCACCCCTGGTCTAGGGCCAGTGTACTTGAGGAACTGTCTCTCAGAGATCCCTACGTTCAGAGGATTCAAACCTACTAGTGGTCCCTTCAGTTCGGACATATCACCTATCAGTAACCAGACAGAGGGCCTTTACAGTGGTGGCTCCAGCACTGTGGAATGCCCTACTGGACGAGGCACGTGCTCTCAACGAGCTTATTCCTTTCCGGAAAATGTGTAATACTGTCCTCTTCCGTCGGGCGTTCGGTCTCAGCAGCCCTCCGTAAACCATAAAATGCTCGACATATATTGCCACCCTAAGTTACTGCCTGTTGTTAAACTTGTATTTGTATTGTTTTATTAAGCTATGTGACTGTTTTTAGTATGTTTTTACAAATTGTACACCGCCCTGAGACTGTTGGGAGGGGCGGTCTATAAAATCGAAATAAATAAAATAAAAAATTCCCCAAGAGGACTCGGGGCGGTTTACACGAGACCACGCCCATCAATACAATAAACGCAATATAACACAAAAGCACAACGGAAAATTAAAAATAAAATGACTTAAAATACAAAACCAATGTAAATGGAGGGAAAGCATTGTGTGCGCTTCTCTTACCTGAAATAAGTATATCTTGTGCAAGTTCCATTCTTCTCCCAGAGCGCAAATCTTAATATCGCTGTTTTCGCCATTCAGAAATAGAGTCTGATAAACATACTTTGAGGTGCTCTTGAGCTTTTTCCTGCATTAAAGAAGAAATAGAGATGTTGGGATTCCAGCAAAGGATACATTGCACGTACACGCTTGAGAACTTAGTAGACAAGACAACTTTTCAGCGCAAACTAGCCTCTGAAGCAGGTCTGGGCAAACTTCGGCCCTCCAGATGTTTTGGACTTCAACTCCCACAATTCCTAACAGCCTACCGGCTGTTAGGAATTGTGGGAGTTGAAGTCCAAAACACCTGGAGGGCCGAATTTTGCTCAGGCCTGCGAAGTGTTTTTAGAACTCTTTCTTCATCTTTTGAATCAACAGTTCGATGACTAGTTTTCATATTAAACTAAGAGAAGAAACCCTGAGAGGTGGTGTAGCAGCTTGAGTGTGGAACAGAGGATGCGTCTGTACTACAGAATTAATGCAGTTTCAACTCCATTTGAATTGCTACAGCTCAATTGCTACAGCTCAGTCTCGGGGCGGTGTACAATTGGCAAAAACATACTAAAAACAGTCAGATATCTTAATAAAACAATACAATCCTGGGAGTTTTCAAAGGCCTTGGGTTTTCTCTGCCCAATTGGGCTGGTGCCTCATGACTACAACTCCCAGGATTCCACAGCACTAGACCATGCCAATTAAAGTGGTTTGATAGAGGTGGAAAGATGCCAAGGACCATCCAGTCCAATGCTTGCCACGCAGGAAAAGCACCCCTGACAGACGGCCATCCAGCCTCTGTTTCAAAGCCTCCGCTGGACTCTGAGGCAGAGAGTTCCACAGTTGAACTGCTCTTCTTCCAGTCAGGATGTTCTTCCTAACTTTTAGAACCTCTTTTCCTGCCATTTGGAGTCATGGCCCCACTGAGGCCTAGTCTCCGGGGCAGAAGAAAACAAGCCCTGCTCCCTCTTCCTTAGGGCAGCCTTTTCGATACTGAAACACGGCTCTCGCGTCTCCTCTCAATCTTCTCCTCTGAAGGCTAAACAGACCCACCACCATTAAAGTACAATACAACCCCTGCAGCACGCAACATAGATGAATACATGATATGAGTGTCATGTTTCTAAGCAGGCTGGATGGCCATCTGTTGGGAGGACTTTGATGGTGTCTTCTTCCATGGCAGAGTGGGGGTTGTACTGAATGGCCATTGGGGTCCCTTCTAACTAAATAATGATGATAGTCTCCTTTTTGGGAGATTTTGAAACAGGCTGGATGGTCATCTGTCAGGAGGGCTTTGGTGGTGTCTTCTTGCCAGACTGAAGGAGATTGGTTTGGGTGACCTTTGGGGATCCCTTCCAACTAGTATTCTGTTATTATTCTTCCTGTGAAACAGAGGCTGTATGGACATCTGTCGGGAGGGCTTAGTAGTGTCTTCCTACCGGGCAAAAAGGGGCTGGACTGGATGGCCATTGAGGATCCCTTCCAACTGTATTATTATTGTGAAGCAGAGGCTCTGTTGGGAGGGCTTAGATGGTGCCTTCCTGCCTGGCAGATGTGGGTCGGACTGGGTGGCCTTTAAAGTTATGTTCCACATCTATTATTATTATTATGAAGCAAAGGCTGGATGGGCATCTGTGGGGAAGGCTTAGTAGTACCTTCCTTCCAGGCAGAAAGGGGTTGGACTGGGTGGCCATTGTGGATCCCTTCCAACTCTATTATTATTGTGAAGCAGAGGCTCGCAGGGAGACTTTGCCTTCCTCCCTGGCAGAAGGGGGCTGGACTGGATGGCCACTGGAGTCCCTTCCAACTCTAGGATTCTATTATTATTGCAAAAAAGAAGCTGCGCGGCCATCTGTGGGGAAGTCTTTGGCGGTATGTTTTATGACAGGGGGGGGGGCTGGGCGGGATGTCCTTCGGGGTTCTCTTCCAACTCTGGGATTCTATTGTTATGATGAAGTGGAGGCTGGATGGCCATCTGTGGGGAAAGCTTAGAAGTGCCTTCCAACTCTAGGATTCTATTATTTTATGTGATTATTGCTGGACGGACATCTGGCAGGAAGGTTTTGGTAGTGCTTTCCTTCCAGGCAGAAGGGGGCTGGGCTGGGTGGCCACTGCGGATCCCTTCCAACTCTTGGGATTCTATTATTATTGTTGTTGTTGTGAAGGAGAGGCCGGGTGGCCATCTGTGGGGAGGGCTTTGGCGGCGTGTTTCATGTCAGAAGGGGGGGCTGGGCTGGGTGTCCTTTGGGGTCCTCTTCCAACTCGGGGGTTCTATTGTTATGATGAAGTAGACCGTGCAGCGATTCCCAAACTCTTCTCCTCAAAGGGTTTTGGACTTCAACTCCCAGAAGCCTCGACCGTCTTGGTCAATCACCAGGGATTCTGGGAGCTGAAGTCCAAAACACCTGGAGGAGGAAAGTTTGGGAATTACTGTGTGGACGGCCATCTGTGGGGAAGGCTTAGTAGTGCCTTCCTTCCAGGCAGAAGGGGGCTGGGCTGGGTGGCCACTGCAGACCCCTTCCAACTGGCCACTGCAGACCCCTTCCAACGCTATGAAGGAGAGGCTGGGCGGCCATCTGTGGGGAGGGCTTTGGCAGCGTGTTTCATGTCAGAAGGGGGGCCTGGGTGTCCTTTGGGGTCCTCTTCCAACTCGGGGGTTCTATTGTTATGATGAAGTAGACCGTGCAGCGATTCCCAAACTCTTCTCCTCCAGGGGTTTTGGGCTTCAACTCCCAGAAGCCTCAGCTGTCTTGGTCAATCGTCAGGGATTCTGGGAGATGAAGTCCAAAACACCTGAATGGGAATCACTGTGTGGACGGCCAACTGTGGGGAAGGCTTAGTGGTGCCTTCCTCCCTGGCAAAAGGGGGCTGGGCTGGGCGGCCACTGGAGTCCCTTCCAACTCTTGGGATTCTATTATTATTGTTGTTGTTGTGAAGCAGAGGCTGGGCGGCCATCTGTGGGGAGGGCTTTGGCGGCGTGTTTCATGTCAGAAGGGGGGGCTGGGCGTCCTTTGGGGTTCTCTTCCAACTCTGGGGTTCTATTGTTATGATGAAGTAGACCAGCGTTTCTCAACCTGGGGGTCGGGACCCCTTGGGGCAGGCATGTAGCCAGGGGGGGGGGCTAAGGGGGCTTCAGCCCCCCAAAATTCTCAGGGTGGTCCGCGAGAAGGCCTTACTGGTACATTATTTAAACTGTTATGTTTATTCATATCATGATCTGATCACCATGCTCATTATATCCCACCTTAATGGGGTTATTGGGATAACAATACAAAAGGTTTGCTAGGGTAGACCCTCTTCCACCCAGTCTCAGCCCCCCCCCCCCCAAACCAAACTCAGCCCCCCCCGAATCAAAATCCTGGCTACGGGGGGTCACGAGGGGATGTCAGAGGGGTCCCCAAAGACCACCAGAAAACACAGTATTTTTGTTGTTCATGGGGGTTCTGTGTGGGAAGTTTGGTTCAATTCCATCGTTGGTGGGGTTCAGAATGCTCTTTGGTTGTAGGTGAACTATACATCCCAGCAACTCCAACTCCCAGTTGTCAAGGTCTATTTTTGCCAAACTCCACCAGTGTTCACATTTGGGCATTATTGAGTATCTGTGCCAAGTTTGCTCCAGATCCACCATGGTTTGAGCCTACAGCGCTGTCTGTATGTAGGTGGACTACAACTCTCAAACTCAAGTTCAATGCCCAATGAAAATAATTTTATGTTTGGGGGCCACCACAACATGAGGAACTGTATTAAGGGGTCACGGCATTAGGAAGGTTGAGAACCACTGGTCTAGACCGTGCAGCGATTCCCAAAGTCTTCTCCTCCTCCAGGGGTTTTGGGCTTCGACTCCCAGAAGCCTCGGCTGTCTGGGTCAGTCGCCAGGGATGCTGGGAGATGAAGTCCAAAACACCTGGATGGGAATGGCTGCGTGGAGGGCCAACTGTGGGGAAGGAAGGGGGCTTAGTGGTGCCTTCCTCCCAGGCAGAAGGGGCCTGGGCTGGGTGGCCATTGTGGGCCCCTTCCAACTCTTGGGATCCTATTATTATTGTTGTTGTTGTGAAGCAGAGGCTGGGCGGCCATCTGTGGGGAGGGCTTTGGCAGCGTGTTTCATGTCAGAAGGGGGGGCTGGGCGTCCTTTGGGGTTCTCTTCCAACTCTGGGGTTCTATTGTTATGATGAAGTAGACCGTGCAGCGATTCCCAAACTCTTCTCCTCCAGGGGTTTTGGGCTTCAACTCCCAGAAGCCTCAGCTGTCTTGGTCAATCGTCAGGGATTCTGGGAGATGAAGTCCAAAACACCTGAATGGGAATCACTGTGTGGACGGCCAACTGTGGGGAAGGCTTAGTGGTGCCTTCCTCCCAAAAAGGGGCTGGGCTGGGCGGCCACTGAGTCCCTTCCAACTCTTGGGATTCTATTATTATTGTTGTTGTTGTGGAAGCAGAGGCTGGGCGGCCATCTGTGGGAGGGCTTTGTGTTTCATGTCAGAAAGGGGGCTGGGCGTCCTTCGGGGTCCTCTTCCAACTCTGGGGTTCTATTGCTGTGATGAAGCAGAGGCTGGATGGCCATCTGTGGGGAGGGATTTGGTGCCTTTGAGCCTACTGGGCTGTCTGTATGTAGGTGGACTACAACTCTTCAAACTCAAGGGATGCCCAATGAAAATAATGTTGTTGTTGTGAGGGCCGAGCGGCCATCTGTGAGGAACTTTGGTCAGCGGTTTCATTCAGGGGGGCTGGGGTCCTTTGGGGTTTGGTTCCAACTCTGGGGTTCTATTGTTATGATGAAGTAGACCGTTCCCAAACTCTTCTCCTCCAGGGGTTTTGGGCTTCGACTCCCAGAAGCCTCAGCTGTCTTGGTCAATCGCCAGGGATGCTGGGAGATGAAGTCCAAAACACCTGAATGGGAATCGCTGCGTGGAGGGCCATCTGTGGGGAGGGATTTGGCGGTGCCTTCCTCCCAGGCAGAAGGGGGCTGGGCCGGGCGGCCACTGCGGACCCCTTCCAACTCTTGGGATCCGGTTGTGGTGGTGGTGGTGGTGAGGCCGAGGCCGGGCGGGCCCCTGCGGGGAGAGCTCCGGCGGCGCCCTCGGGGCTGGCCCACCTCCTGGGGGTGTTGAGGAGCCTCTCCTGGCTGCTGCGGCCGCCGTCCTCCTCGCCGTCCTCCTCGCCGCCGTCCCCCGTCCTCGTCGTCGTCGTCGTCCTCGCTGCTGTCGGAGGCGCGCCCCTGGGCCGGCCCCGCTTCCTCTTGCCGGCCCCGCTCCGCCGGGGCGCCCTCGGCCCGCCCGCCCTCAGCGGGGCCCCTGCCCGCCGCCGAGGCCGCCCTCCCGCTCCAGAGGCGGCTCCCCGCCAAGCCCATGCCCGCCCGGCGCCGCCGCCGCCGCCGCCCTCCCGCTCCTCCTCCTCATCGGACCTTCCCTCCCTCCCTCAACGGCTCCCAACGGTCTCCACCGCCGCCATGACAGTTGAGGCAGCCACCAGCGCATGCGCCTTGAGCCCCTTCCCGCGTCATAGTCGTGCGGGCCCCCCCCCTCACAGGAAAGGGGGGGGACCCCCGGCTCTTCTAATGTGCGCGTGCGTGGTCCCTGCCACCTTAGGGCGCATGCGTACTCCGGGAAAAACATCGGCACTCCAACCGCTCTTCTAGTGTGCGCGTGCGTGGTTCCTTCCACTTCAGAGCGCATGCGCTCTCCGGGAACCCAAAAAAAATCACACTTAAACCGATCTTCTAATTTACGCATGCGCAGTTCCGTCCATCTCGGAGAGCATGCGCACTCCGGAAAACAGAACAAGGCACTCAAACCGAGCTTCTGATATGCGCATGCGTGGTTCCTTCCTCCTCAGAGCGCAAAAATGGCACTCAAACCGAGCTTCTAATTTGCGCATGCGTGGTTCCTTCCACTTCAGAGCGCATGCGCCCTCCGGGAAAACAAAACAAAACATGGCACTCAAACCAAGCTTCTGATATGCGCATGCGTGGTTCCTTCCACCTCAGAGCGCAAAAACAAAACAACACATGGCACTCCACCCACGCCTCTGATATGCGCATGCGTGGTTCCTTCCACCTCAGAGCGCAAAAAATGGCACTCAAACCGAGGTTCTAATTTGCGCATGCGTGGTTCCTTCCACTTCAGAGCGCATGCGCCCTCCGGAAAAAAGGCACTCAAACTGAGCTTCTAATATGCGCATGCGTGGTTCCTTCCACCTCAGAGCGCATGCGTACTCCAGAAAAGAAAACATGTGTCACTCAAACCGCTTTTCTAATTTGCGCATGCGTAGTTCCGTCCATCTCGGAGAGCATGCGCCCTCCGGAATAAATAAAGCACAAGGCTTCAAATTTGCGCATGCGTGGTTCCGTCCCTCTCGGGGCGCATGCGCACTCCGTAAAAGTGGCTAAGCTTGGGGAGGAAAGGCTTGAACATAGAACGAACTCTTCCCCCGAGAATGGCGTCCTACGTCACTTCCGCTTTCGGCCGGAAACAGGAAGTGAGCTTTTCTCCCCACGCGTGGGAAGCTGCACGTGCGTGGCGATGGCGGCCGGAGGAGGAGGAGGCGGCGGCGGCGGCGGGGGCCACCGGGCGGGCCTGCTGAAGCAGCAGAACAAGCCCCACAAGGGCGGGAAGAGGGGCCGCGGGAGCAGCGCCCAGGGGCAGGCCGGTGAGGAGCGGGCGGGGCGTATGCAAATGTATGCAAAGTAGCGACGTGTTTGTGTGTTTCCCCCTCCATCCATATTCCTCATGGAGAACATCCACGCAGAGATATTATAACTGGCGTGTCATTATTAGGCCAGAGTTAGGTGTATGCTAATTTCATGTTAATTTATGCTAATTTCATGTTAATTTCGGCTTATTTCATGTGGTCATGCTCTATGCTAGGGTCCTTTCTATGTTAGTCATGTTAATTTATGATAATTCTTATTTCATGTCAGTTATGCTAATTTTTGGTTATGCTATTGTCCTTTCTATGCCCATCATGTTAATTTATGCTAATTTCATGTTAATTTATACAAACCCTCAGTTTCATCCCAATAACACCCTTTCCTTTGTGGATCACTCGGCTGTCACTGGGCCTAACGGTGTTGACGTTGTCATTAATGGACGCGAGCCCTTTCTGGGTGGGCTTCAAAGCCTGCTCCGTTGGCTGCGTATCCATCCTCATCACCTTCATCGCCATAAAGCCGATGCTGCTGCGTAACCAGCCGAGAGGCCCTTTCAAGCCGCCTTTCCTCTTTCTCAGGCCGCATCCCTGCCAAGACCTTAAGCCAGCAGCGGCACCGCACATTGGTCAAGCTGGACCGCAAGAACCGGGCCTGGCAGCTCCGCCGGCAGCGAAGGGAGGCCGTAAGTCATTGATATTTATTCATTTATTTATTTCAGGATTTTACCCGGCTCTTCTCAACCCCCGAGGGAGGGGGGGGGGGACTCAGAGCGGCTTACAGTAAGGCGCAATTTGATGCCCACACAGTAACAATACAAGACCCCAGAACCCTTCAACAATTAAAATACATTAAAATACATTCAAATACAATTACCTAAACATCATGCGCATTCAGATTAAAACAATGTTCTGTCCATAAAAGCATTGGCCCTTTTCATCCACTTTCCATTGAAATCCCATCCAAAGTGCTGCCTTGTGCTGGTGTGCAAACGCCTGGTCCCACAGCCAGGATTTTACTTCTTTCCTGAATGCCAGGAGGGATGAGCTGGATCGTACATCGATAGGGAGCGCATTCCACAGGCAGGGAGCCACCACCGAGAAGGCCCTGTCCCTCGTCCCCACCAGCCACATTTGAGAAGTAGGCGGGAGCGAGAGCAGGGCCTCCCCGGATGATCTTAGGTTACGGGGTGGGACGTAGCGGCTGATGCGTTCGGAAAAGTAAGCTGGACCAGAACCGTATAGAGCTTTAAAGGTCAAAACCAGCACTTTGAATTGAGCTCGGAATTGGACCGGCAGCCAGTGGAGCTGGCACAACAGGGGGGTGGTATGCTCCCTGCATGTAGCTCCCGTTAGTAATCTGGCTGCCGCCCGCTGGACTAGCTGCAATTTCCGAACTGTCTTCAAAGGCAGCCCCACGTAGAGTGCGTTGCAGTAATCTATTCGGGATGTGACCAGAGCGTGGATGACCGTAGCCAGATCAGACATCCCAAGGTACAGGCACAGCTGTACTGTGCAAAAGCTCCCCCGGCCACCGCCGAGACCTGGGGTTCCAGGCTCAGCGATGAATCCAGGATCACTCCCAAGCTGCGAACCTGCGCCTTCAGGGGGATGGTGACCCCATCCAACACTGGCTGTAACCCTATGCCCTGTTTGGCCTTACGACTGACCAGGAGGACCTCTGTCTTGTCTGGATTTAGCTTCAATTTGCTAGCCCTCATCCGGTCCGACACAGCGGCCAAGCACCGCTGGTGAATAAATGGTTTGCTGTGACCTTTTCCGGTGGCATGGCTGTGTTTCAAACTAGCAAATGTCAGGGTTGCGGTGAGTTTTTCTACTCCAGCTCGAGGCTTCCGTGATTGAGTGCCTTTCTCTTTGCTTACAGGTGTTGGAAGAGAAGCGGAACTTGGGCCGCAAGGATGGGCCACCACACTTGGTGGTCGTGGTGCCGCTGCACGCCAGCGTTGTCGCCCAGAGTGCCTTGGGCTTGTTCCAGAGCGATGGGGCCTCTATCGTATGCCGCACCGAGGGGGGTGCGCCAGGCTTCACTTTGCTCTGCCCCCAATTCAAGCTGCGGTGGCGTTTTGTGGTGGCCGACACAGGTGAGGAGGATCCGCCTTTTGCGTGCATGCAATCCTTTTTTAAGTAACTTTAATTGAACCCTTAGATTGGGACCGGAAACCCAGTTCTAATAAGAGCAAAGAATACTGGAAGTACCTGATACAGGTGTCGTGTAAGAAAGGCAGTCTCAGGATGTGGGAAAAAAGGTGGGCTTTTTTAGGGGATTAATTTTGAAAATATTACTATTAACTACCCATCCCCTGCCACACATTGCTATGGCCCAGTCTGTGTATATGTGTTTTGTGTGTGTATATATTTATGTATATGTGGTTTTGTGCATGCATTGTAATGTATTTTTATATTTTTGCCTCTTTAAGTCTCTTCTGCTGTGTTTTTCAGTGTTTTTATGAGTGATGGTCACTCATTGGCCGGATAGGTGTATTGTGTCCAAATTTGGTGTCAATTTACCCAGTGGTTTTTGAGTTGTGTTAATCCCACAAATGAACATTACATTTTTATTTATATTACTTAGCTGTCCTCCGCCATGCGTTGCTGTGGCCCAGTCTGTGTATTTTGTGTGTGTATATATATTTGTGTATATTATTTATTTATTTTATTTAAAACTGTTATATATTCCGCCCTTCTCATCCCGAAGGGCACTCATGGTGGAGGCAAACACTCAATGCTGGGACAAGAATTCATTATATGCATACATAAACATTAAAAAACATTTATCTCAATATTAAAATACACAATTTAAAACCGTCTTGTGTATATATGTGGTTTAATGAGTGTTTTTATGAGTGACTAGCTTGGGGACCCGGCCCTGCCCGGGTTATTTGAGAAAGGCATTTTATGCCAAGCTTGGTCTTTATCAGTTGTTTATGTGGCTCGCAGTGGTCTCAGGAAGTGAGGGAAGGTGCTGGGAGTCCCATCGTCCATGGCCCATCCTCCTCCAAACTGCACCAGGATGTAGAGTGGGTCATGGGGGATCTGTGTGTCAAGTTTGGTCTTGCTCAGTTATTGGATGAGGGTCGCAGCAGTCTTGGGAAGTGAGTGGAGGTACTTCAAGTCCCATCATCCGTGGTCCATCCTCCTCGATACTGCACCAGGATGTAGAATCAGTCATGGGGGCTCTGTGTGCCAAGTTTGGTCTTGATCAGTCTTTGGATGAGGTTGGCAGTGGTCTTGTGAAGTGAGTGTAGGTACTTCAAGTCCCATCATCTGTGGTCCACCCTCCTCCGAACTGCACCAGGATGTAAAGTGGATCATGGGCTTTGTGTGCCAAGTGTGGTCATGATCATGCACTGGATGAGAGTCACAGCGGGCTCTGGAAGTGAGTGGAGGTACTTGAAATCCCATCATCCATGGTCCGCCTTCCTCTAAACTGCAGTAGGATGGAGTGTGGTTCATGGGGGCATTGTGTGCCAAGTTTTGTCTTTATCGGTCTTTGTTCAGGGCTGATGTGGTCTGTGGGGAATGAAGGGTACTACAAATCCCATAATCTGTGGAGGTACTTCAAGTCCCATCATACATGGTCCACCCTCCTCCAAACTGCAGTAGAATGTAACGTGGGTCATAGGGGCTCTGTGTGGGAAGGTTGGTTACTATCAATTCAGGCCATACACAATATCCCATGAGCTGAGGCCTAGTCGGGAAAATCAAGTTAATAAAGCCTTACTGACATTTTTGGGCCTAGTCTGTGATTTGTAGGGGTTTCATTTTTTGTGAAGTGTGTTGGGTGAAGGTACTCAACATTCCATTTCCAATGGAAAAAACTGTCTACTGGCTAACTTCAGCTCCAGCCATTTATGTCTAACTCAGGCCCTTTCCTTTCCTCTCTGTGCTGCCTAGGAATGTTGGGAGGCTGACCAATCAGAGGCGTTATGCAAATAATCCCACATTGGCAACCAATCGAAAGGCTGCCACATATTCCTCCGCACCTCCCGCCCTCTGCACCTCCCGCCGCAAACATTCTCTTTATTATAGTGATAGATAGATGGATGGATGGTCATTTGTTGGCCTGGTAGGTGTATTGTGTCCAAATTTGATGTCAATTCACACAGTGATTTTTAAGTCGTCTTAATCTCACAAACGAACACTACGTTTTTATTTATATAGATTAATAATTTAATTATATGCTGCTTTCTCTCTCTTAAAAGACATTCAAAGCAGCTAAAAGCAATCCGCATGGATTCGAAAAAGAATGCCACTCAAGCTGACTTCAGCTTGACTTGTGTTGAATATACTATGTGTTGCTATATTATTTATTTTATTTATCAATATGTATGTATATTGTTATGATTTTTTTCTTCTTTTTTCTTTCTCTGTTGTTTTATATTCAACTAGCTGTACCCGGCACGCGTTGCTGTGCCCTATTTAGGAGATGCGAGAAAGTCTGAGTATGTAAGGGTTGGAAATGATGTGACTTATGGTCTTGGTGGGGTCATGGCTGTGTCGTTGTGGGTTGTTCTGGTGGGTGGGATGTTGAAGTCCTGTGGAGTTGTCGGTGTGTGGTGTTGCTGGCGTTCTGCAGAGCTTGTGGATATACAATGTTTTTTGTCTTTCCGTCTGCTGTGTTGATGTAGAGGTTCTGTGGTTCCCCAACTCTGGAGCACGCTACGTAGAGTTGTCCGTGGGAGAAGCATTCTGTGTCAAGGTCTATGCCTCTTGACAGTTCAACCCACAAACACCAACTGACTAAATTCAATTCACTCAGCATTCTAACCTAGACTTGGCTGGCTCCGCCCACCGTTACTATGGGAACTCAGCCTTCCTGCATTTTGTGTGGGCCGATGTCAGCCAATGGGATTCGCTGGCAGCCGCAAAGGATGCTGGGAAATGTAGGTTTTTTTGTATCGTTGTTTTGGGAGCCTTCTAGGTTTTGGGGGGGAAAGTTTCTTTGCTAAAAACCTACCTCGCCTGAGGCCTATTTTTGTTGCCAAATTTGGTGTTTCTGCCTTGGATGGTTTCTCTGTCTATGGCAGTCATTCCATGACGGGACCTCCTTTATATAATAGATTGTGTTGTATTATTTTTTGGGCTTGGCCTCATGTTAGTCGCCCCGAGTCCCCTTTGGGGAGATGGGGGCGGGTTATAAAGATTATTATTATTATTAGAGCATAAGCTTCGGTGACACTCTCTGGAATCTTAGCTGGGTGTTCTCCCCTGAAGAAGACCATGAAACGTATTTCAGTCACAAAACATATCGGCCTTTCCAAAGAATCTCTAGCCCTGCAGCATATCTCTGTGGGCAGTCAGACTGGAGGACCTAGAGGTCATCATGTGAATCAAATCCATGAATAATCCGGTGTGCCCAGCTGCCAAATCTCTTGTGGACGCTCCTTCCAGTGCCTGGGCCTCATAAGGGTCCGTGCAGTTGTATGCTTCCATTATCCACATACTTCTTGTCTTCCAGGGAACCTTCATACTGCACTCGACCTGGCCAAGGTTGCCGACACGCTTCTTTTCCTCCTGGATCCCACGGAGGGCTGGGACGCTGCTGGGGATTATCGCCTCTCCTGCATCTTTGCCCAGGGCCTCCCGAGTTACGGTGGGTGTCGTGCAAAAGAAGGCTGGGGTTGCGGGATATAATGAGGCCACTATGTGTATTGAGGATTTTATCTTTATTTTATGGTTAAATGTGTGGTTTGTATTATTACATTTGTTATTGTGTTCGATGCTTAAATGTTAGACAGACCACAAAGTGTTAACGGGGAATATTACACTGCACAGCCTCTGAGAAGTTCCGTTGCTATAGCAACAGGAGGCGAGCCTAACACTAGCTTTATTTATTTATTTATTTAGACTTAATAAACCGCCCTTCCCGAAGCTCATGGGGGTTTCCAGCATGTAAAAACACATAAAATTTTAAAACACATAAAATTTACATCACAAAACAGTTAACAAACCCAACCCCTTATAGTCACATAGAACCATAGAATGTCCAGGTTTGAAATTCTTCAGTTAGTCAGGAGCAATGAGACTAGCTGGTGGCAGTTTGAGAAGCTGCTGTTGTCTTTTCTTAGGAAAACAGAAAAGGCTGTGTTTTGATACTGCAGAAAGGCAGTTAGGTTTAGAAAACCTATAGGGACCGCTGTTTGTAGGTTAGGCTGGAAAGCTAACCTACAAGATAGATAGAAAGCCTGTTGGGGCAGAATATATGTAATATTATTGAGTCAGTGTTTGAAGAAATAGTCAAACATTGTGTTTAGACACTTAGTAACCTAAAGATCTGTGCCTCTAAGGAGATATTGTAACCACCTAAGCTCTGTGTACTTTGAAACCTCCACGCTTGGAACCTTGTTAACCAATAAACAGTTAAAGTTCTTTATTCATAAATCTCTCTCTGAACTCTTTTTGGTGCAAGATTTAGACGCATCGGGTGGTCACATAACTTGGAGGCAGCGATTGGTAAGTGAGTAATTAGTCAAGAATTACTCACTGGTGACAAAGGTTATAAAGTAAGGAAATAGGTGGGATAGCCGGCCCTGCCACAGTTCTACACAGTTAGATTGAAGAAAAAGATGTACACATAAACTGGTGGCAAAAGATTCCCCACATAAATTGGTGGCAACGACCCTGTCACAGTTTTGAGTTCGAATCATTACACAAATTGACGCTAGCTGTAAGCAACACGATTGGTTTTCATGCTTATTGGGGATTTGAACCCAGGTCTCCCAGTGTGCAAAATACTTCAATATATTGGCTTACTAAGCTAAGTTTTGCAAGGCATTGCATTGCATTTCCTTTCTTATTGCTCCATTGGGCCCCAACTGGTTCTTTCTCCCCTCTAGGCCTCGCCGTCCAGGGCCTGTCTGGGCTGCCGCCGAAGAAGCAAAGCGAGTGCCGGAAGAAGCTGAGCAAAGCCACGGAGAAGCGCTTCCCTGGAGCCAGGCTCTTTGCCCTTGACACGGAGCAGGAGTCGGCCTTGCTCCTCCAGCACCTCGCTGGGCAGAAGCAGCGGCGCCTGGCCTTCCGAGACCGGCGTCCACACCTGATGGCGGAGGTGGCGCAGTTTGCGCCCGGCCCAGAGAGCCCGTCAGTGGGCACCCTGAAGGTGTCCGGGTACCTGCGCGGCCGGCGCCTGAATGTGAACGCCGTGGTGCACATCGTAGGGCACGGGGACTTCCTGATGAGCCAGATGGACGCCCCTATGGAGCCCTTTGCCCTCAAACCCCGAGTCCCCAAAGGGCCACCAAGGAGCATGGAAGACCAGGTGCGCTCTTCTTGAAAAAATAAATGCTAAAATGGTTGGAATTCAACCCCAGACTGCCCAAGTCTGCAGTCCTCAATGAGGAGCGGTTAGTTAGCTTAGATACCAATAAAACTGCATGAATGGAGGCACCAGTAGGTTAAGTGTTTTTGAATGCTGACGTAAAACTGTCATATAATTTACTAAAAAATAGAGTAAAATAATGGAAATGTAATAATAACAGTAATAATAGAGTAAAATAATAGATGTAATAGTAATAATAATAGAGTAAAATACTAGATGTAATAACAAATAGAGTAAAATAATAAATAAAATAATAATAATAGAGTAAAATAAATGAAATAATAAGAGTAAAATAATAAATGAAATAATAATAGAGTAAAATAATAAATGAAATAATAATAGAGTAAAAGAATAGATGTAATAACAATAGTGTAAAATAAATGCAATAACAATAATAGAGTAAAATAGTATATCTAATAGTAATAATACAGTACTTCTCCCAACTTTTTGCTCCTCCCACAATTGAGACTCTCTCCCAAGTGGGTGAAACGGGCGCAATAGAAGTTCTCCCCGAGTGGCCGCCAATTGCGACCTCAGAAATAAAGAGTATTATCAATAATCAATAAAGAGTATTATCAATCATCTAAGAGCCAACAAAGCCCCGGGTGAGGATTTCCTCCCGAGTGAGTTGTTCAAGGAGGAGATAGAATGGTGGGCCCCGCTGATCGCAGGTCTCTTAACATCCCAGAGGGGTGGAAAGTGGCCATTGTGGTCCCAATACATAAAAAAGGATGTGGGAAAGATCCTAGTAATTATAGGCCCATCAGCTTACTGAATATAATAGCAAAGATTTACTCGAAAACCTTACTGTCCAGATTAGAAGCATGGGTACAAGAGGCCCGTATTCTACCAGAAGAACAAGCGGGGTTCAGAGCTGAGAGATCGGCTACTGATAATTGCTTTGTCCTATCCAAGCACCTCTCCCACAAAAAACCCCTATACGCAGCCTTCATAGACCTCTCGGCAGCCTTTGACAATATCAGTAGGGAGATCCTATGGCAAAAACTGACCACCTTTAGTATAGATCGCAGACTGCTAGCTTTGATTAGGAATTTATATTCAGACAACTGTATACTGGTCAGATTAGGAACAGGAGGCGCATGGTCAAATAGAGTGGGCATACACAAAGGGGTCAGACAAGGCTGCCTGTTGGCGCCTCTTTTGTTTAATCTATTTCTTAGCGACCTCCCGTCGTCACTTAAGAATAGAGAGCTCCACATGCTGAAAATCGGCCCCATTCATTGCAACTCTCTATTATATGCTGATGACATTGTGCTGCTTTCCCACACTCAGGTTGGCTTAAGGAGGACCCTGGAAACATTCCAAGGGTATGCCCAAAAAAATGGTTTTTCCATCAATAAAGACAAATCCAAAGTCATGCGCTTTGCAACAAGATAAAAAAAGCACAAATGGTTCTTAGATGGAGTAGGCATAGAACAGGTAGCAACCTACACCTACCTAGGCCTCACCTTCTCAGAGACAGGCAAATGGCTAGACCAGTGCCACTCCTGCACAATAAAAGCGAGTGCCCGTTCCAACCAATTGCTACGGTTGGTAAATCACTATCATCCTGGATCTCTTGGCCCCATTCTCAAAGTGTACTCAGCCAAAATCATCCCTTTACTGCTATATGGAGCCGAATTATGGGGACCTTTTACAATGATAATAAGCAGGGGGCAACACCGTAGTGTATAAGCTCAAAAGCTATTCAGGTATGCAAATAAGCACAGTAGACTAATTATGATAAAATCAATTAATCAAGTTGCAATACATATGTGTGTCAATCACCACAATGGGGTACATATACAAGTACAAGTGGATATGCCACAGTAGTAATGTCGCTATACAGCAATAGAAGCACAATTCATGAAATCAATTGCACAATGGCAAGTATAACATAAACAGTAAAGAAGTCATATGCACAGAAAGGAAAATATCTGCCCTTCCTGTTAGTGGAAACAGTTCAAAACACCATATTTATAATACCGCAATGGGAATGTATGAACCGTCGAATTGGGAGGATTCCCTGGGTGTCGAAAGTCAAGCGGGAGGACTCGGCTGGAGACGCAAAATCAACCTAACATGCTAAGGCGCATGCGCGGACATGCGCAATGGCAAGCCGCTAGTAGTTCTGGGCGTCGTAGTTCAGCCGGGACTGCTCTGAATGCCGAACTCGTCTGCGCATGTGCGGGGAAGCGCACAATGGCGGCCCGCAGAGGATGACGGTTAAGGTAGTTCGGGAGAGGTTTCAGGGCGTCCTTGAAGTGAAGGGTAGACTGGCGAATGCCTGGGTAGATGGTAAGGGGTCCACTGTTCACGGGGTAGGTGACGCTTGACTTTCGACACCCAGGGAATCCTCCCAATTCGACGGTTCATACATTCCCATAGCGGTATTATAAATATGGTGTTTTGAACTGTTTCCACTAACAGGAAGGGCAGATATTTTCCTTTCTGTGCATATGACTTCTTTACTGTTTATGTTATACTTGCCATTGTGCAATTGATTTCATGAATTGTGCTTCTATTGCTGTATAGCGACATTACTACTGTGGCATATCCACTTGTACTTGTATATGTACCCCATTGTGGTGATTGACACACATATGTATTGCAACTTGATTAATTGATTTTATCATAATTAGTCTACTGTGCTTATTTGCATACCTGAATAGCTTTTGACCTTTTAAAATGCCCATGTTTGATCAGAACCAAACACATTTTTAAGACAGGTGTTGGGAGTTAATAAAAGCACGCCAGCAGCAGCAGTCAGAGTCGAAACGGAGATGCACCGAATAGAAGGCCTTGCTTTGGCCAGCAAAATCCATAACCTTGAAGCTCACAGACTCCCCCGCTGCTGCCTAGAAGAACAACTCAAAAACACTGCCCAATCTACTTGGGCAAATAAATTAAGCCACTCACTAAGATCATGTGGGCTACCCCCAGACTCCTTGAGCAATAATACCATCAAAGTTAGAGCAGAGGTGAAACAGAGAATTTTAGACATCCAAGCCCAAGAGGACTTGGCGTGCCTCGCTAGTGCAGGCTCTTTGAAATGGCTAGTGGCACTGAATCCCACCTACAGTCGTGCCCCCTACCTGACGGCCAATCTACCAAGACACCTCAGAGTGGCTCTGACAAGGGCAAGGTTTGAACAGAATGAATCAATGGTTAGATATGGTAGATACCATTCCATCCCTTACACAGAGAGAACATGTGTCTGTGGGGCCCAGGAGGTGGAAGATCTCAATCATATCCTCCACCAGTGTGTAATATATGAAAAAGAAAGAAAATTTCTACTTGAAGTTTTCTTACTCAACAAATCTCACTGGGCTCCGACTAATCTATTATATAAAGGGGTTCCCGTCATGGAACGACCGTCCCAAACAGAGAAACCTTACAAGGCAGAGACACCAAATCAGCCCACATACACACAAAACCCCACTTGGTATGTTTACCACCCCCCCATGCACAGAAATATACAAATATACACATACACTCATACATAAACACACATGTACTTACACACATCAACACATATACACGCATACACATATACATGACTACACACACAGTCCCCAAGTTTTAAAAAATCCCACAGTAACGCGTGGCCGGGACAGCTAGTAGAACTATATTCCTCCTCTCTAATCCCAACCAGTTATTAATTACCAAAGTAGCAACATTCTTCTACAAAGCTAGTAAAAGTAGGCAACGATATATTGCCTCAATTGGGATTGATTGCAGAGGGGATGAGGACACTTGAGGGACAAATAGATGGGTATCTAGGCTAGGAATTCTAACCAAAATGAAGCAGAAAGGCAGAGGTGCCAGGGGAGTATTGGTTATTTCATTACAGAACGGTTGTTGAATGTACTGTTGCACAGCACGGAACCACGGTTCAACGCTTGATACATGTATTTCTTTTGCATGGTTTGTTCTGCTTGATATGGCCTTGTGGCTAATGCAATAAACGAAACTAATAAATGAAATAATAATAGAGTAAAAGAATAGATGGAATAATAATAGTGTAAAATAAATGTAATAACAATAATAGAGTAAAATAATAGATGTAATAACAAATAGAGTAAAATAATAAATGTAATAATAATAGAGCAAAATAATAAATGTAATAATAATGTAAAATAATAAAAATAACAATGTAATAATAATAATAATAATAATAATAATAAAGAGCAAGCGAGCCCTTGTGGCTTTGCCTCCAGTTCTGAAGGCAGGGACACAAAAGAGCGCTAGTGTGGATGACAACTGTTTGTATTTCCCTCTTTTACTCATTTTCATCCAGAAATTAAGAAAGAAGAGAAGGCCAAGCAAATTATCACTCAAAGTAAGCTTCCAACTCTTTGTCCTCCAGACCTTCTCCCCTGGTTGAGTCTCTCTCTCTATCTCTCTCTCGGTCTTTAGGATGAGCTGGCGGATGGAGCAGCGGAGGTGGAGGAGTTGGTGAGGGTGCTGAGCAAAGCTGACCTGAGCAAACAGGAGCCACTCCAGTCGGAAGCGGTCCCGGACCCCATGGAGGGCGAGCAGACCTGGCCCACGGAGGAGGAGCTGAAGGAGGCCCAAGGTCAGCTGATCGGAAGCCCTGGGTCTCTTCTTCCTGCCAGAAATCTGGGTTTCTTGCCATTTGCAAAAAGACTGGGCTGCGTGTTGAGTTGTCTCTGGCCTGGGCAAACCTTCCGCTCTCTGGATAGACTCCCTTCCCTCGTTAGATTTGGATAGTGCACCCATTCCCTCTTGATGGACTTCTTGGGTTTTGAAATATCCCTTTGGGTGCTGGCTATGTGCTCTTACGGGCTGGAAATAGCAACCTCCTACAATAATAATATATATTATAATTCTAATATATATATATATATATATATATATAAGAAGAACTGTCATGTTTACTAGCCTATAAACAGCAAAACCGCTGAACCCAGAAACACCAAACCAGGCCACAAAAATCCCCACGCAACGAGGTATGTTTACCACTAAACCCCTGCCCAAAATTTTAAAAAGAGGTAAAAAACACAAAAAACCAAGGGGACTACAACACCCCAAATCCCCAGCGGCAAACACAGACGACGCACACGCAGTACTCATTCCCGCCCGTGCAAACCCTTCTCCCCCGCCAGCATGGAGAAAAGAAGAAGGCTCGCCATCTTATCTGTCTCCTGTGGCCAGCGGGGGAATGGCTGGCAGCAGCGCTGCCAGCTGGAGACCTAAAAGGGCCTTGATTGCTGCCGCGGCCCGGCTCCGGAGGCCTCCGCGGCACCAATCGAGGCTTCAGCGAAAACGGCAGGCCTCCCTCCTCCTTTTAGCTCTTCAGCAGGCAGTGCCACCGCCAGCCATTCCCCTGCAGCGGCATTGCCTGCTAAAGACCTAAAAGGAGGAAGGAGGCCTGCCGTTTTCGCCGAAGCCAGGGCCTCGATTGGTGCAGCGGAGGCCTCCGGAGCCTGGGCAGTGACACCAAGCGAGGCTTCGCCGAAGACAGCGGGCCTCCCTCCTCCTTTTAGCTCTTCATCAGCCAGCACCGCCGCAGGGGAATGGCTGGCGGCGGCGCTGGCTGAAGAAGGCCTAAAAGGAGGAAGGAGGCCCGCTGTCCTTTGCGAAGCCGGGGCCTTGCTTGGTGTCGCTGCCCAGGCTCCGGACACCTCCGCTGCTTCAAATGAGGCCCCGGCTTCGTAGAGGACAGTGGCCCTCCCAACACCTCCTGGCCTCCAAGGAAAGACAGAAGAAGGGAGGGAGGGAGAGAGGGAGGAGGGAAGAAGAAAAATGATGGCCAGGAAAGAGGTAAAGCACGAAGGAAACCGAACACACACGAAGGAAGGAGAGAAGAAAGGAGGGATGGACAAAGGGAGGGAATAACAGAGGGAAAGGGGGGAGGAAGGAAAGAGAAGGAGGGACGGAAACAGGGAAGGAAGGATGGAAAGAAAGAAGGAAAGAGGTCATTTTGTGATACGAAATCTAGCATCTAGATCTCGTTTGCTGTGATGTACTGTGTTTTTGTGTCAGTAAAATAATAATAGAACGTTAATGTCGGCCAATGGGATTCTCTGTCGGCCGCGGAGGATGCTGGGAAATGTAGTTTTTCTTGTATTGTTGTTTTGGGGGCCTTCTAGGTTTTGGGGGGGAGTTTCTTTGCTAAAAACCTTCCTTGCCTGAGGCCTATTTTTGTTGCCAAGTTTGGTGTCTCTGCCTTGGAAGGTTTCTCTGTCTATGGCAGTCGTTCGATGACGGGTCCTCCTTTATATATATAGATATGCAGTTTTTCGTTAACTCTGTATTGTTTGAGGTTGTGAGAAGGGACCACGGACCATGTGACCAGATCTGGGACTGTTCAGACTGACACTACATTTTAGAAGTCGTTTGCATCAGAAGAAGTACAGTATACAGTTGGTAGTGTCAGTGACAAAACAGACAACAGATAGGGGTATTTATATAGGTGAGGCTGTGCTCGGTTCCGGCCACAGGGGGCGCCGTCACTCCATCTCTCTGCTGAAGAGCTTTCTTTGTTTGTAAACGTTTCCTCCTTTTTCTGATCGAAGTGTCCATACCCAAAATACCTCCCCGCTTAATGCGTTTCCTATTCATCTGCTCACATTGCTGTTTTCGATCCGCTAGGCCAGTGTTTCCCAACCGGTGTGCCACGGCACACTAGTGTGCCGTGAGCGATCATCAGGTGTGCCGTGGGAAATTGTCACTCTTTCCCCTCCTAGCAGCTCTTTCTCCCTCTTTCCCTCCCCAAAGATCCTCCCCCAGGCAAAGGAAGGGCTCCGCCGAATGCCAGGGCCAGGCCCGCCTTGAGGAAGCCTTCAGGAGCATCGACTCAGCATGGCTCCAGCTCCCGCTCAGGGCTGCTTCAGCCTCCCGATGCTCCCAGGTTTGCTCACTGCCCAATTCACTGACGTGGAGCTTCCGGCTTTGGCTGTTCTCGCGAGAAATCCAAGCCAACGTGAAAACGCCAACTCAATCACTTCCACCCAGTGCTCTTCTTTTGCGGAGGGAAGCAGCGAAAGAGGCCACACAAATCTATGAAACGTATAGAGTCTATATGTGAGTGAACCTGGGAGCATCGGGAGGCTGACCGTTCAGTTTCCAAGAAACAAATTTAGCCTCTCCGCTTGGAAATGGTTTTTTAAAAAAACTATTTTATTGGATTTATTGAGAGTTGCCCCCCTCCCTCCCCCAAGGAACGGTTCATAACAGCGTCATGACATTCATAGTTAACTGGAAGCAAGTTTCACTCAGGGTGAAATTTCACAAGGGTCTGGAGAACAAGCCCTATGAGGAGCGGCTTGAAGAGCTGGGCATGTTTAGCCTGAAGAAGAGAAGGCTGAGAGAAGACATGATAGCCATGTATAAGTATGTGAGAGGAAGTCATATATATGTTGTGTTCATCGAAACAGGCCCAGGTTTCACACTGAGTGTGTAAATACATTTCAAAACATATTAACTATATGTATTACTGTGTTAGAGTGTCATTTGGTGTCATTTTGGTTGGTGGTGTGTCCCAGGATTTTGTAAATGTAAAAAGTGTGCCGCGGCTCAAAAAAGGTTGGGAAACACTGCGCTAGGTGGACAGGGAGCTGGGCTGGAGGTCAGGAGCTCACCCTGACCTGTGTTCTAACGGTCAACCTTCTAGTTGGCAAGATTGGCTGCAGCTGGCGATTAACCTGCTGTGCTCAAGCCGCTCTGTGCCTCTGTCCGGAGGATTCCGCCTCACTTTTGTCTCTGTGATAAATAATGATAAATAAATAGATATTGACAAATGTGGCTTGTTGTGGAAACAAAGATTGGGGGTAAAGCAGCGGAGACCCCTTTTCCTCACGAGAACAGCTCTCTCGTGAGTTCATTTCCCTTCCGAGGGGGAGATTTCTCTCACTTCCCGTTGTCACACCCTGTTCTTAACTCTGAGTGGTTTGTAAACTTGGGGTCTGCCTGTACGTGGAAGCGGGTTGGAGTACAACGTTAATCTGGCTAAAGGCAGGCAGGCTTTGATGCTTTGTGCTCCTGTGGTTTTGGTGCAGATTCGCTTCAACGGGGCAAGAAGATGTCCAGGAAGGTCCCGAAAGGCACCTCGGCCTACCAGGCGGCCTGGATCCTCGATGAAGAGCAGGATGGCAGTGAGGAGGAGGAGGAGGAGGACGATGACGATGACGACAACGATTTAATGGAAGAGGCTTTCTCCCAGGTAATATATCTTGGGAAGAACTCCACAGCACATCCTCATGCATCCAAATATTACTATATCCATGTACTGTTGAAGGTTTTCATGGCTGACATCACTGGGTTGTGTGTCTTCTGGGCTGCCTGGCCATGATCCAGAAGCCTTCTCTCCTGGTGTTTTGCCCACATCTATCGCAGGCAGCATCAGAGGTTGTGAGGTCTGAGGATGCCTGCCATAGACACAGGCAAAATGTCAGGAGAGAATGCTTCTGGAACAGCCTGGAAAACACACAACAAGCCATGACCATATCCTTTCCTTCCTCCTTGGAGAAGAATACCTGTTAGGCCAGATACTTGTTTCCTTGCAGCCTGCCAACAAATACCGTATATATTGCGGAATACTAGAGCAGTGTTTCCCAACCAGTGTGCCGTGAGCGACCATCAGGTGTGCCGTGGGAAATTGGAACCTCCAGGAGTGGAGGGGGGAGAGTCTAGTGTGTGGACATCCAAGTGCCACCTCTGTGTTGATGGAGGTAGGCAGGATTTTCCCCGGGTACTGGTTGTGGGGGGTCGGGAGCAGGTGAGGGTTTTGCCCTCCTTTCTGCTAGAGATCCCCGTGTACAACTGGGGGCCACTGTGTGACACAGAATGCTGGACTAGATGGGCTGAGGCCCGATTCAGCATGGCTCTTCTTATGTTCTTATGAAGTATAAAAACCCTAAGAAACCTATCTCGATGAAGGCACAAAATTACAAACACCTCCCCCCCCCCGTTGTCTACTTGGTCTCTCCCTCTCCATGCATTGGGAAGGCCCCCTCCCTTTCCCCAAGTAGAGACCTCCTCTTGCCTCCTGGGGGTTCTGTGTGGGAAGTTTGGCCCAGTTCTATTATTGGTGGGGTTCAGAATGCTCTTTATTTGTAGGGGAACTATAAATCCCAGCAACTACAACTCCCAAATGTCAAGGTCTATTTCCCCTGAACTCCATCTGCGTTCATATTTGGGCATATTGAGTATTCATGCCAAGTTTGGTCCTAATCCAACATTGTTTGAGTCCACAGTGCTCTCTGGATATAGGTGAACTACAACTCCAAAACCCAAGGTCAATGCCCACCAAACTCTTATAGCATTTTCTCTTGGTTATGGGAGTTCTGTGTGGGAAGTTTGTGTCTTTCTGCCATTCCTGCCAGGATATCTATGTTGTGTTCATCGAAACAGGCCCAGGTTTCACACTGAGTGTATAAATACATTTACAAACATATTAGCTATATGTATGACTGTGTTAGAGTGTCATTTGGTGTCATTTTGGTTGGTGGTGTGCCCCAGGATTTTGGAAATGTAAAAAGTGTGCCGCGGCTCAAAAAAGGTTGGGAAACACTGTATTAGACGACCCCTCTTGCCAGCCCCTTCAGGCCCCGAAGTCTCCTTTCCTGGGCCTTGAGGCGGCTCTCCGGGTCCATAGAGGCAGCCTTCCCTCCATGGCAGCCAGGCCCTGTTGCAGCCAGCCAACTACTGTGCTCATCACCGTTTTGGGTCCAAAACATCAATTCCTGTTTTGGATCCAAAAGAAGATGGAGGCTCCTAACAGGCGAGGGAGGCAGGCAGCCGCCTTGTGCTGGAGCAGGGTGTCCGAAGCTGCGGCTGCTGCTGTGCTCCTCCGGCGCCGCTTGGCTCCTGCTGCCGGGCTTCAGCCCCATCGAGGGGCTCTTCCACTCCAGGCCCGCCTTGGCTGTCAGTGCGGAGGAGGAGCAGCAGCTGCAGCTTCGGGTGCCCGGCTCCAGCACAGCTCTCACAGTCAGGAAAGTTCTTTCTAATGTTTAGCTTTGTCCTTGTTGAACTTCATTTTGTTAGTTTTGGCCAATCATCTCTCTAATTCGTTAATATTGTTTTGAATTCTGCTCCTGTCTTCTAGAACAGTGTTTTTCAACCTTTTTTTTGAGCCGCGGCACACTTTTTTCCATTGACCAAATCCTGGGGCACACCACCAACCAAAATGACACAAAATGACACTCTAACACAGCCATACATATAGTTAATATGTTTTTGAATGTATTTATACACTCAGTGTGAAACCTGGGCCTCTTTCGATGAACACAACATAGATATGACTTCCTCTCACACACTTATACATGGCTATCATGTCTTCTCTCAGCCTTCTTTTCTTCAGGCTAAACATGTCCAGCTCTTCGAGCCGCTCCTCATAGGGCTTGTTCTCCAGACCCTTGTGAAACTTGCTTCCAGTTAACTATGGATGTCATGAAGCTGTTATAAACAGTTCCTTTGGGGGGGGGGGGGGAGGCAGCTCGAAAAATCCAGTAAAATAGTAAAAAAAAAACAACTTCCAAGCGGAGAGGCTCCATTTGTTTCTTGGGAACCTGTGAATGCTTCAGCCTCCCGATGCTCCCAGGTTCGCCCACTGCCCAATTCACCGACGTGGAGCTTCCGGCTTTGGCTGTTCTCGCGAAAAATCCAAGCCAACGTGAAAACGGCACCTCAATCACTTCCGCCCAGTGCTGTGCTTTTGCGGAGGGAGGCAGCGAAAGAGGCCACACAGAGCTAGGAAACGTATCGGGAGGCTGAAGCAGCCCTGAGCAGGAGATGGAGCCATGCTGAGTCGAGGCTCCTGAAGGCTTCCTCAAGGCGGGCTGGCCCTGGCATTCGGCAGAGCCCTTCCTTTGCCTCGGGGAGGATCTTTGGGGAGGGAAAGAGGGAGAAAGAGCTGCTAGGAGGGGAAAGAGTGCCATGGCACACTGGTTGGGAAACACTGTTCTAGAATATTGGCCACCCCCACCCCAAAATTTGGTGTTTTCTCCAAACTTGATGATAATGCTTTTAAGTCTGCACATCTCTTGCGACACTATTATCTGACCTTGGAAATATGGGGAGTGAGAGTTGTTTGCGTTTCCTTTGGGGGTTAATGCCATGGAGACCAAAGGCAAAAATAGGGGGAACTTGGGGAGGGTCCAGGAAGACTTCAGGGCCACAAAATGAGGACCCGGGGAGCCTCACCTGGCCCATTCCTGCTCTCAGGAGCAAAGAAGAAAACCCCAAAGAGTTCATTATTGAAATAGGGAAGCGGAATGGCCCCTGTGCTCATTTATGCTGCTGCAGCATCAGTGCTATGACAGTATATCCAACTAGTTATAGAATCATAGAATCCTAGGGTTGGAAGAGACCCCAAGGGCCACGCAGCCCAACCCCATTCCGCCAAGCAGGAAAAGCACAACCAAAGCCCTCCCAACAGATGGCCATCCAGCCTCTGTTTCAAAACCTCTAAGGCAGTCTTTTTCAACCTTTTTTGAGCCGCGGCACATTTTTTACATGAACAAAATCCTGGGGCACACCACCAACCAAAATGACACAAAATGACACTCTAACACAGTAATACATATAGTTAATATGTTTTTAAATGTATTTATACACTCAGTGTGAAACTTGGGCCTGAACAGGAGAGTTGATACACAGTCACTAGAAAGGCTATCACGTCCAGCCAATGCCAAATGTAGTAATAGTTGGTAAACATAAACACGAAAACGTACCCGGTCCTCAGGGAAGCCGGCTGGAAAGAGAGCAGCCAGACAGAAGCACACTCTGAGGCAGAGAGTTCCACTGCTGAACAGCTCTCACAGTCAGGAAGTTCTTCCTAATGTTCACCCTCCTACACAGACATGCTTCCTTGTGATGTTTGCTTTTCTGCCTGCCCTGTCGTGCTTTCTCTCTCTCTCTCAATATATATGTGTGTGTGTGTGTGTGTGTGTGTGTGTATATATATATATATATAATGTAATGTTCATTTGTGGGATTAACATAACTCAAAAACCACTGGACAAATTGCTGCCAAATCTGGCCACAAAACATACTAATACTAACCGAAGGAGGGACCATCATTCAAAAAATTGATTTTGTCATTTGGGAATTGTAGTTGCTGGGAGTTATAGTTCACCCGCAATCAAAGAGCATTCTGAACTCCACCAACAATGGAATGGAATCAAACTTCCCACACAGAACTCCCATAACCAAGAGAAAATACTATACGAGTTTGGTGGGCATTGACTTTGAGTTTTGGAGTTGTAGTTCACCTGTATCCAGGGGAGGCCCAGGCCTTGGAGCAGCAGCAGCTGCTGCCTCAGAGCAACATGCTGGTGGGCTGTCTATTGGGGGTGCTTTGATTGTTCCAATTTCCCACGGCACACCTGACGGTCGCTCACGGCACACTGGTTGAGAAACACTGCTCTAAGGAAGGCGCTTCCACCGAACTCTGAAGCAGGGAGTTCCATTCTTCCCAATGTTCAGATTGAATCTTTTTTCCTGCCACTTGAACCCATGGCTCCATTGAGACCTGGTCTCCAGGGTGGCAGCAAACAAGCCTGCTCCCTCTTCCTTACGGCAGTCTTTCAAATATGTAAACATGGCTCTTATGTCCCGTTCTCTCACCTCTCTCTTCAGAAGCACATTCGTGGTTTCCATACCTTTGGCCGTATGTCATTTCAAGGCTTTTTCTGGGTCCTTTTGTGCAACTGTATAATATTCTTGGTCCTTCCATTTCCATAGGGTTTACTGTCTTCCATGGTTTCACAGATCCATGGGAAATGCCAGAACATATCCCTATCGATAGGGAGCTGGTGCTGGATTGCTCTTCCAGTCTCTCCAATGTATTAATCTTTTCCTCATGCACCAGGATGGGAGCAGCGAGGAGGAGGAGGAGGAGGGCAGCGAGGAAGAAGAGTGCGAGACCATGACGCTTCCGGAGGCCGAGGAGGAAGAGGAGAAGATGGAGGAAGAGGAGGCGATGCTGGAGAAGTACCGGCAGGAGCGGCAGCAGGAGATGTTCCCCGATGAGGTGGACACCCCTCGGGACGTGGCGGCACGTGTTCGGTAAGAGAGCCCCACTTTCCAGCCGGAAGGCTAGGAAGAGTACATTTTACATTCTGTGCTCATGCTGTTGTGTCAAGCCACTTTGAGTCCCCTTTGGGGACAATAATAACCATAATAATAGCCACTCCTCCTGACACCCGCATAGTGATGTCAACATACTTGACCTGTCCAGGAAATCAGCAGGCAGAGAGAGTGCTTCTGCAAGTGAAGAAGAAGAACCTGAAGGCGCAGGTTCACAGCCTGGGAGTGACCCTGGACTCATCACTGAGCCTGCAGCCCCAGGTTTCGGAGAACTTTTGCACAGTTAAAGCTTGTGTGCCAGCTGCGCCCGTACCTTGGGAGGTCTGCCTTGGCCACGTTGGTCCACGCTCTGGTTTCATCCCAAATAGACTACTGCAACGCTCTCTACGTGGGGTTGCCTCTGAAGACTGCTCGGAAGCTTCAATTAGTCCAACGTTTGGCAGCCAGGTTACTAACAGGAGCGGGGCACAGGGAGCATACAACTCCCTTGCTGCGCCAGCTCCACTGGCTGCCAATTAGCTTCCGGGCACAATTCAAAGTGCTGGTTTTAACCTACAAAACCCTATACGGTTCTGGCCCAGTTTACCTGTCCGAACGGATTCTCCCCTACGAACCATCAAGAACATTAAGATCCTCTGGAGAGGCCCTGCTCTCGGTCCCGCCAGCTTCGCAAGCGCGGCTGGTGGGGACGAGAGACAGGGCCTTCTCTGTGGTGGCCCCTTGGCTGTGGAACTCTCTCCCAAGTGATGCCAGACCTGCCCCCTCCCTGTTGTCCTTTAGGAGGCTGGTGAAGACCTGGATGTGGAACCAAGCCTTCCCAGAATAGGCTGAGATGGGCTATTGTCTGAATGTATGACCACGTTTACAGATTGATCGGAATTGTTTTAATGGCGATGTGGTTTTATGTTGAGTTTTTATGTATTTTAATATGTTGTTCTAGTTGTTTTTAAATTATATAGCATTGAATTTTTGCTGTGATGCCGGTCTGAGTCCCTCAATAGAGGTGAGAAGGTCGGGTACAAAAGTTATAAATAAATAAATAAGGGAAACTTGCACTGGCAGGTGGTGGGAAAGGCAGTCAAAAACCAACATTGAGGGAAGTCAAGAGTAGTAAACTACTCGAGGTGCAAGATACAAAGAGGGAATACCGTAAAAATATAATGCAGAAATTGAAAAGTTGACGACAGATCCCAAGTGTAGACTCTGCAAGGAAGCAGGCGAAACAATGGACCACATCTTCAGCTGCTGCAAGAAGATCGCGCAGACAGACTACAAGCAGAGGCACAACACCGGTGATCCACATCAGGTGATCCACTGGAACTTGTGCCACAAAGAACACCTGCCTGCGACAAAGAACTGGTGGGATCACAAGCCAGAAAATATTACAGAGAATGAACACATCAAACTCATTATTATTATTATTATTATTTAAAACACAAGATGAGTCCACAGCAGACAAGGTCACTCTGCTGGCTGTTGTATTGGATCACACGGCAGACTGTGAGGGTTCACTGAAGGTGCCTGAATGACTCACGGCGAAGACGCTCACCGGATGCCATGTTAAACACTTTATTCAGGATGCAATACAATTCAAAGTCAGAACTGGCAAATAGTCACGAGGCTCAGCCTTAAATACACATTTCCCCAATTGAACAAAGGTCCCTCCCATTGTCCAGAAAAGCCCGGGAAGAGACTCTTGGCATAGCTCCCTTTTCGCGCCAGAGGCTCTAGCCGCTTGCTCAAGGCCACAGGTGCTTATCTCATGTTTACAGACTGTTAGAGACTTGCTATGTGGCCTATTCGGAGGTCACAATTCATGTCTCTTACAGCGGACACTTCCCAAGTGTCTAGGACTGTGTGACGTATTGGCGAATAACGTGTGCAGATCCCAGTAAGGTGGACTACGCCCGGATCTTCCAGTAAGGTGGCCTTTTGCAGCTGGCAGATGGTCATTTTGTAAGCGCCGATTGTGTTTAAGTGCAGGCCAAGGTCTTGAGGCACTGCGCCCAGTGTGCCGGTCACCACTGGGACTCCCTTGACTGGCTTGTGCCAGAGTCTTTGTGGTTCAATCTTTAAATCCTCATATTGTGTCAGTTTTTCCACTTGTTTCTCTTCAGTCCTGCTGTCACCTGGGATTGCAACATCAACGATCCATGCTTTGTTTTTTATTGTTATTGTTAGTATTATTATTATACCCATATGACTTGTAAGCCGCTCTGAGTTCCCTTCGGGGTGAGAAGGGCAGCATTAAAATGTTGTAAATAAAATAAATAAATTATTATTATTATTATTTATGCCAAAACAGGCCTAGATCTTGATTCCCAGGTGACGATGGGAGGAAATAGAGCCCCTTGCAAGAATGCCTTTTGCTATGGCTGGTTTGTGGGGTTGCGTGAAAGGGGATAGGGAACCCCTTGGCTTTAGGAGTAATACCTCTTTGGCTGACAGGTTCCAGAAGTACAGAGGGCTGAAGAGCTTCCGGACCTCGCCGTGGGACCCCAAAGAGAACCTGCCCATGGAGTACGCCCGGATCTTCCAGTTCAGAGACTTCTCCCGGTCCAGGAAACACGTCTTCCGGCAGATGGAGGAAGAGGAAGGGGAAGGAGCCGAGGTGAGGCCACGCCGTCGTCTCCGTTTGTCCATTTGGCTCAGATATGTTCCCCTTTTTTTGCACCTCCATCGGCAACTCCAGTGTCCTGGTTTTCTAGAAGAGGCATGGGCAAACATTTCCCACCCCCCTCCAGGTCTGATGGATAAATAGGACGTCTGGTTTGAATGCAATTGTATGAAAAAGTATGAACGGGGCCTAACGGCGGAAGACAGAACTCTAAAATATTGAGGCCTGGAAAAGAACTGCGCTCAGGAACCGTAATTAAAAGTTGCTGTTATTTATTTACCCTGTTTCCCCCAAAATAAGACAGTGTCTTATATTAATTTTTGCTCCCAAAGATGCGCTAGGTCTTATTTCCAGGGGATGTCTTACAGTAGTGGTCAGTATCTAATAAATATGCTGGTCCTCGCACACTGGGTCACAAAACAATGAGGGCTGCAAAGTCCCTGGGTGTCCCACACACTGCCTGGGGACTGTAAGGATCTCCCACACACACCAGTTCCTGGACCACTGGTACAGCAGGGATGGTATTACAGCTTCTGGCCACCAGGGGGAGCATGCTTCCAAACAAAAAGTTTGCTAGGTCTTTCTTGCTTTCAGGGGAGGCCTTATATTTAGCAATTCAGCAAAACCTCTACTAGGTCTTATTTTGGGGGAAACAAGGGAGTACAGTGTTCCCTCACTTATTGCGGGGGTTACGTTCCAGGACCTCCTGCAATAAGTGGAAAACCGCGAGGTAGGGACGCTCTATTTATTTTAATATTTATACATTATTTTAGTAGTTATACAGCATTTTAAGTCTTTATAAACTTAAAATAAAGTGAAGGAAAGACTGGAATGTATAAATATTAAAATGAATAGAGTGGCGGCGGCAGAAACCCGCAAAACAGCGAAAATATTGCAATATATATTTTAATATTTCTTGAAACCCGCAAAACAGCGAAAACATTGCAATATATATTTTAATATTTCTTGAAACCCGCAAAACAGCAAGTCCACTAAAAGTGAACCGCGAAGTAGTGAGGGAACATTGTATATGCTAGTGGGTCACTTTTAGTAACCTCAGGCAACCCAAAGAGAGACACAAACAAAGGGCTCGGATGGGTTTTGCAGCAGAACCAAAGCCATTTTTTGCATGCAAAGATGGGTTCCATTACATGCTCACGTCTTCCCTGGTGTTATATGTTGCCAAATTTTCTTATAGCATGTGATATCTCTTTGCTCATTGCTTCTGTCGTTCGGACTTTCCTCAGGTCGGGTGGTACATCACTCTCCACATTTGCAACGTGCCCTTCTCCGTCATGGAGAGCTTCCAACAAGGGAGTCCCTTGGTGCTCTTCGCATTGCTTCCCTACGAACAGAAGGTAAGTCTGAGGGGGGCGGGGCGCTGCCCCTTCTAGGTACATAGGCAAACCAGGAAACTTCAGTCATGAAATGGAGAGCCAAGACATATGAACACCATCCTTAAACACCGTTGAGTCCTTTGAGAGACACAGAGTAAACACCACTTTAATTTAAGCCCATGAAATCATGACGAATGCACCTGGGCTTCAAGGAGTTCTCACAGATTCTCTCAGAATGCTTAATTATCTTTCACTCACTCCATTCTCACACCTAATCTGGTTTATTTGCGGAAGAACATGGCTGAAGGTCATTTCAGAAGGGAACTGAAATCTTCTGTTACTTGGGAACGAGCATTGGAATCCCAAACAGCCCACAGTTCTCTCTGATCACCGGCAGACTCTTCCCTTTGAAACCCATCCATGCTCTCATGATATGAAAGATTGATTGATTGATTGTTTATTCATACTTGTATACCGCTCCTTCCCGAAGGCTCGGGGCGGTTCACAGCATAAAATCAATAAGAACAATAATTAAAAACAGTAATAAAACAATAAAAACAGTAAACAACAGTAAGAACAATCGCCCCTCGTTGTCGCTAAACAAGCCGTAACTACGGCCATAGATTACATAAAACACTAAGTGTTGAAGGCCTGTCGAAATAGGGTTGTTTTACAGGCTCTTCAGAAAGCCGAGGGCTCCCTAAGAGCCCGGACATTGTCTGGCAGAGCCTTCCAAAGTGTGGGGGCAGCTACGGAGAAAGCTCTCTGTCGCGTCAAAGACAGATGATAAGTTCGGATGGAGGGAACCTCTAGTAGGTTTTGATCTTTAGATCGCAGTGATCTCTGGGAAACATACGGAGAGAGGCGGTCCCTCAAGTACACAGGCCCCAGACCATGTAAGGCCTTAAAGGTTAAAACCAGCACCTTGGGAGGAACAACCGAGCAAAGATGGCGGCAGGTCGGGCGGTGTGAGTGCTCCTCACCCCGCCAACCGTTACCGTGATCCAGGGGGCGAATCGCGCCCCCACCTCAGGCTGCAAACAGCAGTCAAGAGGCAGCGAAACCGGGGGATCTTGCCGCTGGCTCCAGAAATCCCCCCCTCCTCAAGAGGGGGAGATTGAGAGGGCCCGGCGAGTCCTCAGCCCGGCGAGCGGATCGGGGAGCGGGAAGCAGGCTCAAGCCTGCATTTACTGCCAGCCCAGCTCGCCCCGACAGAGTAAGTAAAAGGACCGAACAAGGGGGGGGGAAACAGTCAGCCCCAGAACCCGGGGAACGGAACGAAGAGAGATCACGCAGGGGAGAGGGGGTGGTTGCAGGACAGGAGGCAGACATCTCGGCCTGAAAGACCCCCAAAGGCCCGGAAGACACAACAGCTCGGGGGACAATCAGGGACGGATAAGCAGCCGAGAAAAGGAGAAAAGAGGGAGGTAGAGCGCCTCATGGGACCCCAAAAGCACCCCGAAAAAGCTCCAGAAGGCACAGGAAGGAGAGATCCAAGAACCAAGATGGCGGCCAATGAAGGGTAGAGAGAAAAGATAACAACCTGGGGAAGAAGGCGGCCATTTTTGGAGAGGGCTCCTCCCACCTCAGGGGAAAAAAAAAAGAGGTGCGAAACAAACAGGAAGGGAAGGCAACAAGCCACAAGGAACCAAATGTAGATTGGACATTCAACGGAAGGGCAGAGAGGACGGAGAAAAGAGGGAGCAACAGAACAGACGGGCCAACAAGAGAGTCAAGCAAAGGAACACAAAAGCCCCATAAAACAGAGAGGAATATAAGGGGAGGGAGAGGGGGAACAGAAAAGGAAGACAAGACGAACAGGACAGGGCTGGGTGGAAAGAAAGACATAAAGAAGAGGAGGGGAAAGAGCAGACAACACCGACCCGCCACCTCCCCCTCCCTTCCCCAACAAACAGGAATCAATCAACGTAGTGGCTCTGGCCGATGCAAAGGACATCACAGCGCAAGACAAAATCGCAAAGACACCCCCTCCATTCTCAGCTGAGCAAAACCTGCCAGCACTCAAAGAATCAAACACAGAAGTAAAAGAACAAGAGAGAATGCAGGGAAGGAGACCAGAGGAGGAAAAAGTAACTCTAAAGGACATTATGACAGAACTACGAAAATTAGGGAAGCACAAGACAGGTGCATACAGAAGATTGACTCAATAATGGCCCGACAAGAAAAGCAAATTGAATTGCTACAGGACGCAAGGCTAGAATCAAACAAAGAAGCGACCCCCATAAGGCTAGTACTAACAGTCGTTTATGAGGATGGAAAGGAAACACCCCAGGTTGCAGGGGAAAGTGCAGCAATACAGGACGATTTGGAGAAGGGGGGGAGAAGACTACACAATTGCAAGAAGCATTAGGGGAAAGAGGAATTTATTCAAAAAAGAAGTGGAGAAGAAACTCTGGGAGCTACTAGAGCGATTAATGAAGATTCTACAGTCACTACCCTCAACAAAGGAAGAGAGGACAAGAACCAGGAGGTCGATCCAACATCTAAGGGGTACATTCGGGTGCAAATAAGAACAAAGCTAAACGGAGTGGGGGACAGACCAATGGAATGAGAAGCCGGAGGAGGACAACTCAACAAAGCAGAAAGAAAATGCCAAAGAAAAGACATCCTTACTCTCCAGGGAGGCCCACGGAATATAGTCTTTCGAGAGGTGAAAACATGGAGGCGGATGTAGGAGGTCTAGAATCCCATAAAGAATATGGTTAGGAAGGAGGACAAGAAAGATGAAAGGAACGGACGCAACTACATTGAAAGACAAGGAACGGACTATGGACATGGATCCTCCTACCAAACAACAAACAACGTGAACCCCCCAACCAGGTAAACTCAAGAGTCAACGACCCCTGGCTACCTGATGAAGGAATGGGACTACCTATAACCAGACAAGCTGATCTTCCAAGAGCTAGCACCCCCTTCTCGCACAATGTCAACCACACCTTAAACCCCCCCCATTTCTTCCCTTTTACAAGAACTGAACAAACGAGACTGTACGGAGGTACCGGAAGTCAACATAACTCCCCTTTTCCTTCTCCTTCCCCCTCCCCCTCCCCTCCCACCTCCCTAGCCTCCCCCTTTCCCCTCCCCCATCGCACCTCCACTCAGACCTCTTACCCATCCTCAACCCCCCCCACCACCCCCCCCTTACCAAGGTCCCAGGAACCCCCACCACCACCCTCACACCTTTTCCCAGTTTTGCTGTATTTGAAAACCTTAATAAAAATTATAGAAAAGAAAACCAGCACCTTGAACATGATCTGGTATTCCGCTGGAAGCCAGTGCAGCTGCTTCCAGATAGGAGTTATGTGGCTTCTAGCCAGAGCTGCAGCATTCTGAACCAGTTTCAGTTTCTGGATCATGGACAAAGGAAGGCCAATGTAGAGGGCGTTACAGGAGTCCAGTCTCGAGGTGACCATCGCCTGGAGCACTGTGGCTAGTCACCCCCAGAGAGGTAAGGTGCCAGCCGCCTAGCCTGTCACAGATGGAAAAATGCAGATCTGCTGACCATAGAGACCTGGGCCTCCATCGTCAGCAGTGGGTCCAACTGGACCCCCAGACTCTTTACTAAGGACAACGGGCATAATGCAATGCCGTCCAGGGTAGGCAGCCGGCACCCACTTCCCACCGGGCGGCCCAACCAAAGTATCTCCGTCTTCGATGGGTTCACCTTCAGCCGGCTAGCCCGTAGCCATCCAGTTACGGCCTCCAGGCACAGATGGAACTTATCAGGTACGGAGTCCGGTCCGCCCCCCATCCTCAGCACCAGCTGGCTGTCATCAACGTACTGATGACACTCCAGACCAAAGCTGCGCACCAGTCGGGCCAGTGGACGCATGTAGATGTTAAATAATAGAGGGGAAAGAATGGCCCCCTGGGGCACCCCACAAGTATGAGGGAGCCCCTCGGAGACCACTCCTCCCCTCTCCACCCGTTGTCCCCGATCCCTGAGAAAGGAGGCCACCCATTTAAGGGCAGTCCCCCTCACCCCGGTCACAGCTAAACGGTGGATCAACAATGCATGGTCTACTGTGTCAAAAGCTGCAGTGAGGTCCAATAACATGAGCGGCGCAGAACCGCCCTGGTCCAGCTGGCAGCGCAGTTGGTCTGTGATGGAGAGCAGTACCGTCTCTGTCCCGTGCCCAACACGGAAGCCGGAGTGGAAGGGATCTAATCCGGCGGAGTCGTCCAAGAACTGCTGCAGCTGACCCGCTGCCGCCCTCTCAATCACTTTGCTCAGAAACGATAGGTTCGAGACTGGCCGGTAACTGGAGGGAGCCGAGCGATCTAACTCCGGCTTTTTCAGCAGCGGGCTCACCATGGCCTCCTTTAATCCCTCTGGGAAAACCCCTTGCTCAAAGGGGATATTTATTATTTTCAACAGAGGATCATGTAACCCCTCTAGGCAAGGTCGAACTAGCCAAGAGGGGCACGGATCAGGAAAATCCCCTGCCCAAGCCCCAACATTAGTACGGTGTGCTTTCGAAAGAGCCCTTGGCAGAAACCCTCTTGGGCCTGGAATCCGGCAGCTGTTGTTTTCCACCACGGTATTGGAACTTGTTTGTGCCTGTGGGTGACCCTTTGGAAGTTGGGGGTGGAGGGAGTACCCTTGTAGGCTCCCAAATGCTCCTGACCCTCACGCTTTTCCCTTTGCGGCCCGCAGATGTCTGTGTTGAACCTCTTGGTGAGGCGCCACCCTGGCTACAGCGAACCCGTCCACTCCAAGGAGGAAGTGATCATCCACTGTGGGTTCCGGCGCTTCCGGGCCTCTCCGCTCTACTCGCAGCACAGCACAGGTGGGAGAGACGGGCCTTCTTCATCTAAAATAGGCATGGGCCAACTTGGGCCTTCCCTCCAGGTGTTTTGGACTTCAACTCCCACAATTCCTGACCCAATCCAATTCTGAATTTCTTTTTGTTCTACGGGGTTTCCATCCTCTGTATTCAGATCCTCCTCCACGAATACAACCTGACTCTAAAAACAGGCTCTTTTCTCCCTCAGGAGACAAGCACAAGCTGGAGCAGTTCCTTCCCTCCGATGCCGCCGTCGTGGCCACCATCTACGGACCCATCACCTTCCCTCCGGCTTCTGTGTTGCTGTTCAAACAGGAGAAAGAGGGTGAGTTTGGGCTTGTTCTCTGTGGCAGGCTTTGGGTTGCGAGAATCCAGAGGCCTAGTTGCCCGTTCGTTGTGTGGCTGTGGGTTTTGAGAGTAAGTACAGCGGTGCTTCACTTATCGTGGGGGTTACGTTCCAGGACCACCTGCGATAAGTGAAAAACTGCAAAGTAGGGCCTCCCTCTCCCCTCCTCGCCCTCTTTACCTTCCTCCTCCTCGCCACCGCCGGTGTCTCTTGCCCCTGCTTGGGCCCTGCAATTGAGGAGGCGGCAGAGGTGTCGCGAGACCCAAGCAGTGGCAAGAGGAAGTCCCATCATCCATGGTCCCCCGTTCTCCAAACTGCACCAGGATGTAGAGTGGGTCATGGGGGCTCTGTGTGCCAAGTGTGGTTTAGATCAGTCATTGGATGAGGGTGGCAGCAGTCTCAGAAGTTGAGTGAAGGTACTTCAACTCCCATCATCCATGGTCTGTCCCACTCAAAACTGCACCAGGATGTAGAGTGGGTCATGGGGGCTCTGTGTGCCAAGTTTGGTCCTGGTCTCTGATTTGTAGGGGCTGCAATGTTCTGTGGGGAATGAATTGGGTGAAGGTACTGCAAATCCCATCATTTGTGAGCCATCCTGCCGTAAACCGCAGCAGGTTTGTAAAGTGGGCCATTGGGCCTCTGTGTGCCAAGTTTGGTCCTGATTCTTCATTTGTGTGGGCCACAGCGCTCTAAGGAAGTGAATGTAAGTACTGCAAGTCCCATCATCCATGGTCCATCCTCCCTCAAACTGCACTAGGATGTAGGGTGCATCTTGGGGGGTCTGTGTGCCAAGTTTGGTCTTGTTCTGTCATTGTTGGGGGCCTAGTCAGGAAAATCAAGTTGAGGAAGCCTAACAGTATCCCATGAGCTGAGGCCTAGTCAAGAAAATCAAGTTAAGGAAGCCTTGCTGTCAATTTTGGGCCTGGTCTGTGATGTATAGGGGCTGCAGTGTTGTTTGGGAAGTGAATGAGGTGAAGGTACTGCAAATCCCATCATTCGTGGCCCATCCTGCCCTAAACCACACCAGGTTGTGAAGTGGGCCATTGGTCCCTTGTTTGCCAAGCGTGTTCCTGATCCGTCATTGCTGTGGGCCGCAGTGGCTGACTGCCTGAGGCCTTTCCTTTTCCCTCTGAGTCACCTTAGAATGTTGGAATGTGGTTGGCCAATCGGAGTCCTTTATACAAATTCCATTTCAGTGGCAGCCAATCCCCTCTGACTGGGGCCGTAGAATGTTGGAGTTCTGAGGCTGGCCAATCAGAGCCCTTTATGCAAATAATCCCACAGTTGCAGCCAATCGAAACGCTGGCACATATTCCTCCCGTCGCACCACCACACCACCGCCCGCAAACACTGACTTTTATTATATACATAGATAGATGTAATATTACTAATAATATTACAGTATCATGGTATAGTACAATATAGTAATATATACTGATATTGTGCTATGCTACTAATGTAATATATTGTTTGTATATATATATCTTGTAAGCCGCTCTGAGTCTCCTTCGGGGTAAGAAGGGCGGCATACATAAATAAATAAGGCCCCGCCATTGCGATTGAGGCGGCACGGGGCCCAGTTGAGACTTGACGACGAGATATTCATTGGAATACGATCGCAAAATGTGTCGCTGCAAGATTCCCCTCCCATAGACACAAAGCCTGTGCAGTTTAGTCAACTTTCCCCAGGTGTCTTTGATCGAACCGATTAGGAAACGGCATTTATCACCCAGGGACAAAGATCACGTTTCCTAGTGTTCTCTGTGGTTTCACATCTCCGCATCAGGCCTGGGAATGGGTTCCCTATGGACACCAGGGCCACACGGTCACAGGGGTTTGTGGTCAGCACTGGCCTTGACCCAGCGGTGTTTCCTCTTTAGGGGCCCACAGCCTCCTGGCCACCGGCTCCCTGCTCAGCGTCGACCCCGACCGGCTGGTCATCAAGCGGATCGTGCTCAGCGGCCACCCGTTCAAGATCCACCGCAAGATGGCCGTCGTGCGCTACATGTTCTTCAACAGAGGTAGCCTTTGCGTTGCGGGGGGAGACCCTTGACCCCACCCAATCCAGGTTACAAACATCCAATTTACAAACGGCTCCTAGTTAAGAATGGGGCTGAGACAACAGGAAGTGGGAGGGATCTCGGAGTTGATCTATCTACCTAGCTAGCTATTCTATCTCCCTCCCGGTCTTTAAACAGAGGCCGGATGGCCATCTGTTGGGAGGGTTTGTATGGTGTCTTCTTGCCTAGAACATGGTTGGCTCGATGGCTTTTGGGGTCCCTTCCAACTCCAGGAATCAATGATCTATATCAGGGGTGCCCACACTTTTTCAGCATGCAAGCTACTTATAATAAAACCAAGTCAGAAAGATCTACCTACTTCCTTGAGGCTGGAGAGGGAAGGGGCGGGGCTTGCCGTGGCCTGGCTCCGCCCCCCTCTGGCTTTGGCACTCCCAGCAGCTGCTCCAGCCTTGAGGAGAGCAGGGCCAAGCCAGCCTTGTGCTAGCTATGTCACCACTGGCTTGGCACTGCCAACCTCAAGCCTGGAGAAGCTGCTGGTAGAGCAGAAGCCAGAGGGAGCGAAGCCAGGCCACACCAAGCCCCGCCCCCTCCCCTGTGGCTTTGGAGCTCCCAGCAGCTTCTCCAGGCTTGAGGATGGCAATGCCACGCCAGTGGTGGCATAGCTAGCGCAAGGCTGGCTTGGCACTGCCATCCTCAAGCCTGGAGAAGCTGCTGGTAGAGCGGAAGCCAGAGGGGCAGAGCCAGGCCACACCAAGCCCCGCCCCCTCCCCTGTGGCTTTGGAGCTCCCAGCAGCTTCTCCAGGCTTGAGGATGGCATTGCCAAGCCAGTAGTGGCATAGCTAGCACAAGGCTGCCTTGGCACTGCCATCCTCAAGCCTGGAGAAGCTGCTGGTAGAGCGGAAGCCAGGGGGCGGAGCCAGGCCACACCAAGCCCCACCCCTCTCCCTCTGGCTTTGGAGCTCCCAGCAGCTTCTCCAGGCTTGAGGATGGCAGTGCCAAGCCAGTGGTGGCATAGCTAGCACAAGGCTGGCTTGGCCCTGCTCTCCTCAAGGCTGGAGCAGCTGCTGGGAGTGCCGAAGCCAGAGGGGAGGGGCTTGTAGCCTGGCTCTGCCCCCTCTGAGAAGCATCCCATCCGGCTGCGATCAACCTCCTTCGGTCCTGCGATCGACTGGTCGATCGTGATCAACTTCCTGTGCAGCCCTGATCTATATCTATTCTTTCCTCTCTTTCTCTGGAGGTCTTTAAACAGAGGCTGGGTGGCCATCTGTCAGGAGAACTTTGATGGTATCTTCTTGCTTAGAAGAGGGTTGGACTGGGTGGCCCTAGGGACCCCTTCTAACTCCAGGAATTGATTATCTACCTACCTATCCTTCTGTCTATTCTTTCTCTTGTTCTCCTTCTCTGGAGATCTTTAAACAGAGGGTGGATGTCCATCTGTTGGGAGAGTTCAGGTGGCACCTTCCTGCTCAGGACAGGGTTGGGCCGGGTGGCCCTTGGAGTCTCTCCTAACTCTAGGGTCCTTTGAATCTATGGAAGCCAATGCAGAGGCCTGGCTGTATTCTGAGCTGTACACAAACAGTGGGAAATGGGGAGTGCGACACCCAGTGAGGCGACTCCTTTGTATGTATTCTTGTCTTGCAGAGGACGTGACGTGGTTCAAGCCGGTGGAGCTGCGCACCAAGTGGGGGAGGCGAGGGCACATCAAGGAGCCTCTGGGTAAGCGGGCCAGGCCTGGGGGCAGGTTGGGGCGGGGTCTTTCAGATATATTTATTTACAGTATTTATATTCTGCCCTTATCCTCACCCCGCAGGGGACTCAGGGCAGATTACAATGTACACATACGGGGCAAACATTCAATGCCATATACACACAACACATATAGACTGACACTCAGAGGCTATTTAACATTCCAGCTTCTGACCACCAGGGGAGCTGTCACGTCGGCATCCCATCTGCGACACTGATGAAGTACTTTCCGCATTCCCCGCATGCTTTTGCTGGAGATTTTTTTATGGCCTCGTAAATTTTGTTAAATTAGCCTCCCCACACATAGGTGGTACCTACATTTCCTACTTGACAGATGCAACTGTCTATTTGGGTTGCAAAGGTCGACAACAAGCTACACAATTGGCCGCAAGCTCACTCCAACCCGGGCTGGCTTCGAACTTATGGCCTTTTGGTCCGTAGTGATCTTAATGCACCTGACACCCAGCCAGCTGCGCCACAGTCCCGGTGCATGTCTGCGCCACAGACATGAGCCCTCCCTCCAGGTATTTTGAACTCCAACTCCCACCATTCCCAACAGCCAGTTTCACACATACACATTCAACGTTCATTCTCGCCACCCTTCTTCATCCAGTGGATCAGACTTCTTGGAAGGAGGCAGGTGTTCAGAAGCTGCATTCCTTGTAGATCTGCCACACCGATGGAAAAGACGGGCGCCTCCTTAGGTCACGATGTTTGGTTATCCGTGACTTGGTTGTGTAGGCAGCCTGTCTTTCAGCTCAGGCTTGCTACCGTGTTTCCCCGAAAGTAAGACAGCGTCTTACTTTCTTTTGACCCCCAAAATATCCACTACGGCTTACTTTCGGGGTACGTCTTATATTGGGCGACGGTACCCCGAAAGTAAGACTAGTAAGACATTACTGCGGGCGGCATGGCGTGGCTTCCTGGCTGGGCGGCGAGAGGCTCCCAGAGGGGCTCAAAGGGGCCGGAATCCTCCTCTTCCTTCCAGCAGCGCCTTCCATCCTCATCCTCTTCCTCCTCTTCCTTCCATCGGCGTCTTTCCCTCTCGCTGGTTCCGCCCTCCTCCCTTCAGTGAAGGGAGGAGGGGCGGAGCCGCTGCCGCGGGAAGAAAGCGCCGGGCGGAAGTCCCCCGCAGGGCGACTCAGGCATCTTTTCCCCGCTGTCGCCCCGCTCGCCCGCGCTCCAAACACGAGCGGGGCGGCGGCAAAAAGCGCCTGAGTCGCCATGCGGGCGGGACTCACCGGCGCGCCTCCCTCTCTCGCGGTTCCGCCCCCTCCCTTCACTGAAGGGAGGAGGGGTGGAGCCGCCGCCAGCGAGAGGAAGAAGGCGCCGGCGGAGTCCCGCCCCAGGGCGACTCAGGCGCTTTCGCCGCCACGCCTCGCTCGCCCGCTCGTGTTTGGAGCGCGGGCGAGTGGGCGGCGGCGGGAAAGACGCCTGAGTCGCCCTGCGGGCGGGACTTCTGCCGGGCTTTCTTCCCTCTCGCCGCAGCGGCTCCGCCCCTCCTCCCTTCACTGAAGGGAGGGGGTGGAACCGGCGGAGGGAAAGGCGCCGCTGGGAGGAAGAGGAGGAGGATGGAAGGCGCCGCTGGAAGGAAGAGGAGGATTCGGGCCCCTTTGAGCCCCTCTGGGAGCCTCTCGTCGCCCAGCCAGGAAGCCACGCCATGCCACCGCAGTACGTCTTACTTTCAGGGTACGGCTTATATAAGCCGACCCCTCTGACACCCCCGATACGTCTTACAATCGGGGGTGTCATACTTTCGGGGAAACACGGTAGAACCTCACCAGTCCCAGAACTTTGAAGTTGTTTAACTTCTTTCTTAAGGTCACATTGCCTTTGATGATGTAAACAGGTCTTGTTTACACCAAAAGTTCTCAGGTCCGTTCTCTGGGTTTCCCATTCGCACTTTTCGCGACACCGTTCAGGAATTCTTCACCTCCTTTGCCCTCCATAAGGCCCGTTCCAGGGTTTTTTGGACGGTGTCTTCAGTCTCGCTACAACTTTAGGCCCCGGATGTTGGGCTTATGAATGAAAGCCCCTTCCCATGAATGCACAGCAGAGTAACTTATTAGCAGCAGCGTGACTCGGCACCCAGCAGCCCAAAGTGATGAAAAGGACAAAAACACAGAGACCGGTGTCCTCTGTTCCTTGGGAGGCTTTTCTTTGGCTGTAAATAGGGTTGCGCTGTTTACAAGAACAAGGTTTCCATGACACAAAGTTCTTTAGACCTCCTTCTTTGCTTCCACGCTGGGCTTCTTTCTCGTGTGGATCAAGAGCTTCGCTCTCACAGAGCCTCCTCTCACGCCGAAGTTACACAGGAACTTCACACAGGAGCTTTTTACACACAGCAGCCTTCATACACGATGGCCTTCAACCTGGGGCTTCTCTCGCCGAACCTTCTCACACACCAGGCCTACTAACTCCCCCTGAGGCCTTCCTCCCACTGAGGGCTCTCTCAGAACTGAGGCCTTTCTCTTACTGACGCAAACTAACACTGAGGCCTACTCATACTGAGGCCTACTTACGCACTGAGGCCCTTCTTCCACAGCGACTTGTCACAGACTTAGGCTACATGCACACGTGTGTTAGTAGCCTTTTACAAGGTAGCCTTTCACACACAACAGCCTTCGACCTGGGCTTCTCTCACCGAAGCTTCTCACACACCAGGCCTACTAACACTGAGGCCTTTCTCACACTGAGGCCTTCTCACACCGAGGCCTATGTCACACTGAGGCCTACTCACATGAGGCCTATGTCACACCGAGGCCTATGTCACACTGAGGTCTACCCACACCGAGGCCTATGTCACACCAAGGTCTATGTCACACTGAGACCTTCTCACACTGAGGCTTATGTCACACCGAGGCGTGCTCACACTGAGTCCTACTCACACCAAGGCTTATGTCACACCAAGGCCTACTTCTCACACCGATGCCTACCTCTCACTGAGGCCTTGTCACACCGAGGTCTATGTGACACTGAGGCCTACCCTAAGCTACAGGCACACCTGCTTATAGTTGAACTGCAGCTTTTGCTGAGCCATTGCCTCCGTGTCACCCTTTCAGTGCTTGACTCACATTTTTGTAATGACAAAGACCTCCTTGATGTTTGATCTTGATGACCCCAGCCTCAGACCCCAGCCTAGAATTCCGTCACAAGTGCCTCTCTCTCTCCCTCTCTTCCTGCCAGGGACCCATGGCCACATGAAATGCCAGTTCGACGGGCAGCTGAAGTCCCAGGACACCGTCCTCATGACCCTCTACAAGCGGGCCTTCCCCAAATGGACCTACGACCCTTTTGTGCCGGAGCCGCGCCAAAGAAACGCAAGCATGGTGGCGTGATCCTGGCCAAGAGCCCCCCCCTCTCTCTCTCTCGTGTCGGGCTTGGCTTCTTTGCTGCAAAAAGACCAAGAGATGCCTTTGCCTTTATTTATTGGCGATCCCAGCTCCCAAGGAGAAGAGGTCCACTGGGGACCAGTCCATCCCAGCAGGGAGTGGTTGCTATGACAGCACCCGGGCGTCTCGGATGCAGAGCAACCTCGGTTTGGAATTAAAAGGGGCGCCGTGTCTCCATTGAAGAAAATCCGGAGCGCCACCTCTTCCTGTCCTCACGCTGCCTTAAGTCAATAAATGTAGGATTGTGTCACTGACTCAGGCTCTGTTTGCGAGGTTCGGGGTGACGGTGACCCTCCTGTTTCGTCCAAGGCAAGGGGCGCCCCTAAACATCTTTGCTTTTGCACCTTCCGACCCGTTCACACTCCAGATGACCCCAAATGGTCCCGGAAGGTTCGTTACAGAGTAGGCAGGAGAAGAGTTCGCTGCATTGTCGTCTGGGCCTAATTTTTGGGGGAAAAGATCTTGTCCTAGGGTTTTGTTCGCTGGACGTACGCAGAGAGTCGCATTGGCGTTGAAGGGAGAGAGTGGCAGTAGGACGGAGAACGCTTTTGAGTCACCATTGGCATAGAACAGGGCTGTCCAACAGGCGGCCCCGGGGCCGTACACGGCCCCCCAGACTGTTGGACACGGCCCGCCCTACCCTCCTGAAATAATTAATTTTTTTTAAAAAAATCGGAAAAAAAAATTTCCCAAAAAAAAAAATTTGCAAAAAAATGGTGGCGGGAGGAGGAGGTGGGGCAGGGAGGAGGAAAGGAGCCAGCTCCTCCTCCCTGCACCGCCTCCATCCCTCTTCTCCGCGCCGCCGCTGCAGATCGCAGCGGCGGGGGAGGGGGAGGGAGGGAGGAGGAGGAGGAGGGGCAGGGAGAAGGAAAGGAGCCAGCTCCTCCTCCTTGCCTCGTCCCTCCGTCCCTCTCCTCCCCCCAGGGAAGCCTTCTGGATGGTGCGCAGGGAAAGCGAGCGCCCGGTTCTTGCTTCCCCCGCACGCCATCCAGGCTTGCGCCGTGGGGTTCACCGGGCTCGCCTCCCTCTGACCAGAAGGAGGCCAGAGCCGGGCGAACCCCTCGCAAGCCTGGATGGCAAGCGGGAAGCGAGCACTGGTTCTTGCTTCCCGCGCCATCCAGGCTTGCAGGGGGGAGGGGGTTCGCTGGGCTCTCGCCTCCCTCTTTTCTTCCATCTTTCCTCCCTCTCTTTCACCTTCTTTCCTTCCACCCACCCACCCATCCACCCACCCTTTCGTCCTCCCTCCCTCCCTTAATCCCCCTTTCTCCTTCCTTCCACCCACCCACCCATCCACCCACCCTTTCGTCCTTCCTTTCCACTGTTCTCCCTCCCGCCTTGCCCCTCTTTCACCTTTCTTTCCTCCCACCCGTTTATCTTTTCTTCCTTCCCACTTTTCCTCCTCCCTTTCCTCCCTCCATCCTTCTCTTCTTCCCCTCCTTCCTTCCTTCTCCTGTTCATATTTGGGCATATTGAGTATTCATGCCAAGTTTGGTCCTGATCCAACATTGTGCTCTCTGGATGTAGGTGAACGACAACTCCAAAACTCAAGGTCAGTTCCCAAGCAAACCCTTTCAGTACTTTCTGTTGGTAATGAGAGTTCAATATGCCAAGTTTGGTTCAATTCCATTGTTGCAAGAGTTCAGGATGCTCTTTGATTGTGTGTTAACTATAAATCCCAGAAACTGTAACTCTCAAATGTCAAGGTCTATTTTCCCACAACTCCATCTGTGTTCACATTTGGGCATATTGAGTATTCATGCCAAGTTTGGTCCAGATCCAACATTATTTGAGTCCACAGTGCTCTCTGGATGGAGGTGAACTACAACTCCACAACTCAAGGTCAATGCCCACCAAAGCCTTCCAGTATTTCCTGTTGGTCATGGGAGTTATGTGTGCCAAGATTGGTTAATTCCATCATTGGTGGGGTTTAGAATGCTCTTTGATTGTAGGCGAACTACTAATCCCAGCAACTACAACTCCCAAATGTCAAGGTCTATTTCCCCCCAAATCCACCAGTGTTCACATTTGGGCATATTGAGTATGGGGGGTGGAGCCGGGGGAGGGGCGGAGCTGGGGAGGGGGCGGAGCTGGGGAGGGGCCAGACCCTTCGGCCCCCCAAGTCATCAGTGACCGGCAATCAGGCCACTGGTCCGTAGATGTTGGACAGCACTGGCATAGAATGATGAATATGCATTTTTTGAGAATACTTCTTTCCTTCCTATCTTCCCCTCGAACACTTTTCCCTTCTTCCTTTTTTCCTTTCTCCTCCCTCCTTTCCTTTTTCTTTCCTTCATTTCTCTTCTTTCCTTCCTTCTTTCTTCCTCCCTTCTCTTTCTTCTACCCCTCCCTCGCTTCCCATTTTCTTCCCTTTCTTTCCATCCTTCCCATTCTTTTTTCTTTCCTTCCCTCCCTCTGTTCCTCATCTTATACCTTTCCCCCTTTCCTTTCTCTTTCCTTCCTCTTCCCTTCTTGCTCTTTCTCTCTTCCCCTTTTTCTTTCCTCCCTTCTCCTTTCCTTTTCCCTTCCTTCCTTCCCTGCCTCCTCTTATACCTTTCCTCCCTTCCTTTCTCTTCTTTTCTTCCTCTCTCTCTCATTCTTACTCTTTCTTTCCTCCACCCCTCCCTCCCTTCTTCCTTTTCCTTTCTTTCTCCTTCCTCCCTTCCTCTTTTTCTTTCCCCCACGGCTCCTTCTCTTCTTCCTATTTTCTCTTTTCCCTTTTCCCTCCCTTTCTTTTCCTTTATCCATCTCTTACCCTCCCTCCTTTTCATTTATTTTTCTTCTTTCTTTCTCCCCCTTTTCCTTTCCTCTATCCTTCTCCTTCCTTCTTTCCTTCCTTTCTCTTTCTTCCTTTCCTCCCTTCCTTTTTCTTCTTTCCTTCCTCTTCTTTCTTTCTCCCTTTTTCTTTCCTCTATCCTCCTTTCTTTATTTCCTTCCTTTCCTTTCTCCATTTTTCTTTCATCTACCCATTCCTCCCTTCTCATTTCTTTCCCTTTCTCTTTCTTTCCTTCACTCCTTCCCTTTTCTCATACCTTTCCCCTTTATTTTCTCTTTTTTCCTTCCTCTTCCTTTCTTTCTTTGCCTGCCCCTTCCTTTTTTCTTTCTTCCACCCTTCTCCTTTCTTTTCCTTTGCTTCCCTTTGTTTCCTTCCTTCCTTTCTCCTCCTTCCTTTCCTTCCACTCTTTTTCTTCTACCCATTTTGTTCCCTTTCTCTTTCTTTTTTTCCCTTCCTTCCCTCATTTTATACCTTTCCCCCTTTCCTTTATCCTCCTCCTTTCCTTCCTTTTCCTTATGTGGCATTCCCTCGTTTAAAAGCAATGTTTTTGCTGAATTAGGAGATTATATCCAGTATATTATCCAGTACATCAGTGCTAACAATTTCCTTCCATGTGATTAACACTAAAGGTTATCACAGACCAGCTGCGCTGCCAGTTGGGCCAAGGTGGTCAGCGCTGCTCGTGTTATTGGACCTCACGGCGGCATTTGACACAGTTGACCATTCTCCATTGATCCACCGTTTAGCCATGACGGGAGTGAGGGGGTCCGCTCTTAAATGGGTGGCCTCCTTTCTCCAAGATCAGGGACAACGGGTGGAGAGGGGAGGGATGGTCTCGGGAAGGCTCCCCCTTAACTGTGGGGTCCCCTAAGGGGCTATCCTCTCTCCTCTATTGTTTAACATCTACATGCGTCCACTGGCCCAACTGGTGCGTAGTTTTGGTCTGGAGTGTCACCAGTACGCTGTTGACACCCAGCTGGTGCTGAGGATGGAAGGCCGGCCGGACTCTGTACCCGATTATTTCCATCAGTGCCTGGAAGCCATGACTGGGTGGCTATGGGCCAGCAGGTTGGAGGTGAACCCCTCGAAGACGGAGGTCCTGTGACTAGGTCGCCCGGGGGGGGGGGGGTGAGCTCCAGCTGCCAATCATGGACGGCGAGGTGGTTATCCTGTCGGCCCTGGTGAAAAGCCTGGGGGTCCAACTGGACCCTCTGCTGACGATGGAGGCTCAGGTCTCCGCCGTGAGCAGAGCAGCCTTTTTCCATCTGCGTCAGGCGAGGCGGCTGGCGCCCTACCTTTCCAGTGACGACCTAGCCGTGGTAATCCAGGCCACAATCATCTCGAGACTGGATTACTGTAACGCCCTTTACATTGGCCTTTCTTTGTCAGTAATCCGGAAACAAGCTGGTGCAAAACGCTGCGGCTCGACTGCTGGCTGGAGTGACACTAACATGCCACATTTCTCCAGTCCTACAGCGTTTGCACTGGCTTCCCATCGAGTACCGGATTGCCTTCAAAGTGCTGGTGCTAACCTTTAAGGCCTTGCATGGTCTGGGGCCAGTGTACCTGAAGGACCGCCTCTCCCTGCACATTCCCCAGAGACCACGACAGTCCATGGACCAAAACCTGTTGGAGGTTCCATCAGTCAAGATTTGCCGATTGTCATTGACTCGGCAGCGCACCTTTTCCATAGTAGCGCCTACCCTGTGGAACTCCCTCCCGGCAGAGGCACGAGCAGTAACGGAGTGACAGGCCTTCAGGAGGGCCCGAAAGACCACCCTCTTCCGCCAGGCGTTTAATCTCTATGGCTGTGCTTTCCATTCTGTCCTAATCTGTTTTTACTCTGTTTTCCGATTGCCGTCTCAGTGAAGAGAAGAAAACTTGCGTCTCAAATCCAGTTTCAATCCAAAGCAAATTTTATTTTTGGGAAGCAAAATATGACCCTATAGAAATGGCATTGAAGCGTCAGTGGCCCCCGCAATTGAACTAGAAGGCAATTGAAACTATTGCAGTGTGTTTAAGGCCATTTTGAAGTGTTTCTCCAGAGGTCCCATACCAAATCCACCCCAGTCCCACTTCCATTGCGTTCTAGGAAAGGCACAGATTGGCACCTGCAGTGTATGCAAACGAGGCTATTTGCAAACTAGGAATCCCAGGCTATGAAGCTAAGAAATCCTTCGATTCCTTTATTTTTCACCCCAAAAAGCACTTATTAGATGACAGAACATAATGACAAACGACACAAACGGGAATTACTTTAGAGGATTCCTACCACTCATTTATCCCCTATTAGAAATAACTTCTACCATTCTATTGTGTGTATATATAGCATACCATTCATGCCTTCAGTTTGATATAGAAAGGCTATTCTCTGAAGCTACTTTACTACCGGTAGCAAAAGAGTTTTAGTCGTCCCCTCCGCAAAGGTGGAGCAAAACTTTTCTGTAGTCTCCTGAAGTGTCTCCCTGAAAAAGAGAGAGGTGAGCATTATAGTTCTACAGTCGGAAGGGACCCCCAAAGGCCATCCAGCCCAACCCTCTTGCGATGCCGATACCCAAGATGCTCGGGGATGAAAGGCGAGCAGAAGGGCCGCTGACCTTGATGAAGGAGTAGAGGGACTTCCCGTACATCCGCTTGAAGTCCGCCTTGATGTCGATCATGTCGATCTCGCAGCGGGACACCATCAGGCGGATGAGCGTGTCGTCGTCTGTTCCCATGCCCTGCGCGGGGAGGAGAGTGGGAGCTGTAGTTTGCCTCTTTGGCAGGGAAGGGCCGAGATCTTGGGAAACTGTAACTCCCATAGCATTAGGCTGTTGGGGGGGGGGGGTGGCAGCTGTAGTCTGCCGAGACCTTGGGAAACTACAACTCCCGGGATCCCATTGCATCAAGCAATGGAGAAGAGGTTGGGAGCAGTAGTTTGCCCAGGGGCCAAGCCTCTTTGGCAGGGGCTGCCCAAGGCTTTGGGGAGACTACAACTCCCAAGATCCCATTGCATGGAGCCACAGACAGGAGGGTGGGAGCTGTAGTGACCTTGGGAAACTGCTGCTCCCAGGATCTTCTAGCATTGAGCCAGGGAGGGGAGGTAGAGAGGCATTGTTTGCCCAGGGTCCTTGAGAAACTATAACCCCCAAGGCTCCAAATGCATTGAGCCATGCAAGCCTCTTTGGCAGGGAAGGCCCAAGACTTTGGGAAACTACAACTCCCAGCATCCCATAGCATTGACCCAGTGCCGTTCAATGCAGTTTGAGCCACATATTAGAGCCATTTCAACATAGCATTCCTTTGCATTTTCTTATATGTATGTGTGTGTGTGTGTGTGTGTGTATACATACTGTATATAGATCATTATTTGCATATTATTAATTTTTGGTCTCCTTTACCTTCATGGATTTGTAGAGCCTTTCGGCAAAGTAGGCGATCCTGCTCCGCATGCACTTGACTGCGGAAAGAAAAGGAAGCCGAGTTAGTAAAGGGAAAGAAAGGATGGGTGCATCCACACTGCGGAATTAACCCAGTTTTGTCACCACTTCTGCCATTGCTCAATGCTGTGGGACCCCGGCCGGGAGTTGTAGTTTAGCGACAACTTGTAGAATTTGTTTGCGTTGAACCATAGCAATCGAACTGGGTTAATTCCACGGTGTGGACGGACGCACCCTAAGAAGACATTCGCGTCAATAAATAAATATCGAGCTCCTTACCGATGGCCAGCAAGGCGTCCTCGAGGTCTCCCGACATCTCGGACTTGATGCTCTCCGTGATGTCCTTATCGGCGATCTTCCTGTACTCGTCAAAGACTGGGGAAGGAGAAAGGGAGGCATCGGGGAGATGCTTTGGCACTTTGGGCATTGCGCAAAATACAAGCGGAGGTTTAAAATAAAGGTGTTTCTTGTCGGGGGAAGAAAAGCCGGCCGCCCCCATACTTTTCCATCAATACAGAGGTGGCCCTGAAGATTTCAGTAACTCCTGATTCCCTTGGTAACACCGCTGTGCTTCCAGGCAACAACCTCGGAAGGTTGCTGGTTCGATTAGTCCTAACTTTTCCCCTTGAGCTGGCCTGGACAACCAGCTCTATGTGCCCTGTCCACTGCCCACCCAAGCAGTTCAAACAGCCTAGCTGTGAATAAACAACAACGGGGACCACCTAAAAAGGCAATACAACATGTGGGGAAGGATTTTTTTTTCACACACAGACTTTACAACGTTTGGTTTGTTCGGCTGTTGGGAGAGGTGAGGTTAAATGCATTTGCCACTTTGATTCAGTCAATTTCGGGAAAACAGAGCTCCAGTCATGAGGATGGAACAACAGCACCCCCTTGTGACGCAGGAACATAACAATGACGTCGTAATGGAGCATCCACACCCTGTATGACCCTGTGACGCAGCCAGGAAGAAGAAACCCTGCTAAAAACTGCACTGTGCTGTCTATATGTAAAACTGTATGTCTCCGACAGGGATTGTCTGACATATGTGTATTGTAATCCGCACTGAGTCCCCTTCGGGGTGAGAAGTGCAAAATAGAAATAAACAGTATTATTATTAAGGGGGGGGGAGGCCAAAGAAGCCACAAGCGGATAGAAGCACGTCCACAGAGACTGAGCCGATTTGCATTCAGGTCCGGTTGTGCAAATGAATGGGATGCAAAATGACCTATGGATGCATCTACGCCCGGAATGGGCAAACCCAGGCCCAAGGCCCAGATGCCGTCCCTTGGATGGACTCTTTTCCCAGGCCCTCCTCTCTCTCACCACCCCCTCCTCTCCTCTCCTCCCTCCTTCCCTTACATCCTTTCATCCTTCCTTGTCTCTTTCCTCTCTTTCTTTCTCCCTTCCTTTCTACCTTCCCATTTGTCTTTCCTTCCTCCTTACCTCTCTCCCTTCCTTACCTCCCTTTCTTCTTCCATCCTTACCCTCCACTCTTCTTCTCCCTTTCCTTCCTCCTTCCCTTCCATCCTTTCGTCCTTTCTACCTTCACTTTTGCCTTTCCTTCCTCCTCTCCTTCCTCCTTACCTCCCTCTCTTCCTTGCCTCCTTTTCTTCCTCCCTTTTGCCCTTTTGTCCTTTCTTCTCTCTTTCCTCCCTCCTTCCCCCTCTCCCTCTTTCTCCCTCGCTTCCTTCCCTTTTGTCTTTCTTTCCTTCTCTTTCCTCCCTTCCTTATCTCCCTCCATTCCCTTCCACCCTTTTGTTCTTTCTTCTCTTTCCTCCCTCCCTCTCCTTTTCCTTCCTCCTTCCCTTTCTTCCTTCTATCCTTCCCTTCCATCCTTCCATCCTTCTTTCCCTTTTGCCTTTTCTTCCTTCTCTCCTTCCCATCCTCCCTTCCTCACCTCCCTCTTTCTCCTTCGTCCTTCCTTCTCTCTTTCCTCTCTCTCTCCCTTTCTCCCTCCCTTCCCTCCTTTTTGTGTGTTTTTCCTTCTCTCTTTCCTCCCTCCCTCCCTTATCTCCCCGCAAAGGCCATCCTGTCCAACCCCCTTTGGCCATTATGCAGGAAAAGCACCATCAAAGCCACCCTGACAGCTTCTGTGTAGTAGTAGTAGTAGTAGTAGTAATAGAACTACAGAATCCTAGGGCTGGAAGGGGCCCCCCAAAAGCCATTCGGTCCAACCCCCTTCTGCCATTATGCTGGGAAAGCACCACCAAAGCCTTCCTGACAGATGGCCAGGGGGCTGGGGCCACCATGGTGAAAGCCTTACCTCTTAGCAGGTGGTTCCGGTTCCTTGTGCAGAGGACCGTCATGAATTGGGCCTCGTCCGTCCCCCACCGTTTCTCCCCGGCTTCATAAAGGCACTAAAAATAAAAGAGCAGCGTGCCTTTTGGAAACTCATCGTGCCATTTGGAGAAGGGAGAAAGGCAACCCAATGGCCCTCCAGACAAAACAGTCCAGAGAAGAGAAGGAGCTCACTTCCAGGGAGAAGTCAACGGAAGTAGACAACAGCAACTCTTTGGATCTTGATGGAACTGCAACTCCCATCAAGCCTAGACTAAGTATGATGGGAGGTGTAGTTCCCAAATACCTAGATCAGTGTTTCCCAACCTTTTTTGAGCCGCGGCACATTTACCAAATCCTGGGGCACACCACCAACCAAAATGACACAAAATGACACTCTAACCCAGTAATACACATAGTTAATATGTTTTTAAATGTATTTATACACTCAGTGTGAAACCTGGGCCTGTTTCGATGAACACAACATAGATATCCTGGCAGTGATGGCAGAAAGACACAAACCTCCCACACAGAACTCCCATAACCAAGAGAAAATACTATAAGAGTTTGGTGGGCATTGACCTTGGGTTTTGGAGTTGTAGTTCACCCACATCCAGAGAGCACTGCGGACTCAAACAATGTTGGATCAGGACCAAACTTGGCATGAACACCCAATATGCCCAAATGTGAGCACAGATGGAATTTGGGGAAAATAGACCTTGACATTTGGGAGTTACAGTTTCTGGGATTTATAGTAAACACACAATCAAAGAGCATCCTGAACTCTTGCAACAATGGAATTGAACCAAACTTGGCATATTGAACTCTTATTCCTAACAGAAAGTACTGAAAGGGTTTGCTTGGGAATTGACCTTGAGTTTGGAAGTTGTAGTTCACCTACACCCAGAGAGCACTGTGGACTCAAACTATGTCATGTTATGTTGTTGTTTGTTTTCTATCCAGAATCACAATGTTGGAAGGAGGCTCACCACTTTAAGGTCCCTCAAACAGGCATGGGAAAACTTCGGCCCTCTGGGTGCTTTGGACTCCAACTCCCACCATTCCTAACAGCCTGAGGCCCTTTCCTGCTTAAGTGGCTGAGGGGGGAGGAAAAGGGCCTGAGGCTGCTAGGAATGGTGGGAGTTGGAGTCCAAAACACCTGGAAGGTCCAAGTTTGCCCATGCCAGCTTTCAACAGAGACCTCTTCCTCCCCCTTCCCCTTTGCGCCCTTTCTTCCCCCTCCTGCCCAACACTTACTTTTTCTTGCTGCTTCTGCCGCCATTTTGATCCGAGGGGGCAGCGTGAGTGTGTTCGGGAGGGGAGGGGGGAGGGAGGAAGGCGTGACCCGTGCGGGCGCTACTGCGCAGACTTGCCCCAGAGCAAAGTGAGGCAAAGCAAGCAGAGCGAGGCTGGGAAGAAGGGAGCCCGAGGGGAGAAGGAAAAGTGTTCGGCAGGAGGGGAAGAAAGGGTCTTGGAGGGTCCCATTTCCCACGGCACACCTGAGGATAGCTCACGGCACACTAGTGTGCCACGGCACACTGGTTGGGAAACACTGACCTAGATGATCACTTGTGGGAAGTTCAAGTTTGCATTTAGATTGCAAGAGAGGGGCATCCTTAGCCCTGCCAATCACGAGGCTGGACGTCAACCTGACATTCTTTGAATTATCAACATTAAATGCAAATGAACTATTTTGCGACATTTTGCAAATGGATTATTTTTCATTTCTTCACACAGAACACAATTAATTAAGTGCTCTATTACTTGATGTTATTTGATTTTGAATCATAAATGAAAAAGGCTGTGTTTTTTATTTATTTAAATATTTAATATTTAAATATTTCATGCGTTGGGTTGAGGAGACGAGACTGGTTTGATTGTCAATTGAAAAACGAAATAACAAACGATACACGTTTTGGGAAGGCTGCATGTTTAAAACTCTGGTTTTGACCACCTTCTGCTAAAATATAAATAGCATCAGAGGATGTTTCTGAATGTTCTCAGCCAATCCGAGATAAGAAACCCTAAAGTCCAGGTGTATCAGACATGATGTCATGGGTGTCTTAGGGGGTTTAAATTAAGTGGTTTGGTTTCAGGCCTTTCAGAGGACACGACGTTGCTATAGGAGATCTATGGTGTAGTATTAATTGTGTTTGACTCCACTTTAACTACAAGCACTCAATGCTCTATAATCCTGGGACTTGTAGTTTGACAAGGTCTGCTAAAGAGGACCAGTGCCTCGCCAAACTACAAATCCCAGGATCCCACAGCAGGGAGCTATCGCAACTAAAGCGATGTCACACCATATTACCCAATTCTTTGAAAGAAGGGGATTGCGATCTATAAGACGTTCGTTCCCTAAGTATTTCTTTTTCCCCCGGCATCACTTTAGAGGAGAATCTCTGTACTACAAACCTCAGCATCTTGCTTGGCTTGGGCTTCGTTGACGTAGTTGCTGTCGTCCCGGTTGCCCTGATAAACAGAAAGCAAGGGTTATTATTATTATTATTATTATTATTATTAGACTGACGCAAAAACACAGTATGTCACCGCAAACGAGATCTATATGCTGGATTTCGTATCTCAAATGGCGGAACGGCGGAAGCACGGTCTACCAGACGGTCAACATCAACCACCACACCAACGTGGCTGCCTTCAACATCTACTCCAACTGGTGGAGAGCATGTGACCCTATAGTAACCCAATGTTTCGGCGTGACTTACAGTGGCCAGGGACACCAGGACTCTCCGGAACATGGAGGAAGTGTCCGATACGATGTCTTCCTCCAGGGTGGCCCCGTATTCTGCGGGGGAAACGGAATGACATCATTACCTATCCGCAAGGTGTTGCGATTATGCACCTTGAAGTCAACTCCATCTAAAACACCGCCTAAACCCAATGGATCCCAAGGGCCGACCGTTTCCTATTATTATCTGGAATTATTACTATTACTATTAGGAATTAGTAGTAGTAATATGAATTATTAGTAGTATTTATCATTACTACTATTAGTAGGAATTATTATCTGGAACTACTGTTGCTATTATTAGGAATAAGTAGTAATATTTGGAATTATTATTAGGAATTATTGTCTGGAATTATTACTATTAGGAAGTAGTAGTAGTAGTAGTTAGAATTATTATTACTACTATTAGGAATTATTATCTGGCGTTATTATGATTACTATTATTAGGAATTAGAAGTAGTATTTGGAATTATTAGTATTAAGGATGATTATTACTATTATTATTAGGAATAAGTAGTAAAATTTGGAATTATTATCAGGAATTATTACTCTTGCTATTACTATTAGGAATGAGTAGTAGTATGAATTATTATTAGTAATTACTAATATTATTAAGCATTATTATTAATTACTATTATTAGGAATTGTTATTACCCCTCTCCCTGACTGCATCTTGCAAATCATCCTTTGAACGTCCGCCTGGAAAGAACATTTGGATCAGAGCACTGAGCGCCTTTTGGACTCACGGTGCTTGTAGGTTTCATTGATCCGCCGTATTTCCTCGTTGGTGCGAGACGCCAGGATCTCTATCAAGCAGCCCTCGTCCGTCCCGGCCCCCTAAGAAGGCAGATCACATGACAATAAACACATTAGAAACCTGTTATGTTCTGGGGTTTGGGAGTGCTCTCTCCTGCTTAATTATTGCTTGGCTTGGCTATTGGAAAATCTGTGCACGACGGGGACCCAGGATGCTGTTGCCTGAAATGAAAGCGCACAGACTTCTTCCGTGACAGCTTCAGAAACCTTGTTCATCGTTGGCAGAAATGTATCCAATTGTCTGGTGACGATGTGGAAAACTGAATAGTGGTAATTAAAGAGCACATTCTCGGGATTATTTATGCGCTTGAATTATTAAAATATTCCCACCCCAACCCAAGTAATGAAGGTGGAGGCATTACTTTTCATTCAACCCTCGTAATGATGACTCAGGAGTGGAGTTCCTTTCCTAGGAGGAGATTTCTCTCACTTTGTGTTGTCTCAGCCCCCCTGTTCTTAACTAGGAGTCATTTGCTTGTAACTGGGGGACGGCCTGTATATATTCCAACGGAAACTGCAGTCCTTTTTCCAGACCTTCATGGCCCTTTTGAGCTCCTCCACGTCATACAAGGTGATGGGCGTCATCAGCGCGAGCAGCACCTTCTCAAACTTCCCGCCCAGCTCCGACTTCAAGTCGTTCATCAGATCCTGTTGGGAAGAAGATGATGATGAAGAAGAAGACAGAAAAATCAGCTCACCCTGTATTGTATTATTATATTTACATTATATGATGATACTAGCTGTACCCGGCACGCGTTGCTGTGCCCTTTTTAGGAGATGCGAGAAAGTTCAATCATCCACGGTGTGCCCTCCTCTAAACTGCAGTTGGATGGAGTGTGGGTCATGGGGGCATGGTGTGCCAAGTTGGGTCTTTATTGGTCTTGGTTCTGGGCCACAGTGGTCTGTGGGGAATGATGGGTTTTGAAGTACTACAAATCCCATTTTCCATGGTGGTACTTCAAGTCCCATCATGCATGGTCGGGGCTCTGTGTGCCAGGGTAGGTTACTGTAAATTCAGGCCATACACAATGTCCCATGAGCTGAGGCCTAGTTAGGAACAGCAAGTTAATGAAGCCTTACTGTCAATTCAGGCCATACACAATGTCCAATGAGCTGAGGCCTAGTCGGGAGAATCAAGTTAATGAAGTCTTACTGCCAATTCAGAGCGCAAGCAGCTTCCCAGTAAGTGAGGGCTAGTTAGGGAAATCAAGTTAATGAAGTCTTACTGTCAATTTGGAGCGTTAACAGCTTCCCAGTAAGTGAGGCCTAGTTAGGGAAATCAAGTTAATGAAGCCTTACTGTCAATTCAGGCCATACACAATGTCCAATGAGCTGAGGCCTAGTCGGAGAATCAAGTTAATGAAGCCTTACTGTCAATTCAGAGCGTAAACAGCTTCCCAGTAAGTGAGGGCTAGTTAGGGAAATCAAGTTAATGAAGCCTTACTGTCAATTTTGGGCGTGGTCTGTGATTTTTGGGATGTAAATTTTTGGTTGGAAGTGATTTGGGTGTTTGTGTTGGGGATTGGCTCAGGCCTTTTCCTTATTCTGTTTTGGCAGTTTATTATGGATCGGAATTTTCATGTTGGCTGGCCAGTGCAGCAGTTATGCAAATCCGCCCTTATTGGCAGCCAATCATGTTGTTCAGAATGTAGAGGCTGGGTGAGTCTTTGGCTGCCCGGAGGATGCTGGTAAATGTAGTTTTATTTTTATTCGTTGTTTTGGGGGGGCTTTTAGGTTTTTTGGGGGAAAGGTTCTTTGCTACAAACGTACCTTGCTTGAGGCCTATTTCTGTTGGCAAGTATTGTGTTTCTGCGTTGTAAGGTTTCTTTGTTTGAGGTATACATCACATGACGTGAACCCATTTATATAATAGATTATTGTACACTCTATTTATATTATGTATTATATTATTATATACCCTGCCAATCCCCTCTCGGTATTACTGCGCGAATGAAGATTCTTAAGAAGGACTCATCCCACGCTTTGTACAAGTGTGTTGATGACTAAAAAGGCCAATCTGAGATACTGTAGGCAAGTCCGGTTGCAGAAAGCACAGCAGAAAGTCTCCTTGGGTGATGTTGTTTCCAAGTAGTGGTTCTTTCTCCGTTGTCGTTTCTCTTCGAGACCCATTCGGCGTGTCTTCTCGAAAGAGGCCACAGCCTTGTGGATAGTGCGTCTCCATGCCTCCCGATGTGAGGCCAGGGTGGACCATTGTTGGTGATCAATCTGGCCAAGCCTGAGATCTTGTTTCAGGGAGTCCTTATATCTCTTTTGGGGGGCGCCTCTCTTGCGCTGACCCGTGGCAAGTTCACCATAGAGTAGTATCTTTGGGAGGTGGTGGTCCTCCATCCTAGAGACCTCGTGCCCTGCCCAGCGCAGCTGTGTTCTCAATAGCATGGCCTCAACGCTGGTGACTCCTGCTTGCTCAAGGACAGCAACATTCGTCACATAGTCGGTCCAGTGTATATTTAGGATTGTGCGAAGACAGTGCTGATGAAAGCATTCGAGGAGTCGTAGGTGTTGGCGATAGGTGACCCATGTTTCAGACCCATAGAGGAGAATAGACAGTACGATAGCTCTGTACACACTGATTTTGGTGCTTTGCCTCAGGTGCTTGTTGCTCCAGACTCTTTTGTGAAGCCTTCCGAATGCACTCTATGCTTTTGCTGTGATCTATCTCTTGATCAATCTTGGCATCTGAAGAGATGATGCTTCCCAGGGAGGTGAACTGCTGGACGGACTTAAGTACAGATGTGCGTATGCTGAGGTGGGGATGATGGTGTTCATCCTATTCTGCAGGCTGGTAGAGGACTTCCGTTTTCTTCAGGCTGACTATATATATAACATGTACAACATATATACACACACAATGAATAATGCCTTGCTAGCCACTCACCCTGCCAATGGTGGCCTTGTAGGTCATCTTAATCTCCTGCCGCTGGGACAGGTTCCTGTTGACGAGAATGTCGATGATGGCGTCCTCGTCCGTTCCTGGCCCAGGAGAGAAAGGGAAACCATGGGGTTTGCACCCAAATTCCCTGAATGCCAGGTCAATATGCCTTGCAAAGGGGTTTTGGGGTCTCACCCAGGCCTTTCATGGCTTTGCGCAGCTTCTGGGCATCTTCGTTGGCGTTGAAGTTGGACGCTCCCCGGATGGTGCCTCGGTTCCCAGCCTAGAAATAATAATAATAATAATAATAATAATTGTATTGTCGAAGGCTTCCATGGCTAGAATCACTGGGTTGTTGTAGGTTTATCGGGCTATATGGCCATGTTCTAGAAGCATTCTCTCCTGACGTTTCACTTACATCTATGGCAGGCATCCTCATAACCTCTCAGAATGCCTGCCATAGATGTAGGCGAAACGTCAGGAGACAATGCTTCTAGATTCTAGAATCTAGAAAAACCTACAACCCATAATAAAACAATTGGAAAGTTGATTTAATTAATGAGACGCTGATATTGTGTTTTTAACGTTGAATGCTAATTTGTATATGTTGGAATTGTATTGTATTGATAATTGTTGATATGTTTGTCTTGAGCAGTTTTTGCTGTTGTACTCCGCCTCGAGTCACCTTCGGGCTGAGAGAGGCGGTCTAGAAGCAAAGTAAGTAAATAAATAAATAAATAAACTTTATTAGTAAAACTGAATAAATAAAATAAATAAACCGTCTCACCCCGTATGTTCCCCCGAGACCACTATGCTCAGAAGGACAAAATCTCCGGACAGTTCCATCAGTCCACTCCTGCCATCTTTCTGTGACTAGACAGCGAGCCTTCTCCGCGGTGGCCCCAACGCTATGGAATGCGCTGCCGGACGACGTTCGCGCCATCACGGAGCTAGCTCCTTTCCGAAGGGCATGTAAAACAACTCTGTTTAAGCTTGCCTTTAACTAAGCCCTCCGGCTCTGACCATGCCCTATCTGATCTAATGTTTTAATGTTTATATGTATTTTGTGTATTTTACATGTATTTTAACTGATTGTTGTAAAACCGCCCGAGCCTGCAGGGAGGTAATTGTGGTTTTGATTGCGCTTTTCATGCATAACAGAAAAAAGGGGTTGGTCTGGATGGCCTTTAGGGGCCCCTTCTAACTTTAGGATTCTATCATTCTATGATTATGACTGTGATTATTATTATTATTATTAAGCAGGGCTTCGTTTGTGCTTTTTCATGCATAATGGAAAAAATGGGTTGGTTTGGATGGCCTTTGGGGACCCCTTCCAACTCTAGGACGGGAGGCCAAAGTCTTCCCAGCGGAATCAGATAGCCTCTCCCTAGATAAGATAAGAGCCGCTCTTATCTTTCTGGTACCGAAAATGCCCGGTGGCGCCGCCTGGCACTCGCTTACCATGATGAGCCAAAAGCGGAATTTCCTGGTTCCCAGTCGGATGGATCTCTGCAAAGAAAAGAGGAAGATCAATACGAATATTAATATTTGACAGGCTTCAAACAATAAAGGGCTTCTCTGATAAGGGCGAGAAGGGCCCATAAAACCCCACTCCTTCCTCCCAACCCGTGGCTTTTATGGGGAGTTTGGGCAAATAATCCGTGGTATCCTGGAGCCAATCAGGAAATTAAGCATGAGCACATCCACGGATCATGTGCAAGGCCAATTCAAAGCCCGTAATAAAGACATTGCAATATTTTCCTCGGTCATAAATCTCAATGCAAACAAAGCTCAGCCATTGGAAGAGTCAACACCCAACGACATTTATTTATTTATTTATTTATTTCAGGATTTTACCCGCTCTTCTCAACCCCGAGGGGACTCAGAGCGACTTACAGCAGGCACAATTCGATGCCACATCAACAGCGTAAAATCCCAAACCCCACAACCCATTAAAACATTAAGGCATTAAAATACAATCCCTCAACACATCTACAATCATTCCAATTAAAACAGTATTCAACCCTAGAAACATTGACCCCTTCCTCCCTCCCATTAAAATTCCGTCTCACATGCTGCCTAGTGCTGGTGAGGGAATGCCTGATCCCAGAGCCAGGATTTCACCTTCTTCCTGAATGTCAGGAGGGATGAGGTGGACCGTATCTCCGTAGGGAGCGCATTCCACAGGCGGGGGCCACCACCGAGAAGGCCCTGTCCCTCGTCCCCACCAACCGCATCTGAGAGGTCGGCGGGAGCGAGCAGGGCCTCCCGGATGATCTTAGGTTACGGGATGGGGCGTAGCGGCCGATGCGTTCGGACAAGTAAGCTGGGCCAGAACCGTATAGAGCTTTAAAGGTCAAAACCAGCACTTTGAATTGAGCCCGGAATGGACAGGCAGCCAGTGGAGCTGACACAGCAGGGGGTAGTGTGCTCCCGGTATGTAGCTCCCGTTAGTAGTCTGGCTGCCGCCCGCTGGACTAAGTGCAATTTCCAACTGTCTTCAAAGGCAGCCCCACGTAGAGTGCGTTGCAGTAATCTATTCGGGATGTGACCAGAGCGTGGACGACCGTAGCCAGATCAGACTTCCCAAGGTACGGGCGCAGCTGGCGCACGAGTCTCAACTGTGCAAAAGCTCCCTGGCCACCGCTGAGACCTGGGGTTCCAGGCTCAGCGCTGAGTCAGGATCACTCCCAAGCTGCGAACCTGCGTCTTCAGGGGAGTGTAACCCCGTCCAACACAGGCTGTAACCCTATACCCTGTTCGGCCTTACGACTGACCAGGAGGACCTCTGTCTTGTCTGGATTTAGTTTCAATTTGCTAGCCCTCATCCAGTCCGACACAGCAGCCAAGCACCGGTTCAGGGTCTGGACAGCCTCCTTGGTGACAGGTGGGAAGGAGTGACAGATCTGGACATCATCTGCGTACAGATAACACCTTACTCGAAACTCCGAATGATCTCTCCCAGCGGTTTCATGTAGATGTTGAACAACATCGGGGACAGTACTGAACCCTGAGGGACTCCACAGGACAACGGCTGTGGAGCCGAACAGGTGTCACCCAATGACACCTTCTGGGTACGACCTTCCAGGAAGGATTGGAGCCACTGCAATGCAGTACCCCAAGCCCCATATCTGCAAGGCGACCCAGAAGGATACCGTGGTCAACGGTATCGAAAGCCGCTGAGAGGTCCAGCAGAACCAACAGGGACACACTCCCCCTGTCAAGTTCCGGCGTAGATCATCTACCAAGGCGACCAAGGCTGTCTCAGTCCCATGCCCCGGCCTAAAGCCAGACTGTGCCGGATCCAGATAATCAGTGTCTGCCAAGAACCCCTGGAGTTGCGAAGCCACCACACGTTCCATGACTTTGCCCAAATAGGGGAGATTGGAAACTGGCCGATAGTTCACTAATTGAGTGGGGTCAGTGAAGGTTTCTTCAACAGCGGTTTTATAACAGCTTGCTTTAAGCTGGCTGGAATGGTGCCTTCCCGAAGGGAGGCATTAACCACCACCTTCACCCACTCTGCCAAACCCCTCTGGCTTCCTTGATCAGCCAGGATGGGCAGGGGTCTAGGATGCATGTCGTGGGCCTCGCCTCTCCAAGGATCTTGTCCACATCCTCAAGCTGAACCAATTGAAACGAATCCATCAAAACCGGACAAGCAGATGCTCGTGTCACATCCTCAGAGACTGCCGTTAAAGTGGTATCGAAATCGGAACGGATCAGAGCCACCTTATCCGCGAAGACCTTAGCAAACTCATCACAGCGTGCCGCCCGAGCCGTCAGGGATCTCGCACTGAGGCGGATTTAAAAGACCCTAACGACTCGAAACAGTTCCGCTGGACGGTTCTTGGCGGCCACCTTGGCCGCCATAGATGTTTTTTGTGCGGCTTTTATTGCAGCGTCATAGGTCCTCAAATAAGAGACCAGGCGCGCCTGAGCTGATCCGCTCCGTTTCCTACGCCACACGCACTCTAGCCTCCTCTTTTTCGCTTCATTGCTGCCAGCTCCTCAGTGAACCAAGGAGCTGGTTTAGCTCGATTACTCAAGAGGGGACGTTCTGGAGCGATCGTGTCAACAGCCCTTGTCATCTCCCTGTCCCAGAGTGAGACAAGAGCCTCGACAGGGTCACTTACCGAGGAGGCGGGAAAATCCCCAAGAGCCGTCAGGAATCCGTTCGGATCCATAAGTCTCCTGGGGCGGACCATTCTAATAGGTCCACCACCCCTGCGGAGTGGAAAGGCCCAGTGAGTCTAAACTTGATCAGGTGGTGGTCGGACCATGGCAAAGGAATGATGGTCAGTTCCTCCACTCCGCCACTTTCATCCCATCCCTGGCAGAAAACCAGATCTAAAGTGTGTCCAGCACTATGGGTGGGACCCGATATTAGCTGGGACAGGCCCATGGTTGCCATGGCGGCCATGAAGTCCTGAGCCGCTCCTGATAGAGTGGTCTCGGCATGGACGTTGAAGTCTCCCAGCACGATGAGCTGCTGAGACTCCACGGCCAGGCCCGAGACCACTCGGCTAGCTCAGGTAAGGAGACTGTAGTGCAGCGGGGTGGTCGGTACACTAACAGAATCCCTATCCTGTCCCGGTCACCAATCCTTAGGCCGACACATTCGAACGTGGTTGACTGTGGGATGGGGCACCTGGTCAAGGGATGGAATCCTTATAGACCACTGCGACTCCCCTCCCGCCCTCCCGGTCTCGCTTGGTGCTGTACGGAGTAACCCGGTGGGCAGAGCTGGGAGAGATTAACCCCCAGCCTCGTCCAACCAGGTCTCCGTTATACAGGCCAGGTCAGCTTGTTCTTCACGAATTAGATCTTGTATTATTGATGTTTTACCATTGACTGACCTGGCATTAAACAGCACCACTTTCAACCGGGAGGGACCGCCTTCCTCAGTACTCAGCTTAACTTTGTCAGGAGCCCGATTTAAATTTATCAATGTTCTTGCACAAGTTTTTGGCCGGTTGGAATTTTATGACGCTCTCGCCCAGGTCGAATTAGTGGTTTAGATCCATCACAAATTCTAGGCCGAATCCGTACTTTGGGTCTCCCTTTCCGCATCTTCCCCTCCCAGTCACCACCCGATAGGACCCCCGCCCGGGAACCATCCCTCCTGCATACTCCCTCTCCTGATTCGGTGCACCCATATATGATGAAAACCTCTTTCCTGTGACCCCTCGCACCCTGTGACTTCCCCCACCCTGCAAGTTGTTAAAAACTGTTAACAATGCACAAAGTGCAAGTGCCAGTGTAACGCGAGTTGATATTCGTCGAAGCATAGGTGGCCAAGAAGTCAGTAATGGCCGTGCAGTGCAAAGGCCGTCGGCCCCTAAAGTGCGAGTCAGAGTAGGCACTAAGTGCAAGACACGATAAGCGCCACAGTTGTAAAGTGCGAGTCAGAGTAAGCACCACGGTTCTAAGGTGCGAGTCACAGTAAGCACCACAGTTCTAAAGTGCGAGTCACAGTAGCACCACAGTTCAGGTCTCGTCCCAGTCTTAGGCACAAGTAGCAACAAATAGCAGCAGTTGATGGAGTTGGCACACAGTGCACACCGAATCTTGTAGTGTGGCCGTAGTGTCTTAGCGGAATCCTGTTACAATCAGGATATAAAGTGCCAGTAGTGCAATTGAAGGGAGGAACATTCACCCACACCCCACACATTCACACAACCCACTTTAAAAGCAGCCCAGCGTCCAGAGCCACAGGTGGAACAGGCAGCTTCCTTCCCCTCAGGGAGCTGGTCTTCTGGGAGGGCGGGAGGGGTCTCAAGCCTCTTGCCAGCCACTTTAAAGGAGCCCAGCGTCCAGAGCCACAGGTGGAACAGGCAGCTTCCTTCCCCTCAGGGAGCTGGTCTTCTGGGAGGGCGGGAGGGGTCTCAAGCCTCTTGCCAGCCACTTTAAAGGAGCCCAGCGTCCAGAGCCACAGGTGGAACAGGCAGCTTCCTTCCCCTCAGGGAGCTGGTCTTCTGGGAGGGCGGGAGGGGTCTCAAGCCTCTTGCCAGCCACTTTAAAGGAGCCCAGCGTCCCTTTATTTAAAATGGCCTTTTGCTGATAGGAATCATTGCAATGTTGTAATCTTATGCCTATGTCTTTTAATATATACTACCTGTAAGGCAAGGGAGAGGGGGCGGGGCCAGACCCAGAGCAGGACAACGGAGGATCTGTATTTTGTTAATTTATTATTATTATTATTATTATTATTATTCAAACTTCCTATACCGCCACTTTCCGAAGGCTCTGAGCGGTTTACAGTATGACATAAAATACATAGCACACGGACAATACAATACAACACAAAAGGGAGGTACTACATCTAAGGCAGGGGAGGGGAGGCCAGGGCTCACGACCGCATGGGTCAGTGAGCTATCCAGGGGTCAAGTCCACAGTGGTGTCAGCTCGACCATCGAACGAGGGGAGCCTAGGAGGGCCCCACAACTCTAACAGCGTCCTTAGTGTCACTAGATCCGTAGGGAGACGGTCACCACAAGCCTGTGGGTCTGATCTCCCCCCTCACCGGGATGTCAGATCTCCTGGGTTGGGGGTTCACCAGCGGGGACACCCTACGTCTGTAGTTGGCATTCCAGAAGGTCCTAGCAGGGAACCTCCTGGATGCCTCGAGTCCAGTTATCGCGGACCTCTTCCACTCCGGGGGTCCAGAAGAAAATTCAAAGGTCCTCCTAGTTCCAGGGGCTCTGAAAGTCCCCCTCTGCAGCACCTGGCTGCTCTGGAACTGGTTGGGCTGGGAGGACTTCCGGTGAATGTCCGCGGGACCGGAAGTCCTCTCTTGGCTGCTCTTCCTGCTGCATCGGCATCTCCGCCTCCCAGGACGCCCTTGTGCCTTCCGCCGGAGGCTCCTCCCAGGCTTCCAGTCCTCAGGGGGTGGTGACGAACGACCAGGCCCAGCGTCTCCAAGGTCGTCCGCCATCTTCGGCCTCCCCAGGTCCAGGCTGCGGCGTCGGCAAAAATGACCTTGGGGGGACAGCCAGGATCTCCGTCACGTTCAGCGGCTGCATCAAGTCGTGTTGGCAGGGGCAACCGGACTCTCCCGTCGGTCGGCTGGGTCCATCTGCTGTGGGTAAGAGCTCAGGGGGCGACTTGGCTGTGGCAAGTCGCTCAGGGTCGTCTCCCTCGGGTTCTTCCTCGGTGGGGTCTTCGGGGGTCGAAGGGCCAGGCTCCCCTTCCACCGCTAGTGGCTCTCCGCCAGTCTCGCAGTCCCCGGTTGGGAAATCGCAAGACTGGTCCCATTCCAGGTCGAGGGCTACAGGAGGGTCCAATTGTGGGAGTTCCACTGTGGCAGCTGCCTCCATAGGACCTACCGGTCCTGCGACCATGTCCAGGTCCTGAGGGTTGAGGAAGCCCAGCCCTCTCAAGAGATTGCCAAATTTAATTAATTTTGAGGGGTTCTTTGGGAGGGAATTTATTGTTGGTCACACCTTGTGTTGTGAGACATTTTGCTGCCAAATTTGGTGGGTATTGGCCCAGTAGTTTTTTTGTTTGTAAGGTACTCACAACGACAGGACTATTTTTATATATATAGATATTAGGCCTGGTTGATCCATGGCTCTAAAGGCTTCAAAAGTACTTACAAAACAAAAGTTCTGGTGGTGAATATTTCAGAACTCTAACAAAACTTTCAAAACTTCATTATTATTTCATTATTGGTGATTTTTAAGACAGAACCAATTAGGGACTGCCATTTATAACGGAAGTTTGAAAGTTTTGTTAGAGTTCTGAAATGTTCACCACCCGAACTTTTGTTTTTTAAGTCCTTTTGAAGCATTTAGAACCATGGATCTACCAGGCCTAATAGATATTTATTAGCTGTACCCGGCAGGCGTTGCTGTGCCCTATTTAGGAGATGCGAGAAAGTCTGAGTATGTAAGGGTTGGAAATAATGTTACTTACGGTCTTGGTGGGGTCATGTAGGCATGAATTGCGCACTTTCTATGTGTGCTCCAAATGATGTCATCTGGAAGCATGAGTTGTATTGTCTTCTATAGCGGAGGAAGTGTTTTGATTCTGGAGTGTGTCCACTCAGCAAAGTCTGTAGCGGTTGTGGAGGAGTGGCAAGTGGTGGTAGAGAGACTTTACCGGCTAGGCAGCACATTCCTGGTGTTTCTGCTGGGTATTTCAGGGCTTTGCAGTGTGTGCAGATGTGCGTTAGGGTGCCAATGTCGGCCTCTGGCGCCATGCTGTAGTCTTCTGCAGCGTTGTATCTGAAGGCTAGGCGGTGGAATTGGTTGTGGTGTTTTTGAAGTTTGTTTTCTGTGTTGCGACGTCGTTTTTCTGCGCTCCTTGCGCACTGCTGTTGTGTTGCATTTCTGCATCTTTGTTGTTCCTGGCTGCGCGCTTCTTCTTGTCGTGCAGTTCTTTGCATTTGGTTCTCAGCTGTGCGTCGTGCAGTGACCTGTTGTCTGTGTCTCTGCTGCGCAATGTGTTTCTGTTCTGGCGTTTGTTCTGCCCCTTTTTGTTTGATGTATGTAGCGTTGTGAGTGTGTCGTCCGATGCTGTTATTTTTAGAAGGCATGGCTTGTCTTTTGGGTCAGTTTATGTCTGTGTGGAAGGAAGGAATGGTTTTAGTTTGTGGTGGTGGTAGGTGTTGTGTGTACGGGGTCCCGTAAGGTTGGTGGGATGGGTTGTGATTGGAAGTTGTGTTGTGTTGTGTGGGTAGGAATTGCTGGAGAATTGCTCCCTCATAGAGTTTGGTTTTGACAGTTTAACCCTCAAACACCAACTGACAACTGAAATCTCTCAGCATTCTATCCTAGCCTTGGATGGCTCCTGCCAGCGTTGCTATGGTTACTCTTCCTCTCTGCATTTTGTGTGGGCCGAGGTCGGCCAGTGGCATTTGCTGGCAGCCACGGAGGATGCTGGTAAATGTAGTTTTATTTTTACTCGTTGTTTTGGGGGCCTTTTAGGTTTTGGGGGGGAAAGTTTCTTTGCTACATACGTACCTTGCTTGAGGCCTATTTCTGTTGGCAAGTATTGTGTTTCTGCGTTGTAAGGTTTCTCTGTTTGAGGTAGTCTTCACATGACGACTGTTCCTTTATATATATAAACTAGTTTGGGTACCTGGCGACGGCCGGGTTCTTTGAGAAAGGCCTTGTGTGTTTTGGGGTGTTAGGTCATACCATTTAATTAATTACGAGCAGGCCCGGATCAACTTTGTGGCGCCCTAGGCCACACATTGGAAGCCACGCCCTCAGGCCAATGCTGAGCATGCGTGTCAGAGGCCCTAGGGGGCGGGGCTTCCCTCTGCGTCTTCTTGCTCTCGTCGGGCGCCCCTCCTTCCTTCACTCAAGGAAGGAGGGGTGCCCGACGTGAGCGAGGAAGAGGCGGAGCGAAGTCCTGCCCCTAGGGCCTCTGACGCGGCTTCACTCTGCGGCAAGTCGCTGCGCCGGCCCCTCCTTCCTTCACTCAAGTGAAGCCGCGTCAGAGGCCCTAGGGGCAGGACTTCGCTCCGCCTCTTCCTCGCTCGCGTCGGGTGCCCCTCCTTCCTTGAGTGAAGGAAGGAAGGGCCAGCGCAAGCGACGAAGACGTGGAGCAAAGCCGCGTCAGAGGCCCTAGGGGCGAGACCATACAAGGCCTTAAAGGTCAAGACCAACATTTTGAAGGTGATCCGGTGTTCAATTGGCAGCCAGTGCAGTTGCCGCAAAGATTGGAGTGATATGGCTCCTGGCCGGCACTCCAGCCAGGAGTCTAGCCGCAGCATTCTGCACCAGCTTAAGTTTCTGGATAACCGCCAATGGTAGACCAATGTAGAAGGTGTTACAGTAGTCTAGCCTCGAGATAACCGTCGTCTGGATCACCGTAGCTAGGTCATTCCCGGTTAGGTAGGGCGCCAGCCGCCTAGCCTGTCGCCGATGGAAGAAAGCAGATCTGCTGACAGCAGAGACCTGTGCCTCCATTGTCAGCAGCGGGTCCAATTGGACCCCCAGACTCTTTACTAAGGACGACGGGCATAATGCCTTGCCGTCCAGAGTAGGCAGCCGGAGCTCACCCCCACCCCCAGGCGACCATCTTCGTTTTCGATGGATTCACTCTCAATTGGCTGGCTCATAGCCAACCAGTCACGGCCTCAAGGCACAGCTGGAAAGTATCGGGTACCGAGTCCGGCCGGCCGTCCATCCTCAGCACCAGCTGGGTGTCATCAGCGTATTGATGACACTCCAGACCAAAGCTCCGCACCAGTTATATAGAGACATAATATCTAAATAACTACCATACTACTACTACTACTACTAATAATAGCTACTAATCACAACTACTACTAATCCCACTGAAGGCGAACAGAAACCGGCCCCTTGCTGGGGAGTTGCGGGCTTCATTTCTCCAAATAGAAAACAGGCCTTGCCTGCTCCGTCCCCCCCACTTGCGGTGATTTGGAAAAAAGAGCCTTTGCAAAGCAAGATGGAAAAGAAACCCATGCTGATCCTATTCCGGTTTCCATTGCCTGGCTCTGATACGGATGGCTTGCATTCCAAAGGGTGCGCCTACACGGCAGGATCAACAAGGGAATTGAGCCAAACTTGGCCCACAAAATCTCCCATGACCAACAGAAAACACAGTGGTGGGCACTGAACTTGAGTTTGGGAGTTGTAGTTCACCTACATCCAGAGAGCACTGTGGACTCAAACAATGAGGGATCTCTAGATCAAACTTGGCACGGATACTCAATACGCCCAGATTTGAATACTAGTGGGTTTGAAGGCAATTGATTTTGTCATTTTGGAGTTGTAGTTGCTGGGATTTATAGTTGACCTACAATCAAAGAGCATTCTGAACTCCGCCAGTGATGGAATGGAACCAAACTTGGCACACAGAACTCCCACGACCAACAGAAAATACTGGAAGGGTTTGGTGGGCATTGACCTTAAGTTTGGGAGTTGTAGTTCACCTACATCCAGAGAGCACCGTGGACTCAAACAATGATGGATCTGGACCAAAATTGGCACAAACATTCCATATGCCCAAATGTGAACACTGGTGGAGTTTGGGGGAAACAGACCTTGACATGTAAGAGTTAACATTGCTGGGATTTATAGTTCACCTACAATCAAAGAGCATCCCGAACTCCACCAGCAAGGGAATTGAACCCAACTTGGCACACAGAACTCCCATGACCAACAGAAAACACTGGAAGGGTTTGGTAGGCATTGACCTTGAGTTTGGGAATTGTAGTTCACCTACATCCAGAGAGCACTGTGGACTCAAACAATGAGGGATCAAGACCAAACTTGGCACGAATGCTCAATATGCCCAAACGTGAACACTGGTGGAGTTTGGGGGAAATAGACCTTGACATGTAAGAGTTACCATTGCTGGGATTTATAGTTCACTTACAATCAAAGAGCATTGTAATCCCACCGATGACAGAATTGGGCCAAAACTTCCCACACAGAACCCCCATGACCAACAGAAAATACTGTTTCCTGATGGTCTTTGGTGACCCCTTTGAGACTCCCTTATGACTCCCGACCCCCAGGTTGAGAAATGCTGGCCTAAAAGGATCTCTCCTGAGACACCTTTGGGTTCTTAAAGCTGGAAAAATGGGTTTGTTGTGGAAACAAGGCTTGGAGCGAAGGCTTCATTGGAGACCCATTCCCACCCACCCCCCCTCCCCGATAATAACTCTTCCAGGAGTGGATTTCCCTACTTAAAAGTAGATTTAGAATCATAGAATCCTAGAGTTGGAAGAGATCTGGGGGGCCATCCAGTCCAACCCTATTCTGCAGGAAGCAGGAAAATCGCATTCAAAGCACTCCTGACAGATGGCCATCCAGCCTCTGCTTGAAAGCCTCCGAAGAAAAGTCTCCCAAGCCTCTCTCCCTTCGTGTTGTCTGACTCCCTTCTTCTTAACGAGGAGTCTAGTTGGCAAGTCAAGTGTTTGCAACTTGCAGAACTGGGTTTGGTTCCTTCTCTCCGGTTGGGAAATGCCACGACGACTCTCTTGCTGGCACTTGTTTGGTGCCCGCCATCCCACGCGAAGGGCCAGCCGGCTTGGCAAGGGTTGCGCAAGGGGAGACGGCAGGCGCCTCTTCCCATCTCCTGTGCCATCTTGGCAATGGAGGCGGGCCATTAGTCACACCTTGAAAAAGGAAAGCCGTGGCGGGGCGTGAAGGCCTGCCACAAAGGCTTCCCATGGAAACCTGAGATTTGGAGTTTGGTGAGTCCTCGAATAGAGAACAGGGTTAGATTGCAACAAGGGAAAACACCTTCAGAACTGGAAAGGAATGTGGAATGTGTGTATATTAAAAACATCTCCATTAAAGATAACTACTGACCGAAAGGTCATGGGTTCGAAGCCAGCCCAGGTCTGAGTGAGCTCCCGACCATTTGTGTAGCTTGCTGTTGACCTTTGCAGCCCGAAAGACAGGTGCATCTGTCAAGTAGGAAATTTAGGTACCTCTGATGTGGGGAGGCTAATTCAATTAATTTATGACGCCGTAAAACTCCCCAGCAGCATGCAAAAGAACGAGGATGTACTCCATTGGTGTTACAAGTGGGCGGTGAAGCGACAGCTCCCCCGGTGGCTGGAATTCAAAAAGCATACCCTCATGAAGCTGGAAAGTTAAATAGTCTCTGTATGTCTGTCTATATATCTTCTGTGTCTATTTATTCATTTATTTCTGGCATTTGTACCCCGTCACTTCGCTACCCCCGAAGGGGGACTCAGGACGGCTTACATTAGTAACGGTACAAGGCCGCTACATCACAATTACAATAATATAATCACGATCGCATACATAAACATTAAAACAATTTACAAAATCATTAAAAACCAGTACATGTAACATTAGTTAAAACAATAAAACAAGATCACAATGTCATCTGCCGCCAAGCCATTCCAGTCAATGTTCACTAAGGTGCCAATTACGTCTGCTGTCTGAAGGCCTGGTCCCAGAACCACATTTTAATTTTTTTCTGAAAGCCAGGAGGGAAGGGGTCGATCTTATCTCGTTTGGGAGTGCATTCCATAGGCAGGGGGCCACCGCCGAGAAGACCCTGTCTCTCGTCCCTGCCAAACGCGTTTGCGATGTTGGCGGGAGCGAGAGCAGGGCCTCCCCAGATGATCTGGGGGGTTGGTTATTTTTGTCTTTGTTCAGCTTCTCACGGCATTGAATGTTTTTTGATAACTGTTGTAAACTGCCCTGAGTCCCCTCAGGGAGGGAGAGAGAGAGGGTGGGATGGTCATTTATTATTATTATTATTATATAGCATGGAATGGCTATGATTGGGAAATGCCACCTTATATTTTCCAGATATGATGGGGGGAAATCATCCCAATGCATCCTTCAACTCCTAATCCATGCTAGTTCCCTGTTCCCATTACTCTTCATTTATGGCTATGTCTCATCTATATGTATAAAAAGAGAGAGCGCGCTGCATGCTTTGTTTATTTCATTTGGGAGGGGGGAGGAGAGGAGCTGTGTCGCGCGGCTGGCCCATGTGCCTTTTTTTCGGGCGCGGGGGTTTATGGGAGTTGTAGTTAATGTTTTTTGTGGTTTTCCCCCTTTACCTATTATTTGGGGGGTGGGGTGGTAAACATACCTCGTTCCGTGGGGGGTTTTGTGGCCTGGTTTGGTGTTTGTGGGTTCCGTGGTTTTGCTGTCTATAAGCTCCTCAGCACGACAGCTCTCTCTTTATATATATATAGATGCAGCCCGTTGCTCAGTTACAAACTTCCGACTTACAAGTTACTCATAGTTAAGAGCTGGGCTGGACTGGATGGCCTTTGGGGGTCCCTTCCAATTCCATATATTTATTTATCAATCATATATCTACACACAAACACAGGCAGTCCCCAAGTTACAAACAGCCCACTTAGAAACGACTCATAGTTAAGAACACAGCTGGATTGGATGGCTTTTAGGGCTTGCAGTTCATTTGATTGTGCTTTTCTACTACGCCACAGCAACGCGTGGCCGGGTACAGCTAGTTAATTGTAATTTGCAACTTCCCCGTCCTTTCTCTGCCCTCCTCCATTGCTAGCTCCCTGTCTTTCCGTCCTCTGTTCTGTGCTGGCTATCATCGCGTCACTTTTTGCATTCTGCCACAAAGCAGCAGCCGGGAGATTTGCAATCGGAAATAATACTTCGAGAGTCCAAAACAACCCCGCCTTTGCATGTGCGGATGAACCAAATTCTGCGCTTCACTTCCCTTTGACGACTATGTAAATCTGTGCTCAGGCTTAAATAAATATTCAGGAAACGGATTGCAGAAGTCCATGACAATAATAGATCTAGCCACTTCAAACGTACTGCATGGCTCCTTAGGTTAGTATAGTTTCACATAAGGAAGCAACTAGTGAAGAACACCATGTAGAATAACACAATTGTCGTTCCTGGGTTGTCACTGCCACTTCCTAATTGGTTCTATCATACAAACATGGGAAAAGCATATTAAACTTTGCCAAAACTATTTTCACGGGAAGGACACCATCCTACTGCGCAATCTGGTCATGTTCATTTGTGGGATTAACATAACTCGAAAACCACTGGACGAATTGTCGCCAAATTTGGCCACAAGACACCCACTAACCCAAGGAGTGACCATCACTCAAAAAATTGATTTTGTCATTTGGGAGTTGTAGTTACTGGGATGTATAGTTCACCACCGATCAAAGAGCATTCTGAACTCCACCAATGATGGAATTGAACCAAACGGAATGAGGACGCTCACCTCTATCCTTCACCACAACACCAGCCTCAGGCCCGGATTAACACTGTTTTGCGCCCTAGGCCACACTTTGGAATTACGCCCCCCCCCCCCACACACACACACCACTCAGACCCACACTTGGCTGGCTTTCGCCATGGTGCCTCCCGAGCAGAAGAGAAAGGCGAGTAGGCACCATCCCGCCACCTCCAGGGTCCCCATTCCCTCCGGCTGGAAAGCTCCGCTGTGCTCTGAAGGTCTCCTCGGGAGGCTTAGGGAGAGGGCAGCGGGTGCAAACTCCCTCCAAAGGCGCGCGAGTGAGAGAGAGCGCGCGCGAGAGAGAGCGTGCGCGCAAGAGAGAGAGAGAGCATGCCCACGCACGAGAGAGAGCGCGTGCGCACGTGAGACAGAGTGTGTGCGAGAGAGAGAGCGCGCGAGAGAGGAAGAGAGCGAGACAGAGCGCGAGAGAGAGAGAGAGCACGAGCGCGAGAGAGAAGGGGGCATGCAAGGGAGAGCACGAGAGAGAGAGCATGCGCACGCGCACGCGAGGGACAGAGAGCGCATGCAAGAGAGAGCACGAGAGAGAGTGAGAGAGAGCGTGCGCATGCAAGAGAGAGAGTACGCAAGAAAGAGCAAGAGCGCGCGCGAGAGAGAGCAAGAGAGCGTGCGCACGTGAGAGAGTGCGTGCGAGAGAGAGTGCGTGCGAGAGAGAGTGTGTGCGAGAGAAAGAGCGCATGAGAGAGAGCGCGCTAGAGAGCACGAGCGCGCGAGAGACAGAGCACGAGAGAGAGCACGAGCACGCATGAGCATGTGAGAGAGAGAGAACGCATGCAAGAGAGAGAGACGATGTGAGAGAAACGAGAGTGAGAGAAAGAGAGCGTGCGAGAGAGTGCGCGAGAGAGTGCACGCAAGAGAGAGCACGAGAGAGTGAGAGAGAGAGCGCGCGCGAGAGAGAGTGCGCGCGCGAGAGAGCGAGAGAGAGTGCAAGAAAGAGAGCGAGGGAGCGCGTGCGTGAGAGAGAGGGAGCGCGGGCGAGAGAGCGTGCATGCAAGAGAGAGCACGAGAGAGCGCATGCACACGCGAGAGAGTGCGCGAGAGAGCGCAAGAAAGAGAAAGAAAGCGAGAGCGCATGCGAGAGAGTGAGAGTGAGAGAGAGAGAGCGCACGCAAGACGGAGCAGAGACTTTGCCGGGAGAAGCAGCCGACGAGGGGCATGAGAAAGGGGGAAAGAGGGGCACGAACCAGTTGGTTTTTTTGGTCCGTGATCTGTGCCCCACCCCCCGGTTTGCGCCCCTAGGCCATGGCCTCGTTGGCCTTATGGGTAACCCGGGCATGACCAGCCGATGAGCTCCCGACAACAGGCACTGCTCGTTCGCTTCCGCTGGCTTCCCGCTACACGGCGGTGGGAACAACTTCCCCGGAGGAAAGGGCGGCGTGCCTGGGAGCCTTGCTTTCCGTATAACTCTCGTAATATCACGTCAAGTCAAAACACATGGAGAAGAGCATCATGAAACGGTGAAAGACAGATCTATTAAAAGGCTGAACACATGTGCCTGGGGAAGGGCTTTGGGTCTAGGGCAGGCGTAGGCCAACTTCGGCCCTTCCTCCAGGTGCTTTGGACTCCAACTCCCACAATTCCTAACAGCCGGTAGGCTGTTAGGAATTGTGGGAGTTGGAGTCCAAAACCCCTGGGGGAAGGGCCGAAGTTGGCCTACGCCTGCCCTAGAGAGAAAGAGACGGGACGGGGCTCCTTACCTGCCTCTCCTTCCTTTGTCTCCTTGCTTCTCACCTGCCGGCTGCCGTCTTTCCACACTAGGCCACCCAGAAAGGACCGTTCCTCTTTGGCCTCGCCCTGGACCGCCCTTCGAGGGGAGGCCACACTGTCTGGCTGGACTCCAAGGAAGGAGGAGAACGAAGGGAGGGACCCAGAGGGAGGCCAGGGCCGGGCAGCCAACGGGAAGGGCAAGGGGAGCTGCTCCATTGCACAACCGGTGCCAAGTGCTACAGTCCTTGGTGCGTCAAAGCCTGGCGCATGAAAAGGAAAGGACTGTACGCACGGCTTCTCTTGGGCCAAGGAAAGGCCAAGAAAGGGGATGCAATGCTTCTAAGTTGGGGGAAAGGGTCTTCTTTTGGACCGCCGTTCCCCAAATCCCCCACCATCGGGGGGGGGGGGGGAAGGTTACACAGGTGTGAAGCAAGAGGCTTTCGTGCTGGAGGGGTCCCACTTATTTATTTATCTATCGTGCCAGAAGCGAGTTCAGAGTACGGTTAACATGCATTTAGAACAGTGTTTTTCAACCTTTTTTGAGCCGCGGCACATTTTTTCATTTACCAAATCCTGGGGCACACCACCAACCAAAATGACACAAAACGACACTCTAACACAGTCATACATATAGTTAATATGTTTTTTAAATGTATTTACACACTCAGTGTGAGACCTGGGCCTGTTTCGATGAACACAACATAGATATCCTGGCAGGAATGGCAGAAAGACACAAACTTCCCACACAGAACTCCCATAACCAAGAGGAAATGCTATAAGAGTTTGTTGAGCATTGACCTTGAGTTTTGGAGTTGTAGTTCACCTATATCCAGAGAGCACTGTGGACTCAAACAATGTTGGATCAGGACCAAACTTGGCATGAATACTCAATATGCCCAAATGTGAACACAGATGGAGTTTGGGGGAAATAGACCTTGACATTTGGGAGTTACAGTTTCTGGGGTTTATAGTTAACACACAATCAAAGAGCATCCTGAACTCTTGCAACAATGGAATTGAACCAAACTTGGCATATTGAACTCTCATTCCCAACAGAAAGTACTGAAAGGGTTGGCTTGGGAATTGACCTTGAGTTTAGAAGTTGTAGTTCACCTCCACCCAGAGAGCACTGTGGACTCAAACAATGTTATGTTACGTTGTTGTTTGTTTTCTATCCAGAATCACAATGTTGGAAGGAGGCTCGCCACTTTAAGGTCCCTCAAACAGGCATGGGGAAACGTCGGCCCTCTGGGTGCTTTGGACTCCAACTCCCACCATTCCCGACAGCCTGAGGCCCTTTCCTGCTTAAGTGGCTGGGGGGGGGGGGAGGGAAAGGGCCCAAGGCTGCTAGGAATGGTGGGAGTTGGAGTCCAAAACACCTGGAAGGTCCAAGTTTGCCCATGCCAGCTTCCTCCACCTTCCCCTTCGCGCCCTTTCTTCCCCCTCCTGTCCAACACTTTTTCTTCTCCACTCGGGCTCCCTTCTTCAGAAAGGGAGGGGGGAGGGAAGAAGACGTGACCCGTGCAGGAGCTACTGCGCAGACTTGCCCCACGTCTTCCTCCCTCCCCCCTCCCCTCCTGAACACGCTCACGCTGCCCCCTCGGATCAAAATGGCGGCAGAGCGAGGCTGGGAAGAAGGGAGCCCGAGTGGAGAAGGAAAAGTGTTCGGCAGGAGGGAGAAGAAAGGGGATTGGAGGTTCCCAATTCCCACGGCACACCTGAGGATCGCTCACGGCACAACGGTTGGGAAACACTGATTTAGAAACACAAAGAAAGTTCACAACTTGGCCAGATAGTAAATGTCCTTGTTGGAGCAGAAGCCGGCGCTTGCCAGGACCGAGGAGGAGGGAAAGCGCCCCGGAGAGTGGCGGTGGCAGCAAAACCCCACAACAGCAAAATATACAGCGATATACCTTTTAAATTCTCTCTCGGCATGACTTCGCGAACGAAGATTCTTTAGGAAGGACTCATAATCCCACGCTTTCTACAAGCGCGTTGATGACTAAAAAGGCCAATCTGAGATAGGCAAGTCCGGTTGCAGAAAGCACAGTGGGTGATGTTGTTTCCAAGTTGCGGTTCTTTCTGCGTTGTCGAGACCCGTTCGGCGTGTCTTCTCGAAAGAGGCCACAGCATTGTGGAGAGTGCGTCTCCATGCCTCCCGATGTGAGGCCAGGGTGGACCATTGTTGGGGATCGATCTGGCCGAGCCTGAGATGTTGTTTCAGGGAGTCCTTGTATCTCTTTTTTGGGGGCGCCTCTCTTGCGCTGACCCGTGGCGAGTTCACCGTAGAGTAGTATCTTTGGGAGGCGGTGGTCCTCCATCCTAGAGACGTGTCCTGCCCAGCGCAGCTGTGTTCTCAATAGCATGGCCTCAATGCTGATGACCCCTGCTTGCTCAAGGACAGCAACATTCGTCACATAGTCGGTCCAGTGTATATTTAGGATTGTGTGAAGATAGCGCTGATGAAAGCATTCGAGGAGTCGTAGGTGTTGGCGATAGGTGACCCATGTTTCAGACCCATAAAGGAGAATAGACAGTACGATAGCTCTGTACACACTGATTTTGGTGCTTTGCCTCAGGTGCTTATAGCTCCAGACTCTTTTGTGAAGCCTTCCGAATGCACTCTATGCCTTTGCTAATCTGTGATCTATCTCTTTGTCAATCTTGGCCTCCGAAGAGATGGTGCTTCCCAGGGAGGTGAACTGCTGAGCGGACTTAAGCACAGATGTGCCTATGCTGACGTGGGGGTGATGGTGTTCTTCCTGTGGTGCGGGCTGGTAGAGGACTTCTGTTTTCTTCAGGCTGACTTCCAGCCCAAACAGCTCTGCAGCTGTTGCAAAGGAGGGTGTGAGGCGCTGCAGGGCTGCTTCTGAATGGGCGACGAGGGCAGCATCGGCAGCAACAAGCCGCTCACGGACTAGATAGTTGAGAGTCTTAGTGTGAACCCTCAGGCGGCTTAAGTTGAACAAGCTGCCATCAGTACGGTCGCGTATATATATGCCTTCTTCTTCTTCTTTTTCGAGGTCTGCCCTAGCCCTTTGGAGCATCACGCTGAAGAAGATTGTAAATGGGGTTGGTGCAAGAACACACCTTGCTTCACTCCATTTTAAATTAAATTGCGAAATCTGCGAAACAGCGTTTTCGTTAAGAAAAAATTACAATGTAACCTGACAATTTCTCCGCTTCCAAAGAGTTTACACACACTTTCCACTGAACCTAAACCTAACAACAATCCAAACACTTCTTTACTGGTTTTTCTTTCCATTCTGTTTTCCTTCTTTCGTTTACTTTTCCGCTTCCCTTTTTTATTGGTCCTCTCTTTTTATTATTCCCTCCCCAAAGAGGGAGAGAGAAGTGGGAAAAATAATAATGCACGCAGTTCCGGATGTGGCCACCGGGGGCGGCCAAGGACCATCCATGGCAAAGCGTAGTATCTCAAAGGGGGCAATTCCCGATGTGGCCACCGGGGGCAGCAAAAGGTATATATTAAGGTGATTGTTATTGTTAATGTGGCTTCAGAGCTAAAGGAGCACCACAGGTATGGTATATTTGCCCTTGGACAACTGCAAGAGAAATGTAGAGAGCAGAACAAAGACTCTATGTCACATTTGTCGACCTCACCAAAGCCTTCGACACTCTGAGCAGAAAAGGTCTGTGGCAGATCCTGGAACGAATGGGATGTCCCCCCAAATTCCTCAAAATGATTATCCTGATACATGAGGGCCAGCACGGTCAAGTCAGATATGTCGATGCTCTCTCTGAGCCCTTTCTCATAACTAAGGGAGTGAAGCAAGGTTGTGTTCTTGCACCAACCCTATTGGCAATCTCCTTCAGCATGATGCTCCAAAAGGAAATGGCAGACCTCGAAGAAGAAGGCGGCATATATATACGCTATCGTACTGATGGCAGCTTGTTCAACTTAAGCCGTCTGAGGGCTCGCACTAAGACTCTCAACTATCTAGTCCGTGAGCTGCTTTTTGCCGACGATGCTGCCCTTGTCGCCCATTCAGAAGCAGCCCTGCAGCGCCTCACGTCCTGCTTTGCAACAGCTGCAGACCTGTTTGGGCTGGAAGTCAGCCTGAAGGAAACGGAAGTCCTCTACCAGCCCGCAGCACAGGAAGAACACCATCATCCCCACGTCAGCATAAGCACATCTGGGCTTAAGTCCGTTCAGCAGTTCACCTCCCTGGGAAGCATCATCTCTTCAGGCACCAAGATTGACAAAGAGATAGATCACAGATTAGCAAAGGCATAGAGTGCATTCGGAAGGCTTCACAAAAGAGTCTGGAGCAACAAGCACCTGAGGCAAAGCACCAAAATCAGTGTGTATAGAGCTATCATGCTGTCTATTCTCCTCTATGGGTCTGAAACATGGGTCACCTATTGCCAACACCGACGACTCCTCCAACGCTTCCATCAGCGCTGTCTTCGCACAATCCTAAATAGACACTGGACCGATTATGTGACGAATGTTGCTGTCCTTGAGCAAGCAGGGGTCACCAGCGTTGAGGCCATGCTATGGAGAACACAGCTGCGCTGGGCAGGGCACGTGGTCTCTAGGATGGAGGACCACCGCCTCCCAAAGATACTACTCTATGGTGAACTTGCCACAGGTCAGCGCAAGAGAGGCGCCCCCAAAAAGAGATATAAGGACTCCCTGAAACAACATCTCAGGCTTGGCCAGATTGATCACCAACAATGGTCCACCCTGGCCTCACATCGGGAGGCATGGAGACGCACTATCCATAATGCTGTGGCCTCTTTCGAGAAGACACGCCGAACGGGTCTCGAAGGGAAACGAAAACGCAGAAAGAACTGCAACTTGGAAACAACATCACCCAAGGAGACTTTCTGCTGTGCTTTCTGCAACCGGACTTGCCTATCTCAGATTGGCCTTTTTAGTCATCAACACGCTTGTAAAAAGCATGGGATGAGTCCTTCCTAAGAATCTTTGTTCGCGAAGTAACACCGAGAGATTACTATTAGTACTATTATTAGATATTGTGATCTGCATGTTTTCTCCACCACAGGCATCACAGTGTTTATTATTATTGTTATTTAATACAACTATTATTAAATTATTATTAAATTATTATTATTATTATTACTTCTACTATTGTTAGATTTTTAAAAATTTGCTTTGGCTCTTTATTCTTAAGATAAAAGGTGGGAATGAACCTATTCCATAATAATAATAATAATAATAATAATGTTAGTATTGCTATCACCATAACACAGAATCCTGCCATTCTGAAGCCGACACTCCAGTGCGCCTGCGCAGTCCTTTCCCGCGCGCGGCGCCTGCCGGGGCTTGTAGTCCCCTGTCCAGCCGAACGACTCGGAGTCAGGGAACTTGTCCTCCCATGATGCAACGCGTCGCGAACGCCTGATTTTCCGCGGGGTGGGGAAAAAAAGCGGGGGGTGCAAACGGAATACGGAGAACACTGGGCGTTGTGCCTGTCCTTGTTCATCATATTCCAGCGATCATGAGCCTTTTTGTATGGCGTGTCGTCATGACTGAGAAGGCCCTCACGAGGCGCCCTGTATGAGGGGAGGCGGCGCTCGGCGGGCAGGGAGGGGTGAAGGGGGCGGGGCTTGAAGTCGCCCCTCCTTCTTTCCCACTTGGCTCCGCCCCTCGCCCCGGCTCTTCCCAGCAGCGGGGCCCCTCCCGCCGCCCGCCCGGCTCCCTCCCTCCCTCTCTCTCCGTGGAAGTAGCCTCCTCGCCTCCGCCTCCTCCTCCTCCTCCGTGAGGCCTTCCTCGCCGGCGGAGCCTGCCTTTCCTGACGCCCGGGCGGGAAAAGGAGGCGGGCAGGCGGGCTCCAGAAGCAGGAGAAGCCGGGGACTGGGCCTTCCTTCCTTCCTTCCTTCCTTCGGCATGGTCTCCTCCCCGCCGGCCCCCGCCGCTGAGCGAGAAGCCGAGGAGGCGGAAGTGGCGGCGGAGGAAGGGCCTGGGAGCGATGCCGGAAGAAGGCCGCCCAGGCGGGCAGCGCAGCCCAGCAGGCCCGCCAGCAGGTCAGTGGCAGCAGCAGCAGCAGCAGCAGCAGCCCCCCCCCTCCGGCTACTCTTCCCTGCCCTTCCCTCCCTCAGTCTACTGGCCTGCCTGCCTGCCTGCCTGTCTATCTGTCTATCATTTTCCTATCTATTTACCTATCTCTCTATCTAGCAATCAATCATTTCCTATCTATATCTATCTACCTGTCATCAATCAATCAATCAATCCCTATCTATTTATCCAACATATCTATATCTATTTACCTACCTCTCTATTTACCTGTCTGTCTGTCTGTCTGTCTCTCTAGCAATCAATCATTTTCTATCTAACATTATCTATATCTATCTACTATTTACCTCTCTCTCTCTCTCTCTCTAGTCATCAATCAATCCATCCCTATCTATCTACTACCTATTTACCTACCTCTCTCTATCTATCTACCGGTATCTATCTATCTAGCAATCAATCATTTTCTATCTATCTAACATTATCTATATCTATCTACTATCTATTTACCTATATCTCTCTCTCTCTCTAGTCATTAATCAATCCATCCCTATCTATCTACTACCTATTTACCTATATCTCTCTCTCTCTCTAGTCATTAATCAATCCATCCCTATCTATCTACTATCTATTTACCTATATCTCTCTCTCTCTCTAGTCATTAATCAATCCATCCCTATCTATCTACTACCTATTTACCTACCTCTCTCTCTCTAGCAATCAATCAATCATTTTCTATCTACCTATATCTATCTACTATCTATTTACCTACCTTTCTATTTACCTATCTCTCTCTCTAGTCATCAATCAATCAATCCCTATCTACTATCTATTTACCTACCTCTCTATCTATCTATCTATCTACTATCTATTTACCTATCTCTCTCTCTCTCTCTCTAGTCATCAATCAATCCATCCCTATCTATCTATCCAACATATCTATATCTATCTGACATTATCTATCTACTATCTATTTACCTACCTCTCTATTTACCTATCTATCTGTCTCTCTCTCTCTAGTCATCAATCAATCAATCCACATCTATCTATCTACTATCTGTTTATCTATCTATCTGTCTCTATCTATCTAGTCATCAATCAATCAATCAATCAATCAATAATGTTCTATCTGTCTATCTAACATTATCTATATCTACTATCTATTTACCTATCTGTCTCTCTCTCTAGTCATCAATCAATCTTATCTCGTCCCCCCAGCCTTCGCTGAGGGCTAGTGTTTTTAATATGTTTTAACTGCTTTGATGTTTAATGTGTTTTAACTGTTTAATCTGTTTTATTACTCACGGTGTTTATGCTTCTTCTGTAAACCGCTCTGAGCTCCGGAGTGAGCGGTATACTAAATCGAAGTTAATAAATAAATAAATAAATAAATCCCTATCTATCTACTATCTATTTACCTACCTCTCTATTTATCTATCTGTCTCTATCTAGTCATCAATCAATCAATAAATCATGTTCTATCTGTCTATCTAACATTATCTATACTATCTATTTACCTATCTGTCTCTATCTAGTCATCAATCAATCAATCAATCCCTATCTATCTATCTACTATCTATTTACCTATCTATCTGTCTCTCTCTCTAGTCATCAATCAATCAATCCCTATCTATCTATCTACTATCTATTTACCTACCTCTCTATTTATCTATCTGTCTCTATCTAGTCATCAATCAATCAATCAATCATGTTCTATCTATCTAACATTATCTATATCTACTATCTATTTACCTACCTCTCTATTTACCTATCTCTCCCTCTCTAGTCATCTATCAATCAATCAATCCCTATCTATCTATCCAACATATCTATATCTATCATCTGTCTATTTAGCTACCTCTCTATTTACCTATCTGTCTGTCTGTCTCTCAAGCAATCAATAATTTCCTATCTAACATTATCTATACCTGTCATCTATCAATCCCTATCTATCTATCTATCTATCCAACATTATTTATCTATAACTATCTATCATCTGTCTATTTACCTACCTCTCTATTTGTCTGTCTGTCTCTTTCTCTCTAGCAATCAATCATTTCCTATCTTTCTAACATTATCTATATCTATCTGTCATCTATCTATTTACCCACATCTCTATTTACCTATCTATCTATCTGTTTGCCTCTATCTATCTAGTAATCAATCATTTCCTATCTATCTACTTACCTACCTATTTATATCTCTCTCTCTATATATGTATATATCATTTTCCTATTTATCTATTTATCTAATATTATCTATCTATATCTCTCCATCTATCAATCTAACATTATCTATATATCTATCATCTATCTCTCATCTATTTACCTACATCTCTATTTACCTGTCTGTCTGTCTGTCTGTCTGTCTGTCTGTCTCTCTCTCTCTAGCAATCAATCATTTCCTACCTATCTATTATCTATATCTATCTACTATCTACCTACCTCTCTATTTACCTATCTATCTGTCTGTCTGTCTCTGTCTATCTATCAATCAATCAATCAATCAATCATTTCCTATCTATCTAACATTATCTATCTACTTACCTATTCATCTATCTATTTACTTATCTATCTGTCTGTCTCTCTATATATATCATTTTCCTATCTATCTATCTATCTATCTATCTAATATTATCTATCTATATCTATCCATCTATTTATCTATCTAACATTATCTGTATATTTATCTATCATCTATCTATCATCTATCTACTTACCTATCTATTTACCTATCTGTCTGTCTATCTATCTATCTATCTATCTATCTATCTATCTATCTATCCATCTATCACTTTCCTGTCTATCAAATCTATCTAACATATCTATCTATCTATCTAACATATCTATCTATCTATCTAACATATCTATCTATCTATCTACATGTACAGGTCCTTCTCAAAAAATTAGCATATAGTGCTAAAGTTCATTGTTTTCCATAATGTAATGATACAAATTAAACTTTCATATATTGCACACCAACTGAAATATTTCAGGTCTTTTTTTGTTTTGTACTGATGATTTTGGCATACAGCTCCTGAAAACCCCAAAATACTGTCTCAAAAATTAGCATATTTGGTTGGATGGAATATGCTAATTTTTTGTGGTATGTATGCCAAAATCATCAGTATTAAAACAAAAAGGACCTGAAATATTTCAGTTGGTGTGCAATGAATCAAAAATATATGGAAGTTTAATTTTTATCATTACATTACTATATGCTAATTTTTTGAGAAGGACCTGTTTTAGTAAATGTTAAGTCTTATTGTAATGTTTTTAATTATGAACCACTTTGAGTCTCTATATGGAGAGATAAAATGGGATGTAAATAAATATACATAAATACACATGCATGCATAGATACACATATACATATATTCATGCATATACATATATATATATATATATATATATACACACATGCACATAAATCTATGGATACATATACATACACACATTTACATGTACATAAATGTATACATACACATACATATATGCATATATACACACACATATATATACATACATGTATAAATACATATACACCTATATGCATACACACTTATATGTATGTATATACACACATATGTACAGATGTCCTTACACATACACACAAATATACATATAAACATATACATACATAAATACATACACACATGCATATATGTGTGTGTGTGCGTATAATACACCCACCCAGAGTTTCCCTGTCCCGTCTCCATGTTCCCTGTCATTCGTGCATTCCGTCCTGTTTGGTCTTTCTTCCAGGGCCACCCCAAGGAAAAAGAAAGAGATATGTCTAAGAAACCCTTCCTTCCTTCCTTCCTTCCTTCCTTCCTTCCTTCCTTCCTTCCTTCCGTCCTTCCTTCCTCCCTCCCTCCTCCCTCCCTCCCTCCCTCCCTCCCTCCCTCCCCTCCCTCCCTTCCTCCCTCCCTTCCTTTTTTCTTCCTGTTACCTCCTCTTCAAGAGCCCCCCCCCCCAATATGACTTAAGATATTATATCAGGGTGGCCTCTTCCTCCATAGGTTACCTTCTTTGTCCCACTTCCGGCAGCTTTCCTGTCATTCCTTTTCTTCTCGCCAGTCATTCTTCAAAGGGGGGTCTTCTCTTCCTTCCTTCCTCTTCTCCTTCCTTCCTTTTTTCTTCCCTTTTCCTTTTTCCTTCCTTTTTCCTTCCTTCCTTTTCTCCCTCCTTCCTTCTCTTTTCCTTCCTTCCTTTTTCCTTCTTCCTTCCTTCTTTTATTCCTTCCTTCCCTTTTCCTTCCTTCCTTCCTTCCTTTTTTCTTCCTTCTTTCTTTTCTTCCCTTTTCCTTCTTTCCTTCCTTTTTCCTTCCTTCCCTTTCCCTCCCTCCCTTCCTTCTCTTTTCCTTCCTTCCTTTTTCCTTCTTCCTTCCTTCTTTTATTCCTTCCTTCCCTTTTCCTTCCTTCCTTCCTTTTTTCTTCTGTCCTTTCCTTTTCCTTCCTTCCTTTTTCCCCTCCTTTCTTTTTTCCTTCCTTTCTTCCTTCCTATATGCGTTTATGGTTTTAATCTGGCTTATTAAAATATTAATGTTGTTTAATACTGCTTTAATATTTTAAGTTGTGCTGAAATGGTTTGAGTGGTCAGCCGCTTCCTGCCTCTGTATGGACGGAAAAGTGGGATATGAATAAATATCACAACCATTCCTTCCTTCTCTCTTTCCTTCCTCCCAAGGCCCTCTTCCCTCTGCCACTTCCTCCAGCTGCCCTGTCTTTCCTTTCTTCCCTCTCCTCTTCTCTAAGGCTTTCTTTGAGGCTTTCCCCACTATATATATGTGTGTGTGTGTGCATATGTATGTATGTATGTATGTAAGTTTTGGGGGGTGCTTTCTGTGCCCCCAGATTGTATCCAACCTCCCCCCTTCCTTGCTCTTTCTCCATAGTCTTCTGTTTCTCTCTACCACGGTTATTCTTCTCTCCTCCCCCCAAGAAAATAAAATACAACTAAGGTTTTTTGGGGGGTGCTTCTTTCCTCTTTCCCTCCCCCCCCTCCCCAAAAGGTGGGCATCCAACCAGAAATACCTTTCCATGTCTTCCTCCCCGAAAGCGGGCCAAAGGCCCTAATGTTTCAATACAAGTCTTCCCCACTGAATCTGCGATATTTATGACCCAAACTTTTGGAGCTCTCCGTGAAAAGCATGCACAAAAAGCCCCATACACATGCATGCATAGATACACATATACATATATTCATGCATATACATTTATTTTATGTATTTATGCATATACATTTATTTTATTTTTTTAAATAAAAAAATCCAAGTTAGAGCAGCCATATTCAAGCCAAGGGCTGCATAGAGCAGTGTTCCCCAACCAGTGTGCCGTGGCACAATAGTGTGCCGTGAGCGATCATCAGGTGTGCCGTGGGAAATTGGCACTCTCCCCCCTCCTAGCAGCCCCCTCACAGGTTCCCAAGAAACAAATTGAGCTTCTCCGCTTGGAAATGTTTTTTTAAAAAATTATTTTACTGGATTTTTTTAGAGTTGCCTCCCCCCCCCCCCAAGGAACTGTTTATAACAGCTTCATGACATCCATAGTTAACTGGAAACAAGTTTCACTCAGGGTGAAATTTCACAAAGGTCTGGAGAACAAGCTCTATGAGGAGCGGCTTGAAGAGCTGGGCTTGTTTAGCCTGAAGAAGAGAAGGCTGAGAGAAGACATGATAGCCATGTATAAATATGTGAGAGGAAGTCATATATATATATTGTGTTCATGGAAACAGACCCAGGTTTCACACTGAGTGTATAAATACATTCAAAAACATATTAACTATATGTATTACTGTGCTAGAGTATCCTTTTGTGTCATTTTGGTTGGTGGTGTGCCCCAGGATTTTGTAAATGTAAAAAATGTGCCGCGGCTCAAAAAAGGTTGAAAAACACTGGCATAGAGGAAGTGGGACACCAGCTTATTATTATTATTATTATATTTATTTCTACCCCGATTTATCTCCCCTGAAGGGGACTCAAAGCAGCTTAACATAAAGTGTCAGCATGACAATTTAAAATATGCAAATATATGAACATTAAAACAGGATTAAGTATAAACTGTATTTTTAAAAAAAACGTTTTTCCTCTTCCCCCCAATTATTATTATTATTATTATTATTTCCAAATATATGACTCAGGGTTTTGCCGGGCAGTGTTTCCTCCCTTTGCTCCTAGGCCGAACAAGGCATTTTTCCCACCCAAGGATGGCTGTGTCTCTGTTCTGTGCTGCTTGATCATAGGCGATTAAGGGATGTCTGGACGCACTTCATTCTCTCTTCTTCTCCTTCTTCTCCTTCTCCTTCTTCTGCCCCTTTTCCAGGTGTGCATAATTCCCAAGCTCTGCCTTTCAGGCCTGGCAGACCAAGAGAGACAAAAAGAAGCATTTGACCTTTAAGGCAGAAAGCAGTATTGCAGCGAAGGGAATTTATCCTGCCTCGCTTCGAGACGTGAGGAGCTGTATATTGGAAACATATATCCACCTCTCTCTCTCTACATATATATCTATATATAAACGTACGCACATACCTCTATTTTTTTGGGAGAGGGGAACTTGCACGGCGACGGCACGGAAGCAGGCGCATGTCTGGAGCCATGAAGAAGTTTTTTGACTCTCGGCGGGAGCAGGGAGGCTCCGGGGCCGGTTCCGGGCCCCTCGGGGGGAGCGGAGGCAGCGGCGGGCCTGGCACCGGGTACATTGGCCGGGTTTTCAACATCGGGAGGCACCAGGTGACCGTGGACGAGGTCCTGGCCGAAGGTAAGGGGCCTCGGGCCCTGGCACCCTCCTCTTCCCACCCCCTTCCCATTCCTTGATGGGTGAGCAAGAATGAATGGAAAGCTCTTCGTGGCCTCTGTTCCGGTGCCAACGCGCCATCATCCCATTTCGCTTTCTCCGGAAGGGTTGTAAATAGCTTTTGCTTGTTAAAAGTCCTAGTATATTCAGGCTTAATAATGCTAATGGGTGACAGCTGTCTCTGTTATATCTATATCTATATATAGTCATAGATACATACACACACATTTTTTTATTCAGTTAGCAGACCCAAGAAGATGAGCCCCAGATATTAAAATAATAATAATAATATATTTATAGTCCCGGGCAAGGTGGCAAACATTCAATGCCATCATAAAAAAACAAGCAGACAGACAAACCATATGAAACCAATAAGTAAAACAATATCAATATAAACTCATAACAAGCCAAATATAAGGATAATTATATATATATGTATATATATATGTATATATGTATGTATGTATGTGTGTATATATATACACACACACACAAGCACACACATTCTTTTATTTCAATCAGCAGACCTAAGAAGATGAGCCCCATACATAGATATATATATACACACTAGCTTGGGGACCCGGCGGTGCCCGGGTTATTTGAGAAAGGCATTGTGTGCCAAGGTTGGTCTTTGGTACTTCAAGTCCCATCATCCATGGTCCACCCTCCAAACTGCAGTAGAAGATAGAGTGGGTCATGGGGGCTCTGTGTGCCAAGGATGGTCTTTATCGGTCTTTGTTGGGGTCGCAGGGGTGGGCAATGAGTAGAGGTAGTTGAAGTCCCATCGTCCATGGTCTGCCGTCCTCTAAACTGTAGAAGGATGGAGACTGGGTCACGGGGGCACAGGGTGCCAAGTGTAGTCTTTATAGGTTTTTGTTTAGGGCTGCAGTGGTCTGTGGGAAATGAAGGCTTGGAAAGTACTACAAATCCCATAATCCATGGAGGCACCTCAAGTCCCACTCGTCTCCAAACGGCAGTAGAATGTAGAGTGGGTCATAGGGTTGTCAAATCAGGTTGTGGCCTAGTCTGGGAAATCAAGTAGAGGAAGCCTTACTGGCAAATCCAGCTGAGGCCTAGTTTGTTAAATCAGCTGAAGGAAGCCTTTTTTTTAAGTGCACTCTCAGGCACCTTTGAGATTTTGGATGTTGGAATGCTGGCCATGCAGAGTCCATTATGCAAATTCTCCCTCAGTGGCAACCAATCTCCTCTGTCTGGTGTCTGAGAGTGTTGGAGTTCTGAGGCTGGCCAATCAGAGTCCTTTATTCAAATAATCTGGTACCTTAGAGTGTCGGTGTTCTGAGGCTGGCCAATCAGTGTCCTTTATGCAAATAATCCCACAGTGGCAGCCAGTCGAAACGCTGGCACATATTCCTCCCTCCGCACCGCCACAAACACTGACTTTTATTATATACATAGATAGATAGATAGATACACACACATATATAAACACACTTGTTCAATTAGCAGACCCAAAAAGACCCATATATATATATATACACACACGCACACCCATATACATACATACAGACCATATATGTGTGTGTGTGTGTATATGTATAAATATACATACACACACATAGTTTATATACACATTTTTATTCAATTAGCGGCACAAGAAGACTAATCTCTCTCTCTCTCTCTCTATATATATATATACTGTATATATATATATATACAGTATACATACATATACACACACATACAGACCCATATACACAATACCCATATGTAATATATACATACATACACATACACACACTCACTTTTATTGAATCAGACCCAAGAAGACAAGCCCCATATTTATCTATCTATACATACATGCACACATATTATTTTATTCAATCAGCAGACCCAAGAATATAAGCCCTAATCCCACATGCTCCTATACGGTATGATAGTAGTAGACAGTAGTAGTAGTAGTAATAGTAATAATAATAATAAATTTTATTGGTTAACTTCCTTTCCTCAAGGCCTGAGACGGAGGACACATAGGCACACATATATTTAAATACTTTAAGATTAAAACACATTAAAATCATTGCACTTGGTTGAATTAGAAATTCACTCTGAAGACTAGATCCGTGTTTCCCAACCTTTTTTGAGCCGCGGCACACTTTTAACATTAAAAAAAATCCGGGGGCACACCACCAACCAAAATGACACAAAATGACACTCTAACACAGTAAAGAACGGCTGGGGATGGTGGCATGCTGGGAGCAGCTGCTGGGAGTGCCGGGAGGGGAGGAGCCAGGCTGCGCCATGCCCTGCCCCCCCCGGCTTCAGCTCTCCCAGCAGCTTCTCCAGCCTTGAGGGACAGTGCCAAGCCTGCGGTGGCAGAGACAGCACAATGCTGGCTTGGCACTGCCCCCTCAAGGCTGGAGCAGCTGCTGGGAGTGCCAAAGCCGGGGAGGGGGCGGAGCCAGGCCGTGCCATGCCCCGCCCCTCCCCCGGCTTCAGCTCTCCCAGCAGCTCCTCCAGCCTTGCGGGGACAGTGCCAAGCCAGCGGTGGCAGAGACAGCACAATGCTGGCTTGGCACTGTCCCCTCAAGGCTGGAGAAGCTGCTGGGAGTGCCAAAGCCGGGGGGGGGGCGGAGCCAGGCCGTGCCATGCCCCGCCCCCTCCCCGGCTTCAGCTCTCCCAGCAGCTTCTCCAGCCTTGAGGGGACAGTGCCAAGCCAGCGGTGGCAGAGTCAGCACAATGCTGGCTTGGCACTGTCCCCTCAAGGCAGGAGAAGCTGCTGGGAGTGCCGGCCCGGGAGGGGAGGAGCCAGTCCGTGCCATGCCCTGCCCCTCCCCCAGCTTCAGCTCTCCCAGCAGCTTCTCCAGCCTTGAGGGACAGTGCCAAGCCAGCGGTGGCAGAGACAGCACAATGCTGGCTTGGCACTGTCCCCTCAAGGCAGGAGAAGCTGCTGGGAGTGCCGGAAGCCGGGGAGGGAGGAGCCAGTCCGTGCCATGCCCTGCCCCCCCCCGCTTCAGCTCTCCCAACAGCTGCTCCAGCCTTGAGGGGACAGTGCCAAGCCAGCGGTGGCAGAGCCAGCACAATGCTGGCTTGGCATTGTCCCCTCAAGGCTGGAGCAGCTGCTGGGAGTGCCGAAGCCGGGGGAGGGGGAGGAGCCAGTCCGTGCCATGCCCTGCCCCCTCCCCCGGCTTCAGCTCTCCCAGCAGCTTCTCCAGCCTTGAGGGGACAGTGCCAAGCCAGCGGTGGCAGAGCCAGCACAATGCTGGCTTGGCACTGTCCCCTGAAGGCAGGAGAAGCTGCTGGGAGTGCCGGCCGGGAGGGGAGGAGCCAGGCTGCGCCATGCCCTGCCCCCTCCCGGCTTCAGCTCTCCCACAGCTTCTCCAGCCTTGAGGGGGCAGTGCCAAGCCAGCGGTGGCAGAGCCAGCACAAGGCTGGCCGGGCACTGTCCCCTCAAGGCAGGAGAAGCTGCTGGGAGTGCCGGCCGGGAGGGGGAGGAGCCAGGCCGCGCCATGCCCTGCCCCCCTCCCCCAGCTTCAGCTCTCCCAGCAGCTTCTCCAGCCTTGAGGGACAGTTCCAAGCCAGCGGTGGCAGAGACAGCACAATGCTGGCTTGGCACTGTCCCCTGAAGGCAGGAGAAGCTGCTGGGAGTGCCGGCGGGGGAGCGGGAGGAGCCAGGCCGTGCCATGCACCACCCCCTCCTCCCGGCTTCAGCTCTCCCAGCAGCTTCTCCAGCCTTGAGGGGACAGTGCCAAGCCAGCGGTGGCAGAGACAGCACAATGCTGGCTTGGCACTGTCCCCTCAAGGCAGGAGAAGCTGCTGGGAGTGCCGAAGCCAGGGGAGGGGCGGAGCCAGGCCGTGCCATGCTCCGCCCCCTCCCCCGGCTTTGGCACTCCCAGCAGCTTCTCCTGCCTTCAGGGGACAGTGCGACTGAGGGGCGGGAGTCATGGCCCCTGTCCCCGGCGCTGCCGCTCTCCGCCATGACTCCCACTCCTCACTTGCTGAAGCCGCGCAGAGGAGGAGGAGCATGAGCGGTGGACGCGCTTCAGTGTGTGGGGCTCCTCCTCCGCACGGCTTCAGCGAGCGAGGGGCGCGAGTCATGGCGGATTTGAGGCTGGCTGGGGAAATGTCCGAAGGAGGCGGCGCCCCGGCCCCTTCTTCTTGTTCTTCGCCGCCGCCCGGCCCTTCCTCCCCCAAGCAGCAGGAGTTCGGCAGAAGGAGGGGGGAAGGAAGGGGGCAGAGAGCTTTTCTCGCGGCCCAGCAGGAGGTCTGACATGGCACACTACTGTGCCGCGTCACAGCGGTTGGGAAACACTGGACTAGATTATATTGTATTCATGCTTGGTGTATATTTGTTGGTTCAGTTCCTTTTGGGTCTTTAAAACACTCTTCTTGCTAAGGGCGGGGGGGGGGGGGCAAAATAAGGCCGCTAGCTGCCAGGCTCTTGTTGGAAAATTCCCAAACCCTCCCCACAATATATCGGAAAAATGTTATGTAAGTTCCAAAGCTACATCAATGCCAGTATTAAGGGGGGGCGGGGAGACGCCCCCCCCTTTCTTTGGCTTTTGGGTGTTGCCAAAAAGGGGTTAATTGTATGTAAATAGGGGTGAGTTCCCCATCTAATTTTCCGGTGGCGAGTTCAAGGCACGCTCAGGTGACGTGTGTTTGCGTTGTGTTGTGCGTGAATCGGAGCCATCACGTTCAAGGTATGGCAAGCGGTTGGCCTAGTTTGCAAGCCTGCTCGCATTGTCAAGCTTCTCTCTGCTTCTAATCTCCGCTCTGAGAGGGGAGAGGCGGCCCCGCGCAGCTCCTCGATGTTTGCAAACCGGCTCCGGGGCCGCTCATCATCAGTGGGACCTTTTCCTTTTCCTCCCCCAAGGGAGAAAAAAAATAGGCATAATTTTAGCTTTGACCTTCAGGATCGTGCTGAATGCGTGCTTCGACTGGGAGCAGAGCATCTGTTCCAAACTGGATTTGGAAATTTAGGGCTTATAATGCAGTGCGTGAAGCCCGTGTCCCAAAGTAGGGAAAAGGGGGGGGGGGTCAGGATAATAGGATGGGATGGATGGAGGAATCTCTCCTTTTGCATGTTTTGCTTTTACGTTTGGGTTTTGACCCCTGCGCAAAGGTGTTTGCTCTTGCACAATGATGAAATGAGCCTTCTGGAAATCCAAATGGGGAGCAGCCCCCCCCGACCAAGGCCGGGACTCTTCACTCGGTCGTATGTTTTCAAAAAGGGATGTTGACTTTGTTATGGGCCGTCCCCTCTCTTTTTGGTGACCCAGCGCCACTGAAATGCTGCTTTGCTGGTCATGGTAAATTGCTGCAGGCGGTGACAGAGCGTGTGGGCAAGGAGCCAGTTCTTGTCATCCCTCCCTCCCTCCCTCCCTCCCTCCCCCTCCCTCTCTCTCTCTCTCTCTCTCTCTCTCTCTCTCCCCCCCAAATAACAAAGCAAAATGTGAGGCTTTTGGTTTTTTTTTACTTTGGCAAGGCAGGAGTTTAGCTGAATGGTTAACCGGCCTGCTTTTTGAACGAGGCCTTTTTTTCCACGGTGGTCTGGAGACCCAAGCCACACACCAGCCTGATTTTCCTCTCGCTTCGTACAGGAAATGTAAGACCTGCCGGTTGAATCCCCAATGTTGACATAGGCAGGAAATTATTAACTCCTCCCTGCATGGCGGGATTTCTTCCTCTCCCTTCCTCGCTTCCTTCATCTCCTCCTTCCCCTCCTCCTCATTTATGTATTTACAGCATTTTTATCCTGCTCTTTTCAGCCCAAAGGCGACTCAGGGCAGCGTACAGATCGGCAACCTTTAGAAGCCACGACATATAGGCAGACATATCAGTCAAAACATTTAATATCATGTAATAAAATTCATATAACATCAATTAAAACTAAGTAATCCTTCCTATCCTTCTTCTCTTCCTTCCTTCCTTCCTTCCTTCCTTCCTTCCTTCCTTCCTGTTTCCATTCTTTTCGCTCTTCTTCCTTTCCTCCCTTCCTCCCATCCTCTGTTCCTTCATTCGTTCCTCCCTGCCTTCCTCCTCTCTCCATTCCTTCCTCCCTCCCTCCTCTCTTCCTCCCTCACATCCTCCCTTCCTTCGTTCCTCCCTCCCTCCTTCTTCTCTTCCTTCCTGTGTCCCTTCTTTACTCTCTTCTTACTTTCTTCTCTTAATCCCTCCCTTCCTCCTCTCTTCCTCCCTCCCTTCCTCTGTTCCTTCGTTCGTTCCTCCCTGCCTCCTCTTCCGTTCCTCCCTCCTTTCCCCTCTTCCTCCTATCCTCTCTTCCTTCCTTCGTTCCTCCCTTCCTCCTTTCCTTCCTTCCTTTCTTCTTTCCTCCTTCTCTTCCTCCCCCATCCTCTCTCTCTTTGTTCATTCCTCCCTGCCTCCCTCCTCTCTCCGTTCCTCCCTCCCTTCCTCTCTTCCTCCCTCTCTTCCTCTCTCTCCCCTATTCCCTTCCTCCTTTCTTTCCTTCCTTCCTTTCTGCCTGCTTCAAGCTTTTCGTCCCCTGCTCTGGCCTTGTTCTCTCTTTTTTGCGGAGGGCAGTACCAAGTGAGAAAAATGAATGTTTGCTTTTCAAGCCTCCGGGTTCAGAAGCTGTTTGGGTTGGAAGAAGAGCAAAGAGTTGGTCCAAAAATGGGGGCCCTGTATGTCTAAAGCTGGCAGGAAACGCGGAATGGGAAGGAGAAAGAGATGGAGGAGTGGAGAACTGGGGGCGTCCAGGATGGGCGAAGGGCAAGAAAAAAACCCTGGTCTGCCATTGGAACATGAGGAGTGTGTTTGGGGGGGGGGGAGGGGGGTTGCCAGATCCCCCCGCTTCAGAAAGTATTTCCCCTCTTTCATTGGATTAAAGGAAAACTGGATTGCTACAGCCTTTGAGCCTGTGCTTCCTGCTGAAACTGTCATGGCCTTCACAAGGACGGTCCCTTGTCACGGCACCCTTCTAGCACTCGCAGCCCTTGTCCCAGTGGTGTTGCAAAGGGGTATTCCTCCATTTTGATAGCAAAGTGCATTAATCCCACAGTGTAGCAGCATCTTCAGTCCCCTCCCATGACTTTCAAGGGGTCTCCGAGATTTCAAGCTGGTCCTCAGCACCTTCAGTACCTTGGAGAGCTCCTGCAAGGCCCCTTCTATCCCAGGATCTGATCCCAGGTTATCTGCTTTGAACTGGATTATATGAGTCTCCACTGCCCTATAATAGCCAGATAAGCTATTGGGGCTCTTTAATTTTTTTTACCCAGTTTGGATCCCCAAATGTTCTAGAACAGGCATGGGCCAATTTGGGTCCTCCAGATGTTTTGGACTTCAGCTCCCATAATTCCTAACAGCCTCAGGCCCTTCCCCCCCCCCCCCCAGCTGCTTAAGCAGAAAAGGACAGGGCCCGGGGATGTTAAGAATTGTGGGAGTTGAAGTCCAAAACACCTGGAGGACCCAAACTGGCCCATGCTTATGATAGAAGGACACCTCCCACCACTTTTAGTTACCCATCCTGAAGACTGCGAATAAAGGGGATTGCAGCACAACAGCCCTTGTGGCTCTGTTTATTTATTTATTTATTCGGACTTCTGTCACCGCCACTCCCCGAGGGCTCGGAGCGGTTCACAAGTCTGGCAAAACCAAACAGCGAACAACAAACAAACACTACAACATCAAAAGAAGAAAGAGGGGAGAAGGACAGAGATAGGGAATAGGAACATGGCAATAGGGTGCCCAGATGGACCTAAGCGGGCACCCCCTTGCCATCGAAAGAAGGAAGCATGGGAGGTCTCGAGGAGATCACTCGTAACTGGCCATAGGTGAGTCGGTTGGCCTGGCTTCCTCTGTCCAAATGGGGAAAGGTAAAAGGGCATTTGAAACTCAACGCATCCTACCTGTTGTATCTCAATCCGGACACCGTTCTTCGAACTCAACAGAAGAGACTGCAGCCTTCCAGATGTTGCCATATCCCATCAGCTCTAGTCGGGATGTCTAATGTTGACAAATCCAAGAACTGGAGTCCAGCATCTGGAGGAAGGCCACGTAAACGAACATGGTAGGCTGGGTTCGCCCTTTGGACCCGAGTTTGACACATATGCTCTCGGTCCTCCAACACGATTCTATGTTCAGCTTCCAGTGGAGGTTGACCACAGACTCGAGGTAGAATATATATACAATGGTCAATCACTACTTCGCAATTCGCTTATTGCGGACTCGCTGTTTTGCGGGGGTTTTAAAAAAAAAAAAAATTAAGTAGCAAGGGAACACTGAGTGAAAGGGGGGGCACCTTGTCACCACCTGGACCTTTTGCTGAAGCGCTTTCTTCCCTTCGGGGGCGGCTCTTCTTCCCTCCTCGCCCTCTTTACCCTCCTCTTCCTTTTCCTCCTCCACGTCACATGCCTGGGCCTCTTTCTGCCACTTGGGTCCCGCGATTGAGGAGGCGGGACAGGCATCGTGGGGCCCCGGTGGTGACCAGGAGGAGGAAGAGGAAAGCAAAGGAGGCGAGGAGGGGAGAAGAGCCGCTCCCTCGTCCTCTTTACCTTCCTCATTGCCGTCTGGGCCTCTTGCTGCCGCTTGGGCCCTGTGATTGAGGAGGTGGCGGAAGCGGCACGGACCCAAGTGGCAGCAAGAGGCCCAGGCAGCGACGAAGAGGAAGAGGAAGGTAAAGAGGGCGAGGAGGGGAGAAGAGCCGCCCCTTCGCCCTCTTGACCTTCCTCTTCTTCCCCTTCGTTGCCACCTGGGCTTCTTGCCGCCGCTTGAGCCCTGCGATTGAGGAGGTGGCGGAAGCGGCACGGGCCCAAGTGGCAGCAAGAGGCCCAGGCGGTGACGAGGAGGAGGAAAGTAAAGAGGGTGAGAAGGGGAGAAGAGCCGCCCCCTCGCCCTCTTTACCTTCCTCTTCCTCGCTGCCCTGGGCCTCTTGCCGCCGCTTGGACCTGGCGATTGAGGCGGCGGCGGAGGCAGCACAGACCTAAGCAGCGGCAAGAGGCGCAGGCCGCAAGGAGGAGGAGGAAGAGGGAGGTAAAGAGGGCGAGGAGGGAAGGGGAGGGGGCATCCCTACTTAGCGGAATTTCATTGATCGTGGGTGCCCCTGGAACGTAACCCCCGCGATAAGTGAGGGACCCCTGTATCCAGTTTCTCTATTTGTGGTGCTTGTCTTTCATGGCGGGACGTGTTCTCCTAATCCCAGGGAATGGGGGGGCTGTCTGCAATAACAACCGTTGGGGGTCCTGCTCTGCGCAGGTGGGAGGAGATGCTTGTGATCACAAAAGGAGCCAGTGCGATGGAGGCTTGGGAGGCCAGCTTCCCCTTGTCCTCACCAGACCCCTGGCCTGACATTCCTATCACCTTTTTTGGGGGGGTGGGATTAGTATTCGAATGCCTCCTACCTGTATAAGCAGGATTTTGATGCAGGTTGTGTTTGACCGCTTCTAGATCTAAATGCCTTTAAGAAAATACCCCATCACCCCTGGTTATGGAAGCTAAGCAGGGTCAGGCATGGTTAGCGCTTCAGAAGGAGACTGCGGGTGCATCCCAGATGCTGGAGGCTCTCCTTCAGAAGAAGGAACTGGCCAAACCAGCTCTGGATATTCCTTGCCTAAGAAAACCCATTGGAATGCATGGACTCTCCTTAAGTTGACAGGCAACTGCTTTAAGCAGCAGGTGTTGCAAAAGGGACTTCTCGGTGCCGGATATTGAAAACCAAGGAGAGGAATCCCTATGCTTTGTGATCCATCCTGCAGCAATGCCCTCTTCTCTGCAAGCGTTCTGAGCGGAGGAGGCCCTTCCCGGACTCACTTTGTCAGGCCAGTTTGCATTCGAGGGCCCAGAGATTGACATTTGGGTCCATGGCTGGCAAAGCGGCCTCCCTTCTCTCGTTGGCGTGGTCGAAGCCCGTGTGCATTGGCTTCCCGTTAGTATCTGGGTCAGCTTTTCTGATGATATTTGACCTTTAAAGCCCTAACCGGCTTAAGGCTGGGCTTCTCGGCAGATACCACTTGCCCTTCCGCATAGCCCTGTATTCCAGATGTCAAGGCAGAAAAGCCCACATTATCTGAGTGTGGACTCCAATCTTGTGGGATCCTGTCCTTCATATTGTGGGGTGTATGTCCTGTGCAGAAGGGCCCTCAACCTGCCGAAGCTTTAAGATCCATTTTGCAAGGCCGTGGTCTCCCGGTGCAGCCGACAAACTTCCAGAGTCTAGAGGAGGGTGACTAAAACGATCGAGGGTCTGGAGAACAAGCCCTATGAGGAGCGGCTTAAAGAGCTGGGCATGTTTAGACATGATAGCCATGTATAAGTATGCTGATGACACTCAGCTCATTCTGAGGATGGAAGGCCGGCTCGAGACTGTACCCAATAATTTCCATCTTTGCCTCGAAGCTGTTACTGAATGGCTGCGAGCCAGTACGTTGAAGGTGAATCCAGCGAAGACGGAGATCCTTTGGCTGGGCCGCCCGGGCGGTGAAGAACTCAAGCTTCCAACCCTGGACGGCGCGGCGTTATGCCCATCGTCATCAGTAAAGAGCCTTGGAGTCCATCTGGACACTCGACTCATATCTCCATGGTTAGCCGAGTTGTGTTTTTCCATCTTCACCAGGCTCGGAAGCTGGCCCCCTACCTGTCCCGTCGCGACCTGGCCTCGGTGATCCAAGCGACGGTCATCTCAAGACTAGACTACTGTAACGCTCTTTACATTGGCCTACCTCTGTCGGCGATCCGGAAACTTAAGCTGGTGCAGAACACGGCGGCTCGTCTGCTTGCAGGCGTCCCTGCGCGCCACCGTATTACACCTATCCTCCAGGAACTGCACTGGCTTCCTGTTGAATTCCGGATCACCTTCAAAGTATTAGTTCTGACTTTCAAGGCCTTGTATGGTCTGGGGCCAGTGTACCCGAGGGACCGCCTTACCCCATATGGTCCCATGAGATCACTGAGATCAGAAGACCAGGATCTTCTCTCTGTCCCGAGCGCTAAAGCCTTTCGCCTTCCTTCGACGAGGAGAAGGGCATTTTCCATTATTGCCCCCACAATTTGGAACTCCTTACCATTGGAGATTAGATGACTTCGTGACCTCATGGCGTTCCGGAAGGCCTGCAAGACCTGGCTCTTCCGACAAGCCTTTGTAACTTGAGTTGGTCTAGTAGTATATATTAATTTTAATGTTAAATGTGTGCTGTTTTAATTGTATTATGTGTTATAATCCGTTCAATTTGTGAGCCGCCCCGAGCCACCCGGGAGTGGCGGCCAGAAATCTGAATAAATAAATAAATAAAAGTATGTTGAGAGGAAGTCATAGGAGGAAGCAAGCTTGCTTTCTCTCCCTGGAGACTAGGATGCAATGGAAGAATGGCTACAAGACAGGAGATCCCCTTGAACATTAGAAGAACTTCCTGACTGTGAGAGCTGTTCAACAGTGGAACTCTCTGCCCCGGACTGTGGTAGAGGCTCCTTCTTTGGAGGCTTTGAAACAGAGGCTGGATGGCCATCTGTCGGGGGTGCTTTGAATGCAATTTTCCTGCTTCTTGGCAGAATGGGGTTGGACTGGATGGCCCAGGAGGTCTCTTCCAACTCTATGATCCCGGTACAAAGGTGGCCACGGACACGAAAGGCAAGCCACCCATTAGCCAGCCTCTGATCTGTGGCTTCATCTTTTTTCACTCGAGCGGAATAGGTCGGCGTTGAGAGCGGCAGAATAAATAAAACATATCCCTTTATTGCAAACTCCAAGCCACCTGAGGAAGGAAGGCCTTGCAGCGGTCGATGTGGATTTCCGCTGCTCATGCAGACTCCAGAGGTAAACGGTCACATTCAGCGCAGGCTGAAAGCCCTGAAAGGCACTCGATTCCGCCTGATCCTGGAAGCTAAGCAGGGTCGGTTTATGAGTGGGAGTCCGCCAATGAATGCCAAGCCCCGGAGGCTCTGCTTCAGAGGAAGAAACCGGCAGAACCGCCTCTGAGGACGGCTTACCTTAGAAAACACATTGGAATTTATGTTCATATGTAAGTCATCCGGTGACACGAAGGCGCATGGATACGCAATAGCTACACGAAAGGGCACCTGATTGTGGGAGCTAAGCAGGGCCAGCCCTGGTCAGGACTTGGATGAGAGACCACCAGGTTCTGCAGGATCTATTGGAGAGGAAGGAACTATCAAAACCACCCCCGTGGAGCCTTTGTCTCACAAGGCCCAAAACAAAGGCATGAGCAACACCAGAATCCAGTCCTTTCAAGGTCCGGTTCAACCTTTGATCCAGATATCTTCGTAACCCATCCTTAAATTTGTGACTGAGTTGGGCATGTTCCCTCAGGGACAGAACCTGGGGCCCTCCATGTGCAAAAAGCACACGCGCACCTCTCAGTTTGGATGTGAGAAAAGCATAAGCGGCTGAGGGGGGAAAGGAAAGGGCCTGAGGCTGTTAGGAATGGTGGGAGTTGAAGTCCAAAACACATGTAGGACCCAAGTTGGCCCACGCCTGCTCTAATGAAGGAAAACCTCTATTTACTCAGTTTTCTTGGAGTGATGTGGAGCCATTGGGCCGAAGATTGGCATCCCGACCATAACTCTTGGTGCCAGCTTATAGTTGGCCTCAAAACCAACATCGCTTGGAGGGATTGTCGTCTCGGTTGCATCGACGCATGTAAACAAGCCCTCTGCCTTGTGTTTCGGTCGCAGTCTGAAAGGATTGGGGCTTATTCATGGCTCCCTCTCGCCTGATTCCAACCCGTGCTGACAGCTGAGCCCGCTCTCTCTGTGTTGCATGGGATCCGGCAGCTGGAAAGGTTATTAGTGGCTCGGGGTGGCGGCTCTTTGACTGTATTTTGGTGGGCCTGAGTTTCTTGCAAGGCGTTTGGTGACAGTCATCTGTTTACTCCTTATTCGTTTCTCTCAACTACAGGTGCAAGGGGTTGCTTTGCTATTTAGCCTGTTTCTGTGGCTTTGTTTGGTGGGGACAAGAGACAGGGCCTTCTCGGCAGTGGCCCCCCGCCTATGGAATGCACTCCCAAATGAGATAAGATCGACCCCATCCCTCCTGGCTTTCAGAAAAAAATTACAATCCTGATTCTGGGATCAGGCTTTTGGGCAGCAGATGTAATTTGCACCTTATTGGGCATTGATTGGAATGGCGTTGCAGCAGATGACGCTGTGCTTTGTCTTATGGTTTTAACTAATGGTCTATATATTGGTTTGAATGATTATGCAATTGTTTTTAATGTTTATGTATATGACTTTGATTATATTGTTGTATTTGTGGTGTAGCGGCCTTGCACCGTTGCGTATGTAAGCCGTCCTGAGTCCCCCTTCGGGGTAGAGAAGTGACGGGGTACAAATACCAGAAATAATAATAATAATAATTTGTTTGTCCAATGTGACTCTGTGTTCTTCTTGGGCCAGAAGTCCTTGCTGATACCTGTGCTTCCGTGGGTCCCCATTGTGCATACTTTAATGCAACCCCTGCTGTTCAGGAGCGCAAAGGGCAATTGTTCTGCCTTTGGCACTCCAGCAGATGCACGCTTCTTTCCCCTCCAATTATTTTGGAGAGTCCCTCTGATCTCTTTCCGGCGCTGCTTTGCAAAAGGCAGGCCGCTCTGCATTGGCGGCTGCAGTCTCTTCCTCCCATGCTGTGCATGCTTAACCCGGCGCTGCAGCCTGGCTTATGCAACGGCCTCAGCCTCGCATGCTTCCCTGCTGGCTGATGCCTTTGGGCATGGCAGGAGAGGCAGGCTGGGCCCACATATCATAATGCAGCAATATATATGTATATATTCTTGCATAAGCACTTCAAGGGCCAAAGTTGCCACAGAGGCAGAAGAGGGAGACACAAGGCTCTCCTGTAATGTTTGCCTGTTGTGTCTAAGTCAATGTTTCCCAACCAGTGTGCCGTGAGCGATCATCAGGTGTGCCATGGGAAATGGGACCCTCCAATCCCCTTTCTTCCCCCTCCTGCCGAACACTTTTTCTTCTCCACTCGGGCTCCCTTCTTCCCAGCCTCGCTCTGCCTCACTTTGCCTCGCAGTAGCGCCCGCACGGGCCACGTCTTCCTCCCTCCCCCCTCCCCTTCTGAACACGCTCACGCTGCCCCCTCAGATCAAAATGGTGGCAGAAGCGGCAGTGTAGAAGAAAAAGTAAGTGTTCGGTAGGAGGGGGAACAAAGGGCGCGAAGGGGAAGGGGGAGGAAGAGGTCTCTGTCGAAAGCTGGCATGGGCAAACTTGGACCTTCCAGGTGTTTTGGACTCCAACTCCCACCATTCCTCGCAGCCTCAGGCCCTTTTCCTTCCCCCCTCAGCCACTTCAGCAAGAAAGGGCCTCAGGCTGTTAGGAATGGTGGGAGTTGGAGTCCAAAGCACCCAGAGGGCTGAAGTTTTCCCATGCCTGTTTTAGGGGCCTTAAAGTGGTGAGCCTTCTTCCAACATTGTGATTCTGGATAGAAAACAAACAACAACATAACGTAACATTGTTTGAGTCCACAGTGCTCTCTGGCTGGAGGTGAACTACAACTTCCAAACTCAAGGTCAATTCCCAAGCAAACCCTTTCAGTACTTTCTGTTGGTAATGAGAGTTCAATATGCCAAGTTTGGTTCAATTCCATTGTTGCAAGAGTTCAGGATGCTCTTTGATTGTGTGTTAACTATAAATCCCAGAAACTGTAACTCCCAAATGTCAAAATCTATTTTCCTCAAACTCCCATCTGTGTTCACATTTGGACATATTGAGTATTCATACCAAGTTTGGTCCTGATCCAACATTGTTTGAGTCCACAGTGCTCTCTGGATATAGGTGAACTACAACTCCAAAACTCAAGGTCAATGCCCACCAAACTCTTATAGCATTTTCTCTTGGTTATGGGAGTTCTGTGTGGGAAGTTTGTGTCTTTCTGCCATTCCTGCCAGGATATCTATGTTGTGTTCATCGAAATAGGCCCAGGTTTCACACTGAGTGTATAAATACATTTAAAAACATATTAACTATATGTACGACTCTGTTAGAGTGTCATTTTGTGTCATTTTGGTTGGTGGTGTGCCCCAGGATTGTGGAAATGTAAAAAATGTGCCGCAGCTGAAAAAGGTTGAAAAACACTGGTCTAAGTCATGTGCGAGGCCAATGGACTTTCAAGCTTTATGCTCAGGCCCCTTCCACACAGCTGAATAAAATCCCACATGATCTGCTTTGAACTGGAATATAGGGCAGTGTGGACTCAGATAATCCAGTTCAAAGCAGATCTTGTGGGATTTTTTGCCTTGATTTTCTGGGTGAGATAGCTGTGCGTAAGGGCCCCCAGTGTTGTATGTCAGCCTGTTCAGCCTGTGATTGTGTCTGATGTTCATGTTGATGTTCATGATGGGAATGGGAATGAGGGTTTGCTTGGGCCTGAGTTAAGTTCAGAAGAGAGGCCTGAGCTGCTTCAAGGAAATTCACAAGGCCACCTTCTTGAGAGAGGCCCTTCAACGCTTTTCCCAGGCCAACTGTCTGGACATGACTTGTCAGGTGGAGGAGTTAATGAGGGAGAAGAGAATGGACGCTTGGACGGAAAGCCGAATTTTAGTAAACAGAGGCAAAGGATTCGGAGGCTGAGACCATCAGCTCAGCTGCAGCAAAAAAGTTGGTGAGAGTACAGATGGCACTTTCTGGGCACTGCCTATGAGATCGGAGAAGCAAGAATGGCAGCTGGGTAACATTTCCAACCTCGGTGGATCGTTGCTTATCCCCACAAACAGAAAATGAGACTATAGAAATCTATACAGCAGGCATGGGCCAACTTCGGCCCTCCTTCCAGGTGTTTGGGACTCCAACTCCCACAATTCCTAACAGCCTACTGGCTGTTAGGCATTCTAGAAGTCCCAAACACCTGGAGGGAGGGCCAAAGTTGGCCCATGCCTGGTGTAGATAGTTGCAACACTCCTTTTCCTCAATGGAAGGCAGGGAGGAGGATATTACGGGGAGGCTAGCGCATCATCTGAAGTTCAAGAACACTTTGGGGCAAGCTGTTACTGATTTCCCACAAGCGAACCTTGTTTTTGTCATTTTGTGTAAGGGGCATTGTGTAAGGGGCATTGTGTAAGGGGCATTACTAATAGTCAGTAGTTTATTAATGCCTAGGCCAGCGTTTCTCAACCTGGCGGTCGGGACCCCCGAGGGGGTCGCAAAGAGGGTGTCAGAGGGGTCACCAAAACCATCAGAAAACACAGTATTTTCTGTTGGTCATGGGGGTTCTCTTTGGAAAGTTTGGCCCAATTCTATCATTGGTGGGGTTCAGAATTCTCTTTGAGTGCAGGTGAACTATAAATCCCAGCAACTAAAACTCCCAAATGTCAAGGTCTGTTTCCCCCAAACTTCACCAGTGTGTCACATTTGGGCATATTGAGCATTCATGCCAAGTTTGGTCCTGATCCATCATTGTTTGAGTCCACAGTGCTCTCTGGATGTAGGTGAACTACAACTCCAAAACTCGAGGTCAATGCCCACCATTCCTTTTGGTGTTTTCTCTTGGTCATAGGAATCCTGTGTGCCACATTTGGTTGAATTCCATCGTTGGTGGAGTTCAGGATGGTCTTTGATTGTATAAATCCCAGCAACTACAGCTCCCAAATGACAAAATCATTTTTTGATCTGCTGTTGATTTGCTGTTGGTCTTGGGAGTTCTGTGTGCCAAGTTTTGATTGTAGGTGAACTATAAATCCCAGCAACTACAATTCCCAAATGATAAAATGAATCCCTCCAACCCCACCAGTATTTACATTTGGGCGAATTGGGTATTTGTGCCAAATTTGGCCCAGTGAGTGAAAATACATCCTGCCTATCAGATATTTACAAGACGATTCATAACAGTAGCAAAATTACAGTTATGAAGTAGCAACGAAAATAATGTTATGATTGTGGGTCACCACAATATGTGCAACTGTATTAAGGGGTTGCAGCACTAGGAAGGATGAGAAGCACTGGCCTAGGCCATAGGTCACTCACATCTGAACAAATAAAACAATATAGAAAAGTGCAACAATATAAAAATATTACACAAAAATAATTAGCATAAAATATTTCTGCTTAAAATTAAATACCATTAAACTACAATAGAACAACACACATACAAACACACACATATAATTAAAATTTAGATTGGATAAAATGCAGTTAGCGAAGAGCATCTTCATAGCTTTCGGCTGCAACGTCAGCAATAAACTCAGCCTGAATTTTCATGGCTTCCAAGGCAAACCTGGTGAGTTACCCTTGAATCGGTGTCACAGGGAAAATATTTTTGGACACATTTATCGAAATGTAGGTTCGATCCCAAGAATTTGTATCTTGATTCTGAATATTATGCGTCAAAAGAGCAATTAATGTGGCAAACCTTGGGTTTCTGAGTCAATGGAGAACCATTTTATGGCACTCTTGTATATAATGCGACTTGAGCATCCCTCGGTTTTGGAAACAAACCCTGGTGGATACCGAATGCCCGCATCACTCTGCAGAAAAGGCGGGTTTTGTAACCCTTTGAAGTTTATTTATTATTAATTTCCCGCATTTGTACCCCGTTATTTCTCAATCCCCGAAGGGGGACTCAGAATGGCATTACATTAAGCCCCATTAGAGGCTGTTACAAAAATTACATTAATAAAATCACATAATAAAACATCACATAATAAAACAATACATAGTTAAAACCATACAAAGATTGGACAATAAAACCAGTCTCGTCAGTCATATCACCATTGCAATTTGTCCCTTTAAAGTGCTGCTTATATCTATTGCCCAAAAGCCTGGTCCCAGAACCATGCCTTTAACTTCTTTTGGAAAACCAGGAGGGAGGGGACCGATCTTAATTCAGTTGGAAGTGTGTGCCATAATCGGGGAGCTACCGCCAAGAAAGCCCTGTCCCTCGCCAGGCGCATTTGAGCTGTTGACGGAAGCGAGAGCAGGGCCTCCCCGGATTCCCTTAGATTTCAAGGTGGTATGTAGGGGTGGATGCGTTCAGACAAGTAAGCTGGGCCAGAACCGTATAGCTTTATAGGTCAAAACCAGCACTTTGAATTGGGCTCGGAGATGGACCGGCAGCCAGGGGAGCTGACACAACAAGGGGGTTGTTTGCTCCCTGAATGTCACCCCAGTTAGTAATCTGGCTGTTGACCGTTGTACTAGCTGAAGTTTCCAAACCATCTTCAAAGACAGCCCCACATAGAGTGCGTTGCAGTAATCAATTCGGGATGAGAGCGTGGACAACCATAGCCAGATCAGATTCCCAAGGTACAGGCGAAGCTGGCGCATGAGTCTTAACTGTGCAAAAGCTCCCCTGGCCACCACCCAGACCTGGGCTTCCAGGCTCAGCGATGAGTCCAGGATCACTCCCAAGCTTCGAACCTGCATCTTCAGGGGGAGTTTAACCCCATCAAGCACAGACTGTAACCCTATGCCCTGTTTGCCCTTGGGACTGACCAGGAGGACCCCTGTCTTGTCTGGATTCCGTTTCAACTTGTTAGCCCTCATCCAGTCTGACACAGCAGCCAAGCAATGGTTCAAGGTCTGGACAGCCTCCTGGAAGGAGTGACAGAGCCGAACGTCTTCTGCGTAAAGATGACACCTTACTCCGAAACTCCAGATGATCTCCCCCAGCGGCCTTATGTAGAAGTTAAATAACATCGGGGACAGTACTGAACCCTGAGGGACTCCACAAGACAACGGTTGTGGGGTCGAACAGGTGTCACCCAGAAACACCTTCTGAGACCGACCCTCCAGGAAGGACTGGAGCCACTGCAAGGCAGTACCTCCAAGGCCCATTTCCGTGAGGCATCCCAGAAGGATACCGTGGTCAACGATATTGAAGGCCGCTGAGAGGTCCAGCAGAACCAACAGGGACACACTCCCCCTGTCCAGCTCGTCAACTAAGGCGACGGAGGCTGTTTCAGTGCCATGTCCCGGCCTAAAGCCAGACTGTGCCGGATCAAGATAATCAGTGTCTACCAAGAACCCCTGGAGCTGCGAAGCCACCACACGTTCCATGACTTTGCCCAAATAGGGGAGACTGGAAACTGGCCGAAAGTTGACTAATTGGGTGGGGCCCAGTGATGGTTTCTTCAACAGCGCTTTTGTAACAGCCTGTTTTAAACTGGCTGGGATCTTGCCCTCATGTGAGGCGGCATTAACCACCACCCTCACCCACCCTGCCAAACCCCCTCTGGCTTCCTTGATCAGCCAGGATGGGCAGGGGTCTAGGATGCATGTGGTAGGCCTCACTTCCCCAAGGATCTTTTCCACATCCTCGAGCTGAAGCAATTGAAATGAATCCATTAAAGCCAGACAAGCAGATGCTCATGTTTACGCATGGAGTCCAATGGCAGTTTGAACTCATGTTTATGTTTCTTTACCGACGTGGTGCTGATTGGACTTTGCCTCGTCCACCCAGCATCCCACCCTGAACAAGCAACCGAAGCCACTTCATATAAGAGTCCTTGGGAAAGTTGTCACAGCGGCCGGCAAGCCACAAAAAGCTGCAAGGAACAAGCAGCAAGCGTGAATTCCAAATTGTGTGTGCTAGGCTTGTTGCCTGGATCATTTTTACTGTATTTCCATGTTCTAGCTGTTGCCATATCAGCAGGATGTGTCAAGATGTTTTGGGACGTGGCTCGGAAGGTTTTGTACATGTTTGACTCAACTTAAAATCCCTGCGAGCTCTATATACATATATATTAAGCTGTTAAGCAAATGGCTTTCTTCACGGCGGCTCTGCTTGAGTCAGGCCTTGGGTTGCTTTCTGTGTTTCTCCATTAGTGGGAAAGGCGTCACTTGACGCCCAGGCAAAAGGAGGGGAGGGGCTGTATTTTATGTGATTTGCTTAGTTTGCATTCTGCCCTTCTCCCCGCGTGGCGTTCAAGGTGACTTATGGCAGAGGTTGAAAGCAAACACTGATGCAAAAAGGGCTTAAAAAAAAATCAAATAACCATTCCACACTTTCAAAAGCAGTTTTGAAAGTGAGGAATGGAGATGGAGAGAGCCTCAGGGTGCATCTAGACTGCAGAATAAATGCAGTCTGATCCCACGTGAATTGCCATGGTTCCATGTTTTGCAATCCTTGCAATGGTTTGATCTTCTCTGTGAAGAGTTTGGTTCAAACCACACTTCCCTGGATTCCATAGCAGTGAAGGTGGGGGTCAAACTGCAGTAACTCTACAGTGTAGATCGGGGCGGGCAACCTACGGCCCGCGGGCTGGATCCGGCCCGGCAGCGGATTCTGTCCGGCCCGGGGAGAAAGGCGTTGGGGGCGGGGCCAAGAGGAAGCGGTGCCACTGCCGCCATCCCATCGCGGGCTCTGTGGGGCCTGTGTCGGCAGACAGGCCGGATGAGCGGTGGCGATCCAGGCCTGCAGCGGGAGCACTCGGCGACCTGTGCGGGCTGATCGCCCTGGCGACCCAGAACACTTGATCGTCTTCCCGGTCGCCAGGGCGATTAGCCGCCTCAGATCGCCGAGTGCTCCCCCTGCAGGCCCGGATCGCCTCCAGGAATGGGAGGCACTCCAAAGCCACCGCTCCTCCGGAGTGTCTGCCGACACAGGCCCCACAGAGCCCGCTATGGGATGGCGGCAGCGGCACCCCTTCTTCTTGGCCTCCAGGGATGGCAGGCACTCCATAGCAGGGCGATCAGATGGGGAACGGCTGGGGGCGAGAGCGGGCGGAGGCCTGCAGCCTCTGATCGCCTGCTGTTCTGCTCTCCTCTGCTGCGGCGGCGGCTGGGTCCGCTTTGCCATCCTCTGGGCTGGGTCTATTGGGCCATTCCATCTTGGGATCCTTCCTCTCTTGAGGATGTCAGCCTCCATCTTGGTTCGCACCTTGTCTTCTTGAATTTAATTTAATTTAATTTTAATGGTTTTTATTATTTTATAATAATTTTATAATAATAATATAATAAATAATATAATATAATATAATAATGTTGTATTGTATTATAATTTCAACATATTATAATGTCTATATATATACTATAATATAATAACTGTGATATTAATACTAATAATATATGAATATTTATTGATATATTAATATGTTAATATTAATGATGTGTAATATATAGTAAATATAGTAAATAAATAAATAAATAATGTAGATTAGAATGTAGTTCAGCCTTTAGGTGCGGCCCTCCATAATATTTTTTTGGCTCTCGTGTGGCCCCTTGGAAAAAAATAATTGCCCACCGCTGGTGTAGATGCACTCCTAGTGCTTTGAGTGCTGGACTATTGACTGGAGACAAGGGTCCGAATCCCATCTTGGAGTGGGCCACCACCGGCTTGAGACCTGAGTCCCCATCTATTCTCCAGAATCACCCCAACATGATTGGAGTCGCAGGTTAGCTGTGAGTTATTTCTGCCTTAAGGCAAACATATCATGGGATAATTGTTCAGGCATGGTTTGACTTTGCCATCCCTCGTAGCCCGAGGATGATGGTCCTCCAAGTGCAGTGTCTTGGTGGTGGGTCCAGAGGTGGCTGTGAGGCCCAATTCTTGATCCCCATGTTCTCTCACAGTGAGGACATTGGTCCTTCCATTCGGGCCTCTTTAAATTCCGCAGCACTGCTGGTCAAAGCTGACCTCCAGTTAGAGCGCTCAAGGGCCAGGGCTTCCCAATTCTCGGTTTCTCTGCCACAGTTTTTAAGGTTGATTTTAAACCCATCTTTAAATCTCTTTTCCGGTTCACCCACATTCCGTTTTTCGTTCTTGAGTTGGGAATAGAGTAACTGCTTTGGGAGCAACGGTGATCGTTGGGCATTTGGACAGCGTGGCCTTCAGTCTGGTGGAGTTGGTGGCATAGGAGCATTGCTTGAATGGCAGTGGCCTTTGCTTCTTCCAGCACGCTGACATTGGTCTGCCTGTCATTAAGATTAAGAGCAAACATCAAGATTAAGACCAATCAAAGGTACAAAATTTAGAAGCCAACGGAGCCAGAGTCACAAGCCATTTCCGTCCCATAAAGTCTGTGCTAGGTATTCGATGCATCCTCCTCCCAATAATACGCTTGAGAGCATAAGCACATTTTGAGTTAGTTGTTTATCATCCCAGGACCTGAGTCTAGGATGCGCAGCCCTTGGACCTCTCTGGTCCTCTTCTGGAAGGTAATCCAGACCAACCTCGCTCCGTTCCAACCTTCTGGGGCAACTTTGGCTCCGATTTACAAAATCCTGGGGCACACCACCAACCAAAATGACACAGAATGACACTCGAACACAGTAATACATATAGTCAGTATGTTTGTAAATGTAGTAATAGTTGGTAAACATAAACACGAAAACGTACCCGGTGCTCAGGGAAGCCATCTGGAAAGAGAGCAGCCAGACGGAAGCACACTCTGAGGCAGAGAGTTCCACTGCTGATCCGCTCTCACAGTCGGGAAGTTCTTCCTAATGTTCACCCTCCTACACAGACATGCTTCCCTGTGATATTTGCTTTTCTGCCTGCGCTGTTGTGCGCGCTCTCTCTCTCTCTCTCTGTGTGTGTGTGTGTGTGTGTGTGTGTGTGTATATATATATATATATATATATATATATATAATGTTCATTTGTGGGATTAACATAACTCAAAAACAACTGGACAAATTGCTGCCACAAAACATACTAATACTAACCCAAGGAGGGAACATCAGTCAAAAAAAAGATTTTGTCATTTGGGAGTTGAAGTTGCTGGGAGTTATAGTTCACACGCCATCAAAGAGCATTCTGAACTCCACCAATGATGGAATGGAATCAAACTTCCCACACAGAACTCCCATAACCAAGAGAAAATACTATAAGAGTTTGGTGGGCATTGATCTTGAGTTTTGGAGTTGTAGTTCACCTATATCCAGAGAGCACTGTGGACTCAAACAATGTTGGATCAGGACCAAACTTGGCATGAATACTCAATATGCCCAAATGTGAACACAGATGGAGTTTGGGAAAAATAGGCCTTGACATTTGGGAGTTACAGTTTCTGGGATTTATAGTTAACACACAATCAAAGAGCATCCTGAACTCTTGCAACAATGGAATTGAACCAAACTTGGCATATTGAACTCTCATTACCAACAGAAAGTACTGAAAGGGTTTGCTTGGGAATTGACCTTGAGTTTGGAAGTTGTAGTTCACCTCCAGCCAGAGAGCACTGTGGACTCAAACAATGTTATGTTATGTTGTTGTTTGTTTTCTATCCGGATTCACAATGTTGGAAGGAGGCTCACCACTTTAAGGTCCCTCAAACAGGCATGGGAAAACTTTATGACAGAATCCCCTGTCATAAAGTCATAGAGCGAGGCTGGGAAGAAGGGAGCCCGAGTGGAGAAGGAAAGGTGTTTGTCAGGAGGGGGAAGGAAGGGTATTGGAGGTTCCCATTTCCCACGGCACACCTGATGATCGCTCACGGCACACTAGTGTGCCATGGCACACTGGTTGGGAAACACTGGGCTAAACCATGTCATAGTTCCCCTGCTGAAACGAAGAGCATGGAAAGGGATGGAGGAGAGAACCGTTCGGAAAATGGAGTCCAAAACACTTGGAGGGCCGAAGTTTACCCATGCCTGCTGTAGAGTCAATGGAGATCTAGTTTGGAATGCGGGTTGCGTTAGCCCATCCTCCGCTAGGTAATAAAACCGCCCTGCGATGGCCTTTGGCTTAACCATTCTGCTTGGAAGTGGTTTCCATTAGTAATCCAGCCAAAGGTGAATGTGCGCAAACGCTGACTCAGATCGGCAGGGTTGAAAAGAGCCGCTGACGGAAGGGCTGGCCACGGCCGGTTTGGAGCAATGGGGCCGGAGTGGGATTCGTGTGCATAATTACCAGCCCTTTAAAATATTCATTGCCTTCACTCCCCGCTCTCCCTACGAGCCTTCGTTGCATAGCCTCCCCCAGTCAATACAGTCCTTGCAAAGGAAACGAAAGCAAACATGGTTTTGAATTTTTGGGGGGATGCTGGAAGTCATAATAGTCCCTTCGAACAGCAAAGAAGAAGAAGGAGAGCCAGGTTTTTCAGGTTTGTTTTCCCACTGCGTTCAGCAAGCGAAGGAATCCAGACAGACAGGACTTGCAAATTGAAGCCAATCCAGCCTCTTTCCTTAAGCTGCCTTGCAGCAATCTTGGACTGCAAATCCCAGCATCCCCAACCTGCCTGTTGGAAACCATGACAACTTTTGTATGGCTCCGAATTTCCCATTGAGAGCCAGCACAGTGTTATGGTTTGAGTGTCAGACTCCATGTGTGTCTATTAGGCCTGTTTGATTTTTAAAAATTGTTCAAAACTCATTCCGGATGTAGGGGGCACTGGCGCTCCGAATCTGAATGACTTCCGAAATTTTTCGGAAAAATTCTCGGAATTTCCCTAATTCTGAAATTTTGGAATGGCTTAGTTAATGGCGGACACACGTGTTTAACCCAGTTTTGATGCGGGTATCCTTCCCTCCGCGCCGGAACTGGGGTGACAGCCGCATCCAAACTGGGTTAAACAAGGCTCTCGCCCCAGGTCTGACGCGGAGGGAAGGACATCCGCCTCCAAACTGGGTTAAACAGCCAATGAGGGGAAAGCACCTCGGGAGGGGTGGGAATCTAATACCGATTCCTTTCCGAAAATGGCAGCGGTGGCCTCAAAATGGCAAATTCACTTCCGGGTTGCTTACATCGCTCGAAACCGCTTCAAAAGTGAATTTAATCCGAATTCATTCCGAATTTAAGAGCATTCTGACTAACCTACCCAGGCCTAGTGTCTACGCATTATTAGAATTAATGCAGTTTCACACCATTTTGGCTCAGTACTATGAAACAATGAGAATTATAATGTCGGACGATCTTTAGCCTTCCCTGGACGCAGCTTTCATGGCCGAGAGGCCAGCCATGGAGGCTCTTGGGCAACTCACACTCAATGTATAAGTGAAGCTTGATTTATATTCTGCCCCATCGTCTCCCAAAGAGGCTCGGTGTGGCTTACAACAAGGTGACATGATGGATGATAATAAAACACATGACAAATCAAAGTCACAACACAAGAAATAAAAGCGAGTCATAATAAATAGGAAGGAGTATGGCTGAAGAGTGCCACACTTCCATGTAAACTATGGAATAATTAAGCAACTAATACATTTAGACATTAACTCTCAGCCTCAGTGGAAGACTAAGACACATTCCTCCAAGAAAACAATTCAGAAATGGTGTGGAGACACACAGCAACAATAATAATGGCTTCCATGTACATTCAGGGAACTATTTAGACCCAGCAGTACCTCCAAAGTCGGACTGTCCTATCTATTGCTTCTTCCTATAGAGCAGGCATGGGCATACTTGGGCCCTTCAGGTGTTTTGGACTTCAACTCGCATAATAATAATAATAATTATTATTATTATTTATTTATACCCTGCCACCATCTCCCCAAAGGGACTCGGGGCGGCTTATATGAGCCAAGCCCATCAAATACAAATACAACTGTGCATCAACGACACAAGCAAGCAAAAAACAATATAAGTAATATAACTAAACATAACACAATAACACAGAAGAGATTTAAAAACACTATGGCAGGGCCAAATGTAATAGATTAAATTTTTTAAAAACAATGGGCATGTACAGAGTAGGGTATGTCTAGACATGGGGGCTTAAGAGAGTGATGTAGGGAGATCAATCCAACGGGTAGATAAAGTGCTTCAGAGGACATATAGAGGGAAATTAGTCAGCCTACCGACTGTTAGGAATTGTGGGTGTTGAAGTCCAAAACACTTGCAGGGCCCAACTTTTCCCTTGCCTGGTCTACATCAAGGCTCTTGGAATTGCAGAGACAGGGCAGGCAGGAAAGACAGACTTGCTTTCCCCAGAGGCTTCGAGATAAGGAGAGGAGAAGCAGGTGTGTGAGAAATGATGTTATGGGAGGCCTGCGGGCCTTTTAAAGTGGTTCCTGCTGGTACAATCCTTTGTGAGAGCAACATTGTATTCATGTGAACAGCTCTTGGTAGGCTGTTAGAAATTGTGGGAGTTGGAAGTCCAAAAAACCTGGAGAGCCCAAGTTTGCCCATGCCTGCTCTAGAGCACCTTTCCGGCAGAAGGTTGAAATTAAGTCGTTCTAGGATAGCGGCTTAATAGGTGTAATCTGCCCTTTAAATGGGCACAAAAAGGCAGGGTGATGTTTCTGAAGCAGTGCTTACTCAAAGTAGAGGTCTTCTTCGGTGTCAGGAAACCGGCCTTGCTTTCCGCCTGTAATTTTGATAAAGCAGTTCTATTAATAGTTATTTCTTAAAAGACTTTGCCCCGCAGTGAGAGGCGGCACCTTTGGGGCCTTCTTTTTTTTAGAGCGCTCATCCATTTTTAACGCCGTTTAAGTAGCTTTTTAATGCACGCAGCTTGGGCCTTTGCGGCTGCAAACCAAGGAGAGCATAAATCATCGCGGGTTTATTTACAAATAAGGAGAAGATTCCTTTATAGAAACTCCTTCCCCAATGTACAGAAACTTTGTTTTATTTTATTTACAAAAAAATAGCATTCATTACAGTTTTGGTCTGCTCCCAATTATCTCTTTTGGAGATTAAAAAAGCGGGGAAACGGGTCTAAAAGGGCCGATTTCCAATGAGAACAAAGTGGGGAACATCTTGAGAGTAACAGGCCATTATGCAAGTGCCACATGGTGTTTTCCTGCACTCATAATTTGCATTATCCAGAATTGGCTTGGAAATGAACAGCACAGATAATTATCTATCTATCTCTCCCTTCTGACCATTCCACCCATCCTTCCTTTTGAGTCTCCAGTCTTCCTGGAGGCGCTGGCGTGAGGCGGTGCTGGTCAAGGCCAGGCAGGGTGTTAGGCTGCGGGAGCCCGGAGCTTGGGCTGGGCCTGTCTCTTCGCCTGCCTCCTTCCTTCCCTCCCTTGGGCCCGTGCCCCGCCCCTCTCCCTGGCCTGGATTTCCCTCCCTGCCCCTTTGTCCTTCTCCCAATTCTGCTCCGGAGGGAGGCAAGCAGGCAGGTTTGTTGGGGGGCGACCAGGCCGCGGATCCCTAATGGCGACTCCAGCCCTGGTGAGTTCGCTTTGCAATGTGTTGCTTGAATGTCCAGCAGATGGCACTGTTTTGATGCCATTCATATTTTTACCTGTCACAAGTGTGACATCTATATAATAGTAGGTATGTGAATACATAAAAACATTTGCCTGTTTGAATGCTATGTTGTGTCTAAATTTTGAAGCAACCAGTGAAGTATTTTGGGAAATTTGAGGTCACTCACAAACATACATTTACACACACATACACACATACACACACACACACACACACACACACACACACATGGAGACCCCGGTGGTACGATAAGTGAAACCAGTGGCTCCCAAACTTTTTTGGCCTACTGCCCCCTTTCCAGAAAAAAAATTACTCACCGCCCCCCTAGAAATTAATTTTTTTAAAAAATGTAATAGCAATTAAACAGAAAGATGTCTGTATTAATGCCGTGGTTCTCAACCTTTCTAATGCAGTGAGCCCTAAAGAAGGTTCCTCATGTTGTGGTGACCCCCATCCATATTTTCGTTGCTACTTCATAAATAATTTTGCTACCCTTATAAATTCTAATACAAATATCTTATATGCAGGATGTATTTTCATTGAGGGGTTGAGGAGAGGAAGGGAGGGGTGCGCTGCTTGGAAACCAGGCAGCGCCTGCACGGGGTTTCCAACTGGCAAGCGCACACTTGTGCACTTGCGAGTTGGAATCCCACCACCGCCCCCTTATAGGACTTCAGTGCTCCCCAAATTCTCCTGAGCCTTCCACCGCCCCCTTGGATCGCCTCACCACGCACTTTGGGAACCATGGGGTTAAACCGTTGAGCTGCTGAACTTGTTGATCAAAAGGTCATAGGTTTGAATCTGGGTAGCAGGGTGAGCTCCAGCCATTAGCCCCAGCTTCTGCCAACCTAGCAAATGTGAGTAGATCAATAGGTACTGCTACGGCAAGAAGGTAAGGGCGCTCCATGCAATCGTGCCAGCCACATGACCTAGGAGGTGTCTATGGACAATGCTGGCTCTTCAGCTTAGAAATGGAGATGAGCACCAGCGTCCCAGGGTCGGACACGACTGGACTTCATGTCAGGGGAAAACCTTTACCTACTTACCTACCTATATATAAACACACACATACTTGTTCCAGCCAACACCCAAAACTATACGCCAGGGGTGCTCATTAGGTAGATCGCAGGAGGGCGTCCTGGTAGATCGCAGGCAGGGTGGGAGGAAGGCTCAGTCCTGCCCTGCAGGCTCCTGATGCCGCCCAGGTGCAGAAGGAGGTTGGACTGGATGGCCCTTGGGAGGTCTCCTTCTACTCTAGGAACCTATTGTTGTTGTTACTATTATTAGTAGTAGTAGTAGCAGCAGCAGAGGCTGAATGAATATCATCATCATCATTATTTATTTATTTACTTTATTAACATTCTGCTCTTCTCACCCCGAAGGGGACTTAGAGCGGATTATAGTACACATACTTAGCAGACAATCCCTGCTGTTTCAACATACAACATACAACATATAAACGAACAGAGGCAAACTCTGGCCACCTGGGGGAGCTGGCACACTCCTCATCTCTCAGCCTTCCCAGCGTCCCTTGTTGTTCCTTCCGCTTTCCTCAGCGTTCCTGGAGTTCTTTAACGGCCTCATAATTCAGTCAAAATTTGCCTCCCCACTCAATGTGGTACCTTTACCTCCTACTTGACAGATGCAACTGTCTTTCGGGCTGCAAAGGTCGACAGCAGGCTACACTTAAAGGTCGAGCACACACCTCGACCCGGGCAAGCCTCGAACTCATGACCTACTGGTCAGAGAGATCTTAGCCAGCTGCACCACATTCCCGGTGCTCATTATACTCACATTCAGTTGAATTTAGCCTTAAATATATATTATATGGCTCTCACTGAAATAATTTCCCAAATATTTTGCTTTTATGGCTCCCTGAGTCGTGGGGAGGGAGATCATTTTGACTGGGTTGTTTTATAAGTAGCTCGCATGCTGAAAAAGTGTGAGCACCCCTGCTCTACGCATTGCTTGAAGGTAGTTTTATGTACAATATTTTTCCTATCTCAGAGTCAGGAATGATATTTGCGTGCCTTGAACCATCAGGAAGCAAAAGCACCACAGCCCCGAGGAAATTTTGGAGCCGTTATGGCGACTTAGTCCAATAAGAATGTAATAGGCGCTCCATACGATCTCCCTCTCGCCTCGTGTAACTTCAGACGCCTCCCGTCTCGCAGGCTCAGTTGTTTCCTATCTCTGTGTCTCTCTGCAGGCGGGTTTGCGATTGTGTTCCTGGTGAGGACCGGCAACGGCGTGAAATGTGCCCTCAAACGCATGTATGTCAACAACGAACACGACCTACAAGTCTGCAAACGGGAGATTCAGATCATGGTAAGCCAATGCTGGCCGCAACTGTATGCCTTCCTTCTTGCACATCGGAAACCGTCACAAATCCAACAGATACTTTAAAGCCAATAGATATAGGCATGGGCCAACTTCAGCCCTCCCGTAGGCTGTAAGGAATTGTGGGAGTTGAAGTCCAAGACACCTGGAGGGAGGGCCGAAGTTGGCCCATGCTTGCAATGGATGTTTCCAATTTCCAGCTCTTGATTCTTTCTCTTTCATATTATTATTATTGTTATGGTTTGCATTCAGCCTTGTCCCTTTATTTCTGCCTTTTTTCCAGCGGGATCTTGTGGGACACAAGAACATTGTCGGGTACATCGACTCCAGCATCAACTCCGTCAGCAGCGGGGACGTCTGGGAAGTCTTGATCCTGATGGATTTCTGCCGGGGTGCGTAGCATTTCTATGCAGCCAGGCACAAACAGATACACTTTCTCACTTGCAATCCCACCGATTCTACAGCCATGGATTCGACCACCCACGGCTTGAAAATCTCCCTTAATGTGCATAAAAGTCAAAATATATAAAAGTTGGTAGGCTGATGCTAAGTGACATGCGTATGAAGGGAAGGGAGGAAGAAAAGAAGGAAAGGAAAAAGGAAAGTGTATGAGGGGAGAGGAAAAAAAGAAGGGAAGAGAATGGAAGGAAGGAAGGAAGAAGGAAGGAGGGGAAAAGAAAGAAAAAGGACAGAAGGGAGGAAAGAAAGAAAAAGAAAAGGAGAAGTGATGGAGGGGAGAAGAAAGAAAAAGGAGGGCAGAGAATGGAAGGAAGGAAGAAGGAAGGAGAAAAGAAAGAAAAAGGACAAGGGAGGAAAGAAAGAAAGAAAAGGAGAAGTGAGGGAGGGAGGGAGAAGAAAGAAAAAGGAGGGCAGAGAATGGAAGGAAGGAAGAAGGAAGGAGAAAAGAAAGAAAAAGGACAAGGGAGGAAAGAAAGAAAGAAAAGGAGAAGTGAGGGAGGGAGAAGAAAGAAAAAGGAGGGCAGAGAATGGAAGGAAGGAAGGAAGGAGGGGAAAAGAAAGAAAAGACAAGGGAGGAAAGAAAAAGAAAAGGAGAAGTGAGGGAGGGAGGGAGAAGAAAGAAAAAGGAGGGAAGAGAATGGAAGGAAGAAGAAAGGAGGGGAAAATAAAAAAAAGGATAGAAGGAAGGAAAGAAAAAAAAGGAGAAGTGAGGGAGGGAGAAGAAAAAAAAGGGAAGGATGAAAAAAGGAAAGGGAAAGGGTATGAAGAGGGAGGAGGAAAGAAAAAGAAGGGAAGTGGAAGGAAGGAAGGGAAGAAAGCAAAAGGACAGTAGGGAAGGAAAAAGAGAAAAGGGGAAGGAAAGGAGGGAAGAGAGAAGAAGGAAAGGAGGGAAGGAAGGAAAAGAAAGCATAGGGGGAAAGTTATGAGGGGAGAGGAGGAAAGAAAAAGAAGGGATGAGGAAGGAGAAAGAAAGAAAGAAAAAGGACAGTAGGGAAGAAAGAGAGAAAAGGGGAAGGAAAGGAGGGAAGAAAGGAAAAGAAAGGAAGGGGAAAAGGTATAAGGGAGAGGAGGAAAGAAAAAGGGAAGAGAAAGGAAGGACGGAGGAAGGCGTAGGAAAGAAAGAAAAGAACAGTGAATGAAGGAAAAGACTGGAAAGGGAAAAGAGTAAAAAGGTATAAGGGGTTAGGAGGAAATAAAACTAAGGCAAGAAAGGGGAAATAAGGAAGAGTGGGAAGGAGGGGAAAAGGAAGAAAAAGAACAAAAAGGAAGGGAGGAAAGAGAAAGAAAGAGGGATAGAGGGAGGGAGGAGAAGAAATAAAAAGGAGGGAAGGGAAGGAAGGATATAGAAAAGGGAAAGGGTATAAGAAGAGAGGAGGAAAGAAAAAGAAGGGAAGAGAAAAGTAGGAAGGGAAGGAGGAGAAAGAAAGAAAGAAAACTAAAGAAAGGAAGGAATAGAAAAGGAAAAATGTATGAGGGGTGAGGAAGGAAAGGAGGGAAGGAAGAGAAGGAAAGAAAGAAAGAAAAGGGAAGGAAGGAAGGAGAGGGATGTTATAAAAGGGAAAGAAGGCACAAAAATAAAACGCATATCCAAGCAACAATGTCTGTATATGCTAGTTATTTTAAAAATCCAAATGGTAAACCTCTATTTTGTCCCTTGATATTAATGTGACCTGAGCATGGATGGATTTTGGTGCGCGCATGCGTTGTAATATATATATATATATATATATATATATATATATATATATATATATATTGGCTTTTTCAGTCTCTTCTGTGGTGTTTCTCAGTGTTTTTATGCGTGATGGTGACTCGTTGGCCTGATAGGTGTATTGTGTCCAAATTTGGTGTCAATTCCTCCAGTGGTTTTTGAGTTATGTTAACATTACATTTTTATTTATATAGATTAGTATATATAACACTCTTCTAGTGTATTATGTTATTGTTATTATTATTATTATTACCGGCTGTTAGGAATTGTGGGAGTAAAAATCCAAAGCACCTGGAGGGAGGGCCGCAGTTGGCCCACGCCTGGTTCAAGGCCACTTTGTCCACTCTGGGGAGGGCTCACTTCCAAGGCCCGTGTCCTGGAAACCTCCTTGCTTTGCATTTGTGATGGACCGGAATTCCGCTTGCTCTCTTCCAGGCGGCCAAGTGGTCAACCTGATGAACCAGCGGCTGCAGACGGGCTTCACAGAGACCGAAGTCCTGCAGATTTTTTGCGACACCTGCGAAGCCGTGGCCAGGCTGCACCAGTGCAAGGCGCCCATCGTCCACAGGGACCTGAAGGTGGGCCCTTTATATATATATATACTAGCTTGGGGACCCGGCGGTGCCCGGGTTATTTGAGAAAGGCATTTTGTGCCAAGGTTGGTCTTTGGTACTTCAAGTCCCATCATCCATGGTTCACCCTCTTCCAAACTGCATTAGACGATAGAGTGGGCCATGGGGCTCTGGGTGCCAAGTATGGTCTTTATCAGTCTTTGTTGGGGGCTGCAGCGGTCTTGGGCAATGAGTAGAGATAGTTGAAGTCCCATCATCCATGGTCCGCCCTCCTCTAAACTGTAGAAGGATGGAGACTGGGTCACGGGGGCACAGGGTGCCAAGTGTAGTCTTTTTAGGTCTTTGTTCAGGGTTGCAGTGGTCTGTGGGAAATGAAGGCTTTGAAAGTACTACAAATCCCTTAATCCATGGAGGTACCTCAAGTCCCACTATTCTCCAAACGGCAGTAGAATGTAGAGTGGGTCGTAGGGGCACTGTGTGTCAAGCTTGGTATTGCATTGGGCCTCTGTGTGGCAAGTGTGGTCTTGATTCGTCATTGGTGTGGGCCACTGTGCTCTAAACAAGTGAGTTAAAGTACTGCAATTCCCGTCATCCGTGGTGCATCCTACCTCAAACTGCACCAAGATTTAGAGTGCATCTTGGGGGGTCTGTGGGCCAAGTTTGGTCTTGTTCTGTCATTGTTGTGGACCTAGTCAGGATAATCAAGTAGAGGAAGCCTTGCTGTTAAATCAGGTTGTGGCCTAGTCTGGGAAATTAAGTAGAGGAAGCTTTGCTGGCAAATCAGGTTGTGGCCTAGTCAGGATAATCAAGTAGAGGAAGCCTTACTGCCAAATCAGGCTGAGGCCTAGTTTGTTAAATCATCTGAAGGAAGCCTTTTTTTTAAAGTGCACTCTCTGGCACCTTTGAGATTTTGGATGTTGGAATGTTGGCCACGCAGAGTCTATTATGCAAATTTTCCCTCAGTGGCAACCAATCTCCTCTGTCTTGTGCCTTAGAGTGTTGGAGTTCTGAGGCTGGCCAATCAGTGTCCTTTATGCAAATAATCTGGTGCCTTAGAGCAGGGCTGTCCAACTGGTGGCCTGGGGGCCGTATACGGCCCCCCAGCCCCTTCCCTGTGGCCCCCTAAGCTTTTTAATAAAAAATAAAAATTGAAAAATAAAATAAATAAATTTTAAAAAATACCTACTTGCGGGTTCGGAGCAAGTATCGCGAGAATACGCAATCCACACGGGATTTCGCTGTCAACGCGAGATCACGCCGGCATTGACAGCGAAATCCCGTGTGGATTGCGTATTCTCGCGATACTCTTCGGCTACTCTACTACTGGATCGCTGAGGCCCACAGACGCAATTAGGACCTTCTTCGACTCAGTCGGTCGTCGCCTCTCTCGTCGTCCGGGTACTCCTGGATCCTGCGCGGTTGGAAAAGGTAGGCCGAAGCAGGGGGCTCCTCAGGGGGCTCCTCATTCCCTCCCCCCATCTCCCCTCATGTATTAAATATAAAATTAAATATATTTAATATTGCATTAAAATAAGGGGGAGGATGGAATTAAATATATTTGATATTAAATAAAAATAATTTAATATTTTATCCCTGCATTTTATCTCAGTAAAAGATTATATTTGACTGTATGGATGCCCCTTTTGAATTCCCACCCTGGAGAATTGGAGCCAGGGGAGGGGCGGGGTGCAGCCGGGGGAGAGGGCGGAGCTGGGGCCGGGGAAGGGGCGGAGCCAGGGGCAGACCCTACGGCCCCCCAGGTCATCAGTGACCGGAATTCAGGCCCCTGGGCCGGTAGAAGTTGGACAGCCCTGGTGTCGGTGTTCTGAGGCTGGCCAATCAGTGTCCTTTATGCAAATAATCCCACTGTGGCAACCAATCGAAACGCTGGCACATATTCCTCCCTCTGCACTACCGCACCTCCGCAAACATTCTCTTTTATTATATACATAGATAGATAGACAGATAGATAATATTTATTTATAATATAAATAAGTAAAATATGTATTTATAATAGAATAATAACAATAAATAATACATTTTTATATCCTGCTTTTCTCCCTAACGGGGCCCAAAGTGGCCGACAACATAATGCAATACAAATCCAAGCACAATTAACATAAAATACAAGACAAGAATCACACAATGCACAATAACGTCCAGAAATCAGATATATGTAAATAAATATTAAGCATTGAAAACATTGAAAACCAATTATTGTGGAGACTCATCCATTAAACAGTATGTTTTGCCATTGAATTCATTTGTCAAAAGCAATCCTATATACATCATTAGAATGCGACGTGTAATGATCCGTTTCCCATTTCCAGGTGGAGAACATCCTCCTCCACGACCGCGGCCATTACGTCCTATGCGACTTTGGAAGCGCCACCAACAAGTTCCAGAACCCGCAGCTGGAAGGAGTGAACGCGGTGGAAGAGGAGATCAAGAAGTGAGTCCAGAACCAAGGAAAGGAAACCAAGTCGCATCTAGAGATGAAGGAAGCACAGCGTAAATTATGATTGGCAAAACAGTATCGAATCCCACCACAATTTGTTGATATATTTAAAAATACAAATCAAAATTACGCTGGCATCAGCGTGGTGGAATTGGAATTGATCCGACGTGGTGGGACTGTGAAAATTTACCAAGAATGAGATGGAGGAAATAATAGGGAAAGATAGAGTTGAATAAAAATCAATTCTTTACCCAGACCATAGAAAGTATTGGTGGAAGGTCATGAGTTCGAGGCCTGCCCGGGTCGGGGTGAGCTCTCAACCAATTTGTGTAGCTTGTTGTCAACCTTTGGAACCCGAAAGACAGTTGCATCTGTCAAGTAGGAAATTGAGGGACCACTTTGTGGGGAGGCTAAATTTAATTGATTTCTGGCATGTTAAATTGCCTCTGCGTGTCTGTCTATATATGTTGTACGTCAGTGGCATTGAATGTTTGCCTGTATGTGTGCATTGTGATGCGCCCTGAGTCCCCTGCAGCGGGGTGAGGAGAAGGGCGGAATAGAAATGACGTAACACATAAATAAATAAATAAAAATAAAATTCTTTACCCATCCCATAGAAGGTATTGGTGGAAACAAAGATGAATACGTATCTTTTCTAGAAATACATTTCCATATGTGTATTTGTGATGTTTATACAATGCTTAGTAAAGGTAAAGGATTCCCCTTAGTGTTGAGTGTAGTTGTGCCTGGCTCCGGGGCTCACCTCCATTTCTAAGCCAGAGCCAGCATTGTCCGTAGACACCTCAAAGGTCATGTGGCCACTGGCGTGACTGCATGGAGTGCCCTTACCTTCCCGCTGGAGTGGTACCTATTGATCTACTCATTTTTGCATGTTTTCAAACAGCTGGGTTGGCAGGAGCTGGGGCTAGCAGCGGGAGCTCACCCCGCTCCCCGTATTCTAATCGCCGACCTTTTGGTCAGCAAGTTCCGCAGCTCAGTGGTTTAACCTTCTGCACCGTCACGTCTCCTCAATGCTTTCAATGTTTACAAAGCTCGTGTGTTTTAATTCCTCTGTACCACCTCAAGCCACGAGGAGGAAGAGGGGGAAATTGCATAGGTATAAGTAGCAGATAAGTATAGAAATTGTAATGTATCTGCATAACCAAATATTTATTTATTTATTTATCATGTCAGGAGCAAACCAAGCAGTTGTATTGCATTTTGTAAAAAACCCACAAAGTTTGCAAACCTGGCATTTTATTAAATGTCCTTTGACCAGTCGCTGGCCACTTGGAATGCCCCTGGTGTTGCCATAAGGAGGCCCTCCATTGTGCCTGTGGCAGGGCTCAGGTGGCATTGTAGTCGGTGGTCAGTGGTTTGCTCTTTTCCCCGCAGGCCAAATAACATTATATGATAATTATTAAAAGATAGGCGTCATTCCCGAGGTGAGTAGGCTGTGCTCCAAAAAAACCACAAAAGCCGGGCCTGTTCGAAAGAGGATCAAGCCGTTCTCATGCATGGCCCAATGAGCAGAGGAGGGAAAGTGGCCAATGTGTCGTGGAAGGCTTTCAGGGTCGGAATCAATGCGTTGCTGTGAGTTTTCTGGGCTGTATGGTTATGTTCCAGCAGCATTCTCTCCTAACGTTTGGCCTGCATCTCTGGCTAATGGTATCCTCAGAGGTTCTATTGGCAATGAGCCAAGTGGAGTGTGTGTGTGTCTGTGTATATATCTGTATATATCTCGGCATTACTTCGCGAACGAAGATTCTTAGGAAGGACTCATCCCACGCCTTTCACAAGCGTGTTGATGACTAAAAAGGCCAATCTGAGATAGGCAAGTTCGGTTGCAGAAAGCACAGCAGAAAGTCTCCTTGGGTGATGTTGTTTCCAAGTTGTGGTTCTTTCTGCGTTGTCGTTTCTCTTCGAGACCCATTCGGCGTGTCTTCTCGAAAGAGGCCGCAGCATTGTGGATAGTGCATCTCCACGCCTCCCAATGTGAGCCCATTTTTGGTGCTCAATCTGGCCGAGCCTGAGATGTTGTTTCAGGGAGTCCTTATATCTCTTTTTTGGGGGCGCCTCTCTTGCGTGGCGAGTTCACCATAGAGTAGTATCTTTGGGAGGTGGTGGTCCTCCATCCTAGAGACCTTGTGCCCTGCCCAGCGCAGCTGTGTTCTCAATAGCATGGCCTCAACGCTGGTGATCCCTGCTTGCTCAAGGACAGCAACATTCGTCACATAGTCGGTCCAGTGTATATTTAGGATTGTGCGAAGACAGCGCTGATGAAAGCGTTTGAGGAGTCGTAGATGTTGGCGGTAGGTGACCCATGTTACAGACCCATTGAGGAGAATAGACAGTACGATTGCTCTGTACACACTGATTTTGGTGCACATATCTATATCTATCTATCTATATATCCCTGTGGAATAATATTCAGGGCTGGAGAAAGAACCCAAGTCTGCTCAAGCAAGTGTGGATGTTGCATTTAGTAAGCGTTGAGTAGCCATGAAGCCACAGAGTCCATCATTGAGGGTCTCTATATAGAGGTAGCTTGGCCTCTGTGGCCTGGAGACACCCTCTGTTAACCAGTCCTTGACTGTTTGCTGTATGGAGTCCCCCTGTTTCCAAGGGGTCTCCTTAGTTTACAGTCTTTTGATGT
>JARBWK010000013.1:1282403-1302403 GCA_030556195.1 Anolis apletophallus | reverse complement strand
ATCACCATCAAAGTGTTAGTTCTGACTTTCAAGGCCTTACATGGTCTGGGGCCAGTGTACCTGCGGGACCGCCTCATCCCGTACCATCCCACCAGATCTCTGCGTTCTGAAGAACATCACCTCCTGGTCGTTCCCAGCTCTAGGACATTTTGCCTGACCGCGACCCGTCGCCGGGCTTTTTCGTTCGTGACTCCAAGACTTTGGAACTCGTTGCCCGCCGACGTTCGTGCCATCCAGAACATCCTCCCATTTAGGAAAGCCTGCATGACTTTGCTGTTCTAGCAGGCTTTCGGAGTTGGATGAATTGTAGTCTCTGTTGCGTGTCGCCATCTTCTTGCATCATCTTCTTGCCTCTCCTGGCTGGGCTCCGGGTTCACTGCAGAGAAGAGGCCAGGATACGCAGCTCCATCGCCCAGCTTGGTTCCTTCCGATCTGGCCCCAAGGCGACAGCAGGGAAGCCGAAGGGATGCGGAGGGGGGGCACTCCTGGAGGGGCAGAACCCCTTCGGGAAGGAGAGCTGGGGGTGGTGACGGCTGCGAGCCTCTGCTGCAGTTTGTTCCGAGGCTCGGAGACACCCCGCGTGCTCAATTCCTATTCATCCTGCTCAGCCGAGCCCGCGTGCGCTTTGGCCACTCAGCACAGCCCTCCCCTGCAGGACGGTGATGGGCCTTCTGTGTGTGTGCCTCCCGGGGGGTTGGCGGAAGCAGCGGCATCACGAGGGGAGGGTGACAGTTAGTAAAATGACAGAGTGTCATTTTGTGTCATTTTGGTTGGTGGTGTGCCCCACGATTTTGTAAATGTAAAAAATGTGCTCAAAAAAGGTTGAAAATCACTGCCCTAAGGGCCATCTGGTACGACCCCTTTCTGACCTAAAGGAAAGTGCCATCCCAACTTTTTTGACAGATAGCCATCCAGCCTCTGAATAATAATAATAATGATGTTGATGATGATGTTGATGATGATGTTTTCCTTTCCTTGCAGGCCATGGGCTGCTTGCTGTACAAGGTCTGCTACTTCACCCTGCCCTTTGGGGAGAGCCAAGTGGCCATTTGCGACGGGAACTTCACCATCCCGGACAACTCCCGCTACTCCCACGACATGCACTGCCTCATACGTGAGTATCTCCGCCGGAAGGTCCTGACGTGGGATGCGTCTGCCCTGTAGAAGTTTGGCCCCACTTGAGCGGCCATGGCTCAATGCTGTCGTTTGAGGAGGCGCCGGAACTCTTTGGCAGCCAATCACATGAATTTTCATGTGATTTGAATGGATTTTCACTGTGAATTCTTAAAATAATGTTTATATTTAATTCAGTGTTGAGGTTTGCATTATTTTTATATTTTATGCTAATGCTTCTGCCTTCAGCTGCTTTGAGTCTCCTTCAGGAGAGATCAAGCACCGGGACGGTGGCGCAGCGGGCTGGGTGTGTCAGCTGCATTAAGAGGAAATCTAAGACTTAAATGGGGAAAAAATAGCTGGATTTTATTGCTATCCTCAATTAAAGCCAGCCTTGGATGCTTTAATTGTAATATATCACGTAATTATTACCCACATGATTTATGGATGATATTTTTGAGCCATTTTTAAAAATGTCTTGTGTTTTATTTTTCTTTCTTATCATGTTTTGTTTTATTTGCCATTTGATTTAATTTCTGAATTGTTGCGTGTTTATTGTTATTTCATATTGCTTCTCTCTGTTGTAAGCCGCTCTGAGTTCCCTTGGGGTGAGGGGGCGGGATATAAATAATCTCTCTCTCTCTCTCTCTCTCTCGGCATTACTTTGCGAACAAAGATTCTTTAGGAAGGACTCATCCCACGCTTTCTACAAGCGCGTTGATGACTAAAAAGGCCAATCTGAGATAGGCAAGTTTGGTTGCAGAAAGCACAGCAGAAAGTCTCCTTGGGTGATGTTGTTTCCAAGTTGCGGTTCTTTCTGCGTTGTCGTTTCTCTTCGAGACCCGTTCGGCGTGTCTTCTCGAAAGAGGCCGCAGCATTGAGGATAGTGCGTCTCCATGCCTCTTGATGTGAGGCCAGGGTGGACCGTTGTTGGTGATCAATCTGGCCGAGCCTGAGATGTTGTTTCAGGGAGTCCTTGTATCTCTTTTTGGGGGCACCTCTCTTGCGAGTTCACCGTAGAGTAGTATCTTTGGGAGGCGGTGGTCCTCCATCCTAGAGACCTCGTGCCCTGCCCAGCGCAGGTGTTCTCAATAGCATGGCCTCAATGCTGGTGACCCCTGCTTGCTCAAGGACAGCAGCATTCGTCACATAGTTGGTCCAGTGTATATTTAGGATTGTGCGAAGACAGCGCTGATGAAGGCGTTCGAGGAGTTGTAGGTGTTGGCGATAGGTGACCCATGTTTCAGACCCATAGAGGACCCATAGAGGGGAATAGACGATAATAATAATAATTATTATTATTATTACAGAGTCGTACTAGGGAGACCTGAGTTCAAATCACTACTCAGACCTGGAAGAGGCGTGATGGTGACCTTCCTGACATTGCAGTGTGCCAAGTCTTTAAATATCTCTCTTCTCTTTAGGGTACATGCTGGAGCCTGATCCCGAGAAACGGCCGGAAATTTACCAGGTCTCCCATTTTGCCTTCAAACTGGCGAAGAGGGACTGCCCGGTCCAGAATGTACAGGTGAGTCGTTGTGGATTAGTCTCAGCTAAAAGGTGCAACAAAGGGGAGTTTTGTTTTACCCTTTTGGAGGATCTGAAGTTATGATTAGGCCTGTGCGTGGATTCGTTTTGGCCAGTTCCCTTCGGCTAATCCGACTGGTCCGGCTCGTTCGGTTGACCGTAATGGCAAGAGGTCAGCCTCCTTGGGGTTTTTTTTGGATCCAAAAGAACTGTAGCAGCCAAATACCACTTGCTTTCAGTTACAAGTGGAGTTCAGGAGGGAGGCAGCCGCTAGAAGGAGAAGCGCGTGCCTACTGCACCTGTAGGGTTGCCACTTTTTGAGATAAGAAGTAAGGGACATTTACCTAATATACGGGATTTTTCACAAAAATAAGGGACACTTCATAAACACTTCAAAATCAAACCTTAGGTAGAAAAAGTTTTAATAACAGAATAAGATAATGATTGAAATTCATAAAAGAAACTGACTTACACCCTCTTAACAGGACGTAGTATGTTTCTGTATGTTTTGTCATACCTAATGCATTGTACTGTATGTACTACATACACTACTACTACTACTAATAATAATAATGTCAGGGAATTAAACGGTAGGCTGCCCATTTTTTCCTGAAATGGTTGGGGTTGCAGGAAAAAATGGGCAAATTCCTAAATCACCGCCCAAAAGTCAGTAAGCCTCACTGACCTGCTCCCTGCTAAGTTCCAACACTTCGAGTGGAATCGTCTCTCGGCTCTGGACCTGGCTCTCTCTCTCTTGCTCTCTCGGTGTCGTCCTGCTCTCAGCTCAGCCTTGTGGTGTCTCTGCTGCTCTCGCCTCTCTCCCGTGCGCATGCTCCATGGTGGCCTTCCCTCATTGGCTGACCTGAGAGGAGCCCGCCATAGGGCAGGGGGCAGGCCAGGAAGAAGGGGGATGCTGGCCTGGCAGGTGCAGGAAGGCACCGCCTTTGGCTGGGTAGGCGCACCGCTGTTGGGGCTCCTCTGCTGCCTGCCGTGCCTGCAAGTGAGTGCGAGGCGAGCGAGTGCAAGCGCTGTGGAGAAGCTGCTGGCGGTGCGGTGGCGCTCACTGCTGGCCCGGCCTCGCCTCCTGCTGCCACCTGTCCTGTCCTGTGGTACTACTCAACGTAAGCTGTAGAAAAGCAGCTAAACAAAGACAACTTGGGACAGAAAATATGCAAACTATAGAATATACTTCTTGAATAGGTAGGCTAGCATGCGCAGGAATCCGTTTCGCCCCGAAGTGGGCTTTATCAAGTGGCAGGATGTAACATAATAAGCGCGTTACAGGATAATATGTTTCATGCTGGAAGTGGATACAGGCGCAGTATATCCTGTGGACCCAAGCATGAAACGTATTATCCTTTGACGCACTTATTATGTTACATCCTGCCGCTTGATAAAGCCCACTTTGGAGCGAAACGGATTGGGCCCTGCAGCTCTACCGTTGCGGTCCTTGGATTCGCGCCCATTGGCCATTCCTGGACACGAACCTCTGGACTTGACACTGCCACAGTCTGTATTGGGGCACAGGCTTCACCACCTTTTCCACTTGGATTTACAATTCCATCTTTTGTGTTGACCGTTTACGTGGAACGCTACAGTTGTGGAACCATTGTGTAGAACTCTTGTGCGGCACTCTCCATTGAGTAGAACTCTTGTGTAGAACAACATATTACTTCCTTCCACCCTTATCAGCACCAGCCTGGATCTACTTCCCCATACAGTCAAGGGGCTGTGGCTCAGCAGGACTTGTATATGTTTCTTAATAAGTCCATTTGGACTCTCATGTGTAAACTATTTGTTTAGCTTGCGTATTTGATCGTGTTTGGGCATGCTAGCCTACCTATGCAAGAAGTATATTCTGTATTTTGCATATTCTGTCCCAAGTTGTGTTTGTTTACCTGTCCTGTCCTGTCAATATGGGACAGGAGCTGAAAATACGAGACATGAAATTCAGAGCAAAAATACGGGACATCCTGTGTAATACGGGACAGGTGGCAACCCCATGCACCTGTCTCCTCTAGAGCAGAAACAGCTTTAAGAAGCCTCCTTAAATGCCTTGGGAAAGCTGTGTGCTGCAGGGAGAGAAGAGCGCATGAGCGCACCTGCAGCACCTGCCTCCTCTAGTTTAATGGCGTCATGAAAATAGTGAAATAGATGATCTACAAATACTGGATAAGACTTGGCTACAAATAATAATAATAATAATAATAATTATTTATTTATTTGACCAGTCATATGACCATTACAAAATACAACACGAGTGAAAGACAAGGCAAAAAGGAGAGGACAGCAGCTGACCTTCTATTTACAGTCAGAGTCTTCTGTTCCTGTTTCTTCTTTCAGGAAACGTGCTCTTTTCTTGATCACTTTCAGAATAAAAAGGCTGCCTCTGATTATGGGGGATCTTTCCTGTCCTCGCAAGAGCCATGCCAGGAGATCATTTCTGTTGGGGGGGGGCCTGCAGTTGGATAATATTGGATGTAAATATCTGTATCGCAGTTCAGTGTATGCTGGACAGTCAAGTCTAGACTAGAAATGGTTTTAGGGGAGCTTGACGTATGCGTGTGTGTGTGTGTGGGGAAGCCCCCAAATCAAGAGAAAAGAGGGGGATTTTTAAAGGAAGCCCAGGGTAGGATAGTTCCAGGTCAATCGCTCTTCCTTCCTGGGAAGTGGGAAGCCTCCTTAAAATGCCCTGGAAAGCTGTGTGCAGCAGGGAGAGAGAGAGAACACCAAAATGGATCACGGTTTACCCGGATTTCACAAGTCTAGTTATGATCAATCAGTGCCGGGTTTTCCCTTTGCAGAACTCTCCGCTCCCTGCCAAACTCCCCGAGCCAGTGAAAGCGAGCGAAGCCGCTGCTAAGAAAACCCAGCCCAAAGCCAGGTGAGAATCTCTCTCTCTCTCTCTCTCTAACTCTAACTCTCTGAGAATTGGGGGCTCAAATTCTGGACAATTATTTATTTAATTTTATTTATTTATTTATTTACGTCATTTATATTCCGCCCTTCTCACCCTGTAGCAGGGGACTCAGGGCGGATCACAATGCACATATATAGGCAAACATTCAATGCCATAGACATACAACATATATAGACAGACAACGAGCTACACAATTGGTCAAGAGCTCACCTCGACCCGGGCAGGCCTCGAACTCATGACCTTCTGCTGCAAGAGAGGAAAGAACCCAAACATTTCTTAAACTTGAATAAAGAGAGTCCAAATTACCTTAAATTGGTATATAAGCTTATCACCTGATCCTGTCTAGAAATATGAAGGGTGCTTTCCATTGTAAATGTTAAATTGTATTACTTACATATTACTGTACAAGGCATTGCATATTTGCATTTTTATGTATTTGAGCCATCCTGAGTCTCCACGGGGAGATGGAGCGGGATAGAAATAAAGTGTTGTTGTTGTTGTTTTATCCAATTTTGCTGCATTTTGGTGCAAAACAATTCTGGTTTTTTGTGTGAGCCATATTATTATTATTATTATTATTATTATTATTTAATCTATCTATGTATATAATAAAAGTCAGTGTTTGCGGGCGGTGGTGTCGTGGTGCGACCGGAGGAATATGTGCCAGCGTTTCGATTGGCTGCAACTGTGGGATTATTTGCACAAAGGGCTCTGATTGACCAGCCTCAGAACTCCGACACTCTAAGGCACAAAACAGAGGCCATTGGTTGCCACAAAGAGACAATTTGCATAAAGGACTCCGATAGGCCAGAAAAAGAGAATGCAACTGAATGCTTGCGAGCAGTGCATATCACCTCAGATTGGCGACAGAGTTGACAGTTTTTTTCCGTTGGCAAAGGCATGTTCATTTTCTGAGAGGATTTCACTACAGTGAGAGGGTTTCCTGATGTACTGAGAGCATTCGTAGCATTACAAGCTAGGCCCCAAAATAGACAAGACAGCCTTCCAGCAAAGTGGATGGGATTTGCAGTACCTTCACCTCATTCACTTACCAAACAACACTGTAGCCGCTATAAATCACAGACCAGGCCCAAAATTGACAGCAAGGCTTCCTTAACTTGATTTTCCTGACTAGGCCTCAGCTCATGGGATACTATTAGGCTTCCTCAACTTGATTTTCCTGACTAGGCCCCCAACAATGACAGAACAAGACCAAACTTGGCACACAGACCCCCCAGGATGCACCCTACATCCTGGTGCAGTTTGAGGGAGGATGGACCATGGATGATGGGACTTGCCGTACTTTAATTCACTTCCTTAGAGCACTGTGGCCCACAGCAATGACGAATCAGGACCAAACTTGGCACACAGAAGCCCATAAACATCTAATAGGAACCAACCTTGGCACACAATGCCTCCTCAAATAACCCGGGCACCGCCGGGTCACCAAGCTAGTAATAATAATAATAATAATATCATAACTCCTGTGGATGCAGCCCAGAATCCCTTTTTTTTGGAGCTGCTGCATCACAATCTTGGCTCATGTTCAGCTTGTTCTCCACGAAAGACTCCAAGATCTTTCTCACATGGACTGTTGTGGAGCCAGGCGCCTCCCATCCTGTATCTTTGCATTTTCATTTTTTTCTGCCTCAGTGGAGTATCTTACATTTCTTCTTGTTGAGACCCATTTTGTTCGTTTTGACCAACCTGCTTTCGAATCTGTGAAGGCCATTTTGCATCCTGATCCTTCCCTCTGGAGTGTTGGCTCTCCCTCCCAATTGGGTCCCACCTGCACACTTGAGAATCACGCCCTCTAAACCTTCCTCCAAGTCATTCATGATGATCCTGGACTGTCCTGGGCCCAGGGCATGGCCCTCTTCGTAGTGCCTTCTTTCCAGGATGAAGAAGAGGCACCACTGGGGAAAAGAACCTTTTGGGTTTGGTCGCTTAACCAAATACAGATACGCCTCACGGTAGCGTTGCCTCGCTCGCATTGGCCTAGTGTGTGTACAAGAAGGTTTGTAGATGACTATTCCCCCCGTCTTCCTTCTTGCAGGCTGACGGACCCAATCCCCACGACGGAGACATCCATCACTCCTCGCCAAAGACCCAAAGCTGGACAGACGCAGCCGAACCCGGGGATCCTGCCCATCCAGCCGGCCCTGACGCCCAGGAAGAGGCCCACGGTGCAGGCCAGCGTTCAGCCGCAGGGTGAGCACAAGGGCAGCCATCGGGAAGGAGAAGGGGTGTGTGTGTATGTGTTCCTGGACCATTTCTCACTCAGTGTTGTGCATCTCCAGACATTCAAGTCCATTGGCACAACTCCCTTCTAGCCACCCTAAGTCCCCATGGAGAGATGGGGCAGGATATAAATAAAGGTTGTTGTTGTTGTTGCTCTCATGGAATGTCCTGAGACTTGGTTTGTGGTCCAGCTGAGTTCACTACTTTCCCAAAAACGTTGTCATGCTTTCCTAAGGAAATCCCCTTGAACGTGATGCTGGCTTTCAGCTGCAGCGTCTTCTGAGACACCTGGAAATGTTGAGGCTGTTCTGAAGGAATTTGGGTGCATTAATTGCCAGGCTTTACTTTAATTGCCAGACCCCGATCGTACCATTGCATTCAATCTATTCATCACACAATTTGTACCTGGCTGTGGTGACATGCTTCATTTTTATTACAAATCCTGACAAGCCATGGTCCAAAAACAGAGAGGTCAGCACTACTAATAATACACTTTATTTATATTCCGCCCTTCTCACCCCAAAGGGGACTCAGGGCGGATTACAGTACACACACAAGCAGACAATCCCTGCCGTTTTGTATTTGACATACAAGACATACAACATGTACAGTAGGAGGATCTTGCAGCCACAGGTTCTTTCCTGGTTCTTCCAGTTGTGTCACCAGGTGCTGTTGCTCCATTGCGCCACAGGGGGTGTTGTTGCTTCATCCTCCTATGACTAAGATCTTGCCAACCCGTTAGGACCTTCCACCTTTTGGCAATCGGTCTTCCTTATTTATTGGCGTTATAAAAGTCCTCCCCTGCAAGTGGTTCCCAATTTCTCTACTCACAGCTAGGCTTGTTTTCGACTGCTTAGGTAAACAGAGGCAGGGCTCACAGCTGGCTGCCCAAGCCAGCCCGGGGTCTCGAACCTGCAACGTTTGGTTGATAAGATCTTCTAGCAGCTGTTGTTACCGCTGTTCTAAACCTCCGGCCCTATCCAGGGTTCCAGGGTTCTCTGGTGGGCTTTGGAACTGAGAGTTCAAAATCTTTTCAAATGTAGTCTCCAGAGTCAATCCACAAAAATATCCATGATCACATGAATCCAAGGCAGGCAACCCTATTCCATACATAAACTAGAAGCAAGAACAAACGTTGCAACTTGAATTACATGAATTCCAGGAAAATAGGACCCAAAAACCGAGAGCTGTTCACCTGAATACAAAGTTGCTCTCCCAAAAGGTTGTACCAGCAGGGACCATTTTTAAAAGCCTCCATCCCTCCCATAACGTCACTTCTCACACACCTGCTTCTCCTCTCCTTATCTCTAAGCCTCTGGGAAAAGCGAGTTTGTCTTTGTTGACTGCCCTGTCTCTGCAATTCCAAGTGCCTTAATGTAGACCAGACATGGGCAAACTTCAGCCCTACAAGTGTTTTGGACTTCAACTCCCACAATTTCTAACAGCCTACCAAAGTTTGCCCATGCCTGGTCTAGACAAACTTTCGTCTCCCACATTCCTCTCAGCTGGCACTTCTGGCAGGTTCTCATGAGAACTGATATCACTTTCTCCAGTCTTGTGGGAACTGCCAGGAGATTCCAAAACAACTCCCTCCTGGCCACATCTATCCTCCTCTGGGTCCTCTGCATCTATCTCAACATTCCCTTTCCCATTCTGATAAGGCTACAACACTTAGAAACTTCTGGAGAGCAACAACAACCGCCTCTGTGCCTGTTTTCACGGGACGCCCTCTGTCTCCTTTTCAGTGGCAGCTGCAGGAGTCTTGGCGGGCGGGCAGCCCCCGCACCCTGCGGTCATTGCGCAGCCGAAGGCTCTGGCCCAGCCCTCCGCAGCCCTCCCGCAGGCCCAGCCCAAGCAGGTACTCTCGGGGCAGCCGCCCGCTGTGGCCGCTCAGCCGCAAGGCCCTGGGACTCCAGCTCAAGCCACGCCGCAGCACCAGCTCTTCCTCAAGCAGCAGCAGCAAGCGCAGGCAGTGCCGCAGCCAGCAGCACCCGCTGCATTTTATCAGCCGCCACCGGCACAGCCCCCCCTGCAGGCTCAACAGGTGAGATCGTTGGTTTTGTTACCTTTGTCGGAATGCAGTATTTACTCGAATCCAATGCTCACCTTTGTTTTTGCTAAATTTTATGTCAAGCTCGTTGAACTCATAAATAAATATGATAATAATAAGGCAGCCAGCGTAGTGTACTGCTGTGTTTTGCACACTGGGTGTTCTCGTTCCAGGTGTTGCCTCCAGCCGCTCAGCCACAGGTGAGGGTGGGACCGCAGGTGACCACTGTGACGCCCACACAGCCTCCGGCGCCGCAACAGCCGCAACAACCTCCAGCCGTGCAGAATTACATGCAGCAGCAGCTGTTGGCCCAGCAGGCCGGCCTCCAGCAAAAAGCAGCAGCTGGGCAGCCAAAGCCTCTGACTCAGATGGTGCCGCAAGCAGCGGTCCAGCCTGTCCCGTCGCAGGATCACCCGGTAAGCTACTAGATCTAAACTCTGCGTTTGACACCAATCAGATGGAGCGCTTGAGCCTGCCTTGGCTTAGACCAGGCCTGGGCCAACTTCAGCCTCCAGGCGTTTTGGACTTCAACACCCACAATTCCTAACAGCCAGTATTATTATTATTACTATTATTATATTTTTCATAATATTATATTATTTTAATATTTATTTTTTTTTATGTTATTATATTTGATCATTATATTATTGTATAATAATATAATAATATTTTTCATATTATTATTAATATTTAATTTTATTATTGTTTTGTGTTATTATATTCTATTTGTAATAATGTTACTATATTATTGTATTATGATCATATCATATTATTCCTTCCGACTGTTTGGAATTGTGGGAGTTGAAGTCCAAAAGACGTGGAGGGCCAAAGCTTGCCCAGGCCTGGCTTAGACTCATCAAGTTGGAAGTGTCCATTTGCCATAATCTGCCAAACAAACACCTACCCTTTTGGATTCGGACCCTGTCCTCTGGATTATTATTAGATATCCCTACTGATGTGGGGTCAAATGCTTCAGCTGCGGTGCAAAATGTGTGTTGGGAAATGCCCAGAAGTTGGGGCCTTTACCTGCTTGAAACCAAGCTGAGGCGAGGTTTGCACCTCTTCCTCTCCTTTCCTTATCTGTGGCTCTTCTGCCAAAGGCAAGCGAGAGACACAAGCCCTCCATTTAATGCTCACATAATGCATGCATTCATCCCAAGCAAGTGCTTTTTCCTTAATGAGAAACGGTTTTCTTTGCACCGAATGAAGCAGCTGCCTCACTGTGCAAAAAACAAAAAGGGGGGGGGGGAAAGGGGAGGGATGGCATGGGCCAGGAATTTGCAGATGCTTGCCAATGCAATTTCACATTGGCCTCCCTTTCTTAGCCCCTTCCCTTCTTTGCTGCTCAAGGGTGATATGTGTGTGTGTGTGTGTGTATCAATACATTTACATTTCAATTTCAAATTGAAAGTCACCTGGGAAGGTCAAGAACTTGAACATGGTTTCCATCCTAAATATCTCAGTGTAACCTTAGATCAGTGTTTCCCAACCAGTGTGCCACGGCACACGAGTGTGCCATGAGCGATCATCAGGTGTGCTGTGGGAAATTGGAACCTCCAAAACCCCTTTCCCCCCCTCCTGCCGAACACTTTTTCTTCTCCACTCGGACTCCCTTCTTCCCAGCCTCGCTCTGCTCGCATGTTCAGGAGGGGAGGGGGGGGAGGGAGACGTGACCCGTGCAGGTGCTAGTGTGCAGACTCGCCCCACGTCTTCCTCCCCCTCCCCTCCTGAACACGCTCACACTGCCCCCTCGAATCAAAATGGCGGCAGAAGCGGCAGCGTGAGCAAAGCGAGGCAAAGCGAGGCTGGGAAGAAGGGAGCCTGAGTGGAGAAGAAAAAGTAAGTGTTGGGCAGGAGGGGGAAGAAAGGGCGCGAAGGGGGGGGGGAGGGGGAGGGGGAGGGGGAGGTCTCTGTCGAAAGCTGGCATGGGCAAACTTGGACCTTCCAGGTGTTTTGGACTCCAACTCCCACCATTCCTAGCAGCCTCGGGCCCTTTTCCTTTTCCCCCTCAGCCACTTAAGCAGGAAAGGGCCTCAGGCTGTTAGGAATGGTGGGAGTTGGAGTCCAAAGCACCCAGAAGTTTTCCCGTGCCTGTTTTAGGGACCTTAAAGTGGTGAGCCTCCTTCCAACATTATTATTCTGGATAGAAAACAAACAACAACATAACATGACATTGTTTGAGTCCACAGTGCTCTCTGGGTGTAGCTGAACTACAACTTCCAAACTCAAGGTCAATTCCCAAGCAAACCCTTTCAGTACTTTCTGTTGGTAATGAGAGTTCAATAGGCTAAGTTTGGTTCAATTCCATTGTTGCAAGAGTTCAAGATGCTCTTTGATTGTGTGTTAACTATAAATCCCAGAAACTGTAACTCCCAAATGCAAAGGTCTATTTTCCCCAAACTCCATCTGCGTTCACATTTGGGCATATTGAGTATTCATGCCAAGTTTGGTCCTGATCCAACATTGTTTGAGTCCACAGTGCTCTCTGGATTTTGGTTGGTGGTGTGCCCGAGGATTTTGTAAATGTAAAAAATGTGCCGCAGCTCAAAAAAGGTTGAAAAACACTGCCTTAGATCGAACACTAGCATATAGGAAACACTGCTTGAACACCAAGCACGAAGTAGCTGCACACAATAACATCCTGCAGAAACTCACTGGCAGCGCATGGGGTGTAGAACACAAATTCATATGAACATCAGGCCTGGCCTTGTCTGACTCAACTGCCGAGGATGCCTGCCCGGTTTGGCACAAGTCTGCCCAGGCGAAGCAGGTGAACATAGTATTGAACGAAACATGCAGAATAATCACAGGATGTCTTAAACCTACACCTGTTGATAGACTCTACAAGCCAGCTGTCATTGCCCCCCCCCGATGTGTGACGAGAAGTTGCTGCTAAATGGGAGAGAAATAAGGTTGGACCCTGTGAAAGCCCCCCACTGCATGGCCACCAGCCTCTTCCCAGTAGACTCCAATCAAGGGAAAGCTTTCTATCAAGTGCCCTGCTATAGCTGACTTCTTTGGTTGAATTAGACTGTAGGGCCTTTTGTGTTCCTTGATTCGTGCCTGGGCAATGTTGCTGCATTTGGGGGTCCCTCCCTATGGAGACTTCTTGTCCACAGCTGTACGGTATGCGATGGACTCCTGAAGTGGACAAGCCCACATAGGAACCACCAAACACAGCTAGCTACTCAAAGCTATTTCAAGCTTGCTCATTGCAACATTCACACTTGTGTTCACCACCACTCAGAAACAGGAGAACTCCAGGCAGCAAACAACCAGGTGCCCGTTAAACAGAGGATGCCTCCAGGCAACAACAACCAGGCCACATATATGCAGATATGCGTATCTGAGGGACCGCCTTGCCCCATATATTCCCCCGAGACCACTCCGTTCAGAAGAACAGAATCTGCTTTTGATACCACCCATCCGCTCCTGCCATCTGTCTTCAACTAGGCAACGGGCCTTTTCGGTGGTAGCTCCAGAGCTCTGGAATTCCCTCCCTGGGGAAGTCCGAGCCATCTCAGAGCTGACTCCCTTCCGGAGGGCTTGTAAAACTGTTTTATTTAGATCAGCCTTCGGCTAGGTCCTCTGACCGGCGATGCTTGCACAATTCCTAGACCCAAGGCACCTTCTGTGTTTTCCTCTTTACTACCCCATGACATGTAATTTTTAAATGTTTTAACTGTTTTATTGTAGGGCTGCATGTCCGTTCCATGCTGCCCGTTTTATATGTTGTAACCCGCCCCGAGCCTGCAGGGAGGGGCGGAATATAAAACCAAATAATAAATAAATAAAAATAAATAAATAAATACCGTCACTGATAGACTTTACACACACATATGCACCTGGATATTCTTCCACAGGTGTGTGTATGTGTGTATGTATATGTGTGTGTGAGGTGTGTGTGTGTATACACACACACACACACACACACACACACTCCAGTTGCTTCACTCTGAAGATACCATTAGCCACAGATGCAGGTGAAATGTCAGGAGAGAATGCTGAGGGAACATGGCCATACAGCCCAGAAAACTCCCAGCAACTCAGTGATTCCATCCCTGAAAGCCTTTGACGATACATTTTTGCACTCACTGCTTGTATATGGTAGAGGTGGCCTGCGTTCCCGCCTTCGGGCCTGATGGTGTGCCTCCTTCCTTTCCTCCGCACAGCAGGCGCCTCCGCGGCAGAAGGACAAGCACCTCCCGGCGACCCCCGCGGCGGCCATCCAGGGCCAGAAGGTGGGCTCCCTCACGCCGCCCTCCTCCCCGAAGGCCCAGCGCGCCGGGCACCGCAGGATCCTCAGCGACGTGACCCACAGCACCGTCTTCGGGGTCCCGGCCAGCAAGTCCACGCAGCTCCTGCAGGCCGCCGCGGCCGAAGCCGGCCTCAACAAATCCAAGTACGAGCCTTGTATAGTGAGTTGTATAGCCTGAAGCTTAGCCACCAAGATCTGTATGGGGCACATGTTGCCCATGGGTATGTTGTTTACACCAGGCGTGGGCAAACTTTGGCCCTTCGTCCGGGTCTTTTGGACTCCGATTCCTACAATTCCTAACAGCCAGTAACACCTAGAGCGCTGAAGTGTGCCCATGCTTGGTTTACACCACAGCTTTCCAAAGATTTCACATTGGTGACACACTTTTTAGACGTGCATCACTTCATGACACAGTAGTTCAGTTTTACTAGCAAACTGGAGGTTAAACTAACTTATTATTATCATTATTCAGTATATAACAAGATGAGTCCACAGCAAACAAGATCACTCTGCTGACTGTTGTATTGGATCATACGTCGGACAGTTCCCAAGTGTCTCGGACTGTGAGATGTATCGGTGAATAATGTGTGCAGATCTTAGTAAGGTGGCCTTTTGCAGCTGACAGGTGGTGATTTTGTCAGCGCCGATTGTGTTTAAGTGCAGGCCAAGTTCTTGAGGCACTGCACCCAGTGTGCCCATCACCACTGGGACCCCCTTGACTGGCTTCTGCCATAGTCTTTGCAGTTCAGTCTTTATTAGAGCCTAGATCCAGGGAAGTCATACTCCCCATACTCCGTTCTGCCTTGGTTAGACCACTTTAGCTGGAACCTTCTCTACCAAGGAGTGGTTGCCAAACTACGAGGGTTGAATGAAAGGTAATGCCTCCCCCTTCGTAACTCCTCAACAGATGGCAGTCATGGTACGCGGCAGGTACTGGCTTGTTCAGTAGACTCTTCTCTACACTTCCATTTTGGCGGGAAGCCTTAGCAGTGAACGGTGTTGTTGTTAAAATGCAAAGTATGGAACCCTGCGTAGGCGGTTGGTCAATGCGACTTAAGCAACGTGCAGTCATCGAATTCTTGACAGCAGAAGGTGTCGCCCCAAAGGATGGAGATTCATCAGGAAATTCAAGCTGTGGGTTGCGGAAACAGAACGTCGACTTCTTCCGTGACGGTTTCAGAAAACTTGTTCATCGTTGGCAGAAATGTATCCGATTGTCTGGTGATTATGTGGAAAAGTGAATAGTGGTTGTTAAAGAGCACATTCTAAGGATCATTTCTGTGTTTGATTTATTAAAATATTCCCATCCAAACCCAAGTAACGAAGGTCGGCAAATGTTGTATTGCCTCTCTACAAATCTATGGTGAGGCCGCATCTGGAGTACTGTGTACAATTCTGGTCACCGCACCTCAAGAAGGATATAACGGAACTGGAAAAGGTACAGAAAAAGGGCAACAAGAATGATCCAAGGGATGGAGCGGCTCCCTTATGAAACCAGGTTGCAACGCCTTGGTCTTTTCAGCCTTGAAAGACGGCGTCTAAGAGGTGACTTGATCGAAGTGTATAAAATCATGCATGGGATAGAAAAGGTGAATAAAGAAAAAATATTTTCTCTGTCACACAACACTAGGACTAGAGGGCACTCCCTGAAGCTCCAAGGCAGGAAAGTTAGGACGAATCAAGGGAAATATTTCTTCACCCAGAGGGTCATTGGGTTATGGAACTCACTTCCAGAGGAGGTTGTGACAGCGGTCAGCCTGGACAGCTTCAAGGCAGGATTAGACAGATTCATGGAGACCAAGGGAATCAGTAGTTACTGAAATGGACATCCAAGTGCCACCTCGGAGTTGGTTGAGGTAGGCAGGATTTCCCCAGGTGCTGGTTGTGGGGGGTCGGGAGCAGGTGAGGGTTTTGCCCTCCTTTCTGCTAGAGATCCCCGTGTACAACTGGTGGGCCACTGTGTGACACAGAATGCTGGACTAGATGGGCTAAGGCCCGATTCAGCATGGCTCTTCTTATGTTCTTATGTTCAAATGAAGGTGGAGGCATTACTTTTCATTCAACCCTCGTACAACTGCCAGGATTCTACAGCATTCAATCATAAGAGTCAAGTTGAATCAAACTGCTTTCACTCGATATCTCCATTCACAATGGTCGTCCTTGGCATCGTGTTAGAGGCGGAGGTGCATTCAATGCAAATGATGAAGCCTTTCTCTCCAGGTCGGCCTCCACGACGCCCTCTGGGTCTCCCAGGACCTCTCAGCAGAACGTCTACAACCCGCCGGACGTCTCCACCTGGAACCCTTTTGACGACGACAACTTCTCCAAACTCACGGCGGAAGAGCTGCTGAATAAAGATTTCGCCAAACTGGGCGACGGTGAGTTTGCAGGGACTTCAATCTGTGCCTCCACTTGTCATCATCAGGTCATTTAACTATTTATTTATTAATTAATTTATTTATTTACGACATTTCTATGCCGCCCTTCTCACCCCAAAGGGGACTCAGAGCGGCTTACAAGTAAAATGTAAATAGACTATATTATATTATTGCCATAGCACAATATTAATATTATATATCACATTGTACTATAGCATTATACTATAACATTATTAGTAATATTACATGTAATATAAAATATATAATTATAATATATTATGATTAGTATTATATTGTATTACATTATAATATTATCAATATTATATGTATATACAATATATTATATTATCTATGTATATAATAAAAGTCAGTGTTTGCGGGCAGAGGTGCAGCAGTACGTGCGGAGGAATATGTGGCAGCGTTTCGATTGGTTGCCACTGTGGGATTATTTGCATAAAGGACACTGATTGGCCAGCCTCAGAACTCCGACACTAAGGCACCAGATTATTTGCATAAAGGACTCAGATTGGCCAGCCTCAGAACTCCCAACAATCTAAGGCACCAGACAGAGGGCATTGGTTGCCACTGAGGAACTATTTGCATAAAGGACTCTGATTGGCCAGCAAAACAGAATGCAACTGAATGCTTGAGTTAGCGAAATGACAGGTTTTTTTCCGTTGGAAATGGAATGTTCATTTTCTGGGAGGTGCCAAGGAATATGTGACAGCATTTCGATAGGTTGCTACTATGGGATTATTGGCATAAAGGACTCTGATTGGCCTGCCTCAGAACTCCAACATTCTACGGCCCTAGACAGAGGGGATTGGTTGCCACAGAAATGGTATTTGCATAAAGGACTCTGATTGGCCATCCACATTCCAACATTCTAAGGCGACTCAGAGGGAAAAGGAAAGGCTTCAGGCAGTCAGACTTGCAGTACCTTCACTAAGTTCCTGAGACCACTGCAAGCGACATAAACATCTAATAGGAACCAACCTTGGCACACAATGCCTTCCTCAAATAACCCAGGCACTGCCGGGTCCCCAAGCTAGTATTATATCATAGCACAGTGCAGGAGGCAAGATGGAAGTGCCTTCCTGGCCCCTCTCTTCACTCTGATCTCAGAGCAGCGGTTGGTGCTGGAGAGGTGGGGGTGGGGGGCTCCCAACTGATGACACTGGAGGCAAGATGGAACTGCCTTCCTGGCGCCCCTATGGCATCCCCAGTGCAGTCGCATAGCTTCCCTTTGATGTGGCAGTGGGGGCTGTTCGGTGGAGGTGGGCATGTGGAGGGACAGGGTTCTGGTTTTGTGGTGTGTGCTGGGGAAAGCATTTAATTGTGCGGTATAGTAGCACAATGGCAATAAAGCTATTCTATGAGGATGTCTTTCCAACTTGGGTCTGGTTGAGGATGCCACGCTGAACTTGATCTTGGGATTTCAGGGAAGCCTCCGGAGAAGCTTGGCAGTTCGGTGGAGAACCTGATCCCCGGTTTCCAGCCGGCACCGCCAGCCACGACCCAGGCAGACGCCTTTGGCCCCTCTCCCCTCGCCCCTGTGCCAGGTAAGCCCACTCCGTTCAGGGCCTTCTTTCCGGTGTCGTCAGCAAAGTCCCGTGCCTGTCTTTGCGAGGCCTTCTTTGCGCCGACAATTCTTCCCCAACTTCTCAGCCTTTTGCAGGAAACCTGCCTCTGCTTCAGAGGCTTTGGATTCTGTGGCGCTTGTGCCTTTGCTTGGTGGCTTTGTCAGTTTCCTTCCTGTTTAGTGCCGTGGTGCAATTGATTTGATTTACCGCCTGCTTCTTTGCATTGCTTTATAAACTGCTGTGCCGTTTCGTGGCCACTCATGTCAAAAATAGTTTTAGCGGCAACGATAAATAGAAGAGTGAAGTTGCACCTCAGCTGACGGAAGGTATGTCGTTAGGCCTTCACAGCTTTGGGGGCTCCAGGCAGCCCTCCACCTTGGCAGGCTTTTCTTTTGCGGATTTAATTATACTCTGGAACCACACTTGACAAGATTTCTGTTCCTGGTTTGAAAGTGTTATTTCCCGCCCAATTGTGCCATCCTGACTTTGAATGAAAGCCATAGTTCTGCTCCAGGAACTTTGTTTTTGTGGCTGCCACAAACCTGGTGGAATTGGTTCAGACTCTCTGGTGAGATAAATATTCACTGGAAACCTATTGCCTAATAGGGTGTCCCTCCCGCAGAAACAAACTTTCTCCATGTTTTGATGATCGAACCCATTATGGAGTGACATTGACGACCCAGGAACAGAAATTGTGTTACGTCATGATATTTACGGATTTTAGGAATATGGTCTCTCTGGAATCTCCCCAGTGCAACTCTGTGATCAAACTTCCATCAGAAGTTGAGCATAGAGTCATACTAAAGCTTTTGGAAAATGGAAATCTCCACAACCTTTTTGGAGATTTTATGATCTTTGGAAAGGTTTGACCTTGTTAGAAGTCTTGATAAAAGCTTAAGGAGCGCCACTGGCTGCCGTTCATCTTCCGATCCCAATTCAAGGTGCGGGTTCTTACCTACAGAGCCCTGAATGGTTTGGGACCTGCCTACCTGCGCGATCGTATTTCTGTCTATGAACCTACATGATCTCTCTGATCATCTGGAGCGGCCCTACTCTCACTCCCGCTCCCTTTGCAGGTGCAACTGGTGGGGACGAGAGAGAGAGGGCCTTCTCTGTGGTGGCCCCCCGACTCTGGAACTCGCTCCCCAAGGAGATTAGACAAGCCCCCTCTTTGGCAGTCTTAGGGAGGAGCCTGAAAATGTGGCTATTCCAATGTGCCTTCCCTGAATAAAGCGAACAATAGCCTGCTTTGACCAACCCCCTGCAAATGTCCTCAGAAGCATGTTAATTACCTGTTGGATTGATCTCCCCACATTACTCAAAAAACCCTTCTGAAAGATACATCTTATCTCCGTCCACGTCCAATGTTTATTTTTTTATTTTTTAAAAATATATTACATCTGGCCTGGCCACTATGATTTTAAACCAGCGGTGGGCAATTATTTATTCCAAGGGGGTACACAAGAGCCAAAAAATATTATGGAGGGCCACACCTAAAGGCTGAACTACATTCTAATCTACATTATTTATTTATTTATTTACTATATTTACTATATATTACACATTAATATTAACATTAATATATCAAGAAATATTCATATATTATTAGTATTAATATCATAATTATTATAGTATATATATAGACATAATATATTGAAATTATAATATAATATAACATTATATTATATTATACTATAAAATTATTATAAAATAATAATAAAAACCACTAAAATAAAATAAAATTCAAGAAGACAAGGTGCGAACCAAGATGAAGGCTGACATCCTGAAGAGAGGAAGGATCCCAAGATGGAATGGCCCAATGGACCCAGCCCAGAGGATGGCAAAGCAGACCCAGCTGCCACCGCAGCACAGCAGAGCAGAGCAAAGCAATCGAAGGCTGCAGGCCTCCGCCCGCTCTTGCCCCCAGTCG
>JARBWK010000013.1:1209903-1277403 GCA_030556195.1 Anolis apletophallus | reverse complement strand
TTTCTATCTACTGGCCGGGTAGATGGGTCTTGAGGTGAGTTTGACATTTTGACAGCTCGGAGCTCTTCCTTTGGCAGGTCGTTCCACGGTCTTAGCACAACGGTAATGGCCAGGGCTCAATGCCATTGGGGCGATCGGAGTTGTAGTTGCGCAAGAACCTTCTCTGCCAAAGCATGGCTGACCAAACCCAGGAGTGCATAGCCCATTGTGCCGCACAAAAGGGCCCCTTCTTTCCTTGATGCCTTTCTTCCCCAAATCTCGCCCCAGTTCAGAACGCTTCCCCTTGTTTGGTTCCTTACCTGGCGTTTTCCTTCCTCAGCCGATCTCCGAAGGAAAGGCCTGTGCTGCTGCCTCCTTCATTGACCTCCTTGCCCTTTTCTCTCTTTCCAAAGGCAAAGAGTGAGTGAGTAACGGGCCCAGAAGCGCCTGCTTCCCTTTTGCCTGTTCTAACTTGCACCCCGTTGGTTGCTCTACTTGCACTTTGCCTTCCTCCTAATGACAGAGTCCTGCTGCAACCATTAACATACTCTTCATACCGTGGTGTATTCAGCCTGAACGTACTGATCGCATGGAGTGTTGGAAAGACGTGCAAGTCTGGAACATGGCCAGGCAGCCTGGAAAACTCACAGCAACCCAATGATGCCGGCCATGGATATTGCAGTGGATCTGTATTAGATGCCTTTGACTACCTCTAGATGTTTCTCCTTTTTATGTTGTGTATCCCATTCACTCGACAAAAATTACATGCACGCGCACACACACACACACACACACAGAGGAATTGTGGGAATTGAAGTCCAAAACACCTGGAGGGAGGGCCCAAGTTTGCTCGTGCCTGGTCTAGGAAGCATAGAGTGGCAAAGGGTCTCTTAGAGGCCATCTAGTCCCACTCTTTGCTCAGTACTAGAGCATCCCGGGCATCTTCTGTCAGGGCTTTATGTCCAGTCAAAAGGCCGTTTCCCCTCTTTCTGCCCGCCTTTTCCAGTTGGCAGCTTCTCTCTCTCTCTTGATGAGCCTGCAGCAAATTGGTGCGAGGAAATTTGCACACCGCTACCAGGGCCATGGAAAGCTCTCTTCTTTGTGCCAAATCGGCTAATTACTAGGCCTGGGCAATCATGGTTCTAAATGGTTCTAAAGTACTTACAAAACTAAAGTTCTGGTGGTGAACACTAGGTGGCGCTGGTGCTTTGCTTCGACAGTGTTGCTAAAGTTCTGGTGGTGAACATTTCAGAACTCTAACAAAACTTTCAAAATTTCGATATAAATGGCAGTTCCTAATTGGTTCTGCCTTAAAAATCACCAATCGCCCTGGGCTGGATGAGTGCCGGTTACCTACCCTGGATGGCGAGCAACTGAGCCCGTCATCTTTGGTAAAAAGCTTGGGGGTCCAATTGGACCCATTGCTGCCCATGGAGACCCCGGTCGCCACGGTCAGCAAAACATCATTTTTCCATCTGCGACAGGCTAGGCGACTGGCACCCTACCTGTCCAGGGACGACCTGGCCGCGGTGATCCAAGCGACGGTCATCTCGAGGCTGGACTACTGTAACGCCCTCTACGTTGGCCTTCCCTTGTCGACAATCCGGAAACTCAAGCTAGTGCAAAATGCCGCCGCTCGCTTACTGGTGGGAGCATCGGTAAGGGAGCACATTACTCCCATCTTGCGGCAATTGCACTGGCTTCCAATTGAGTACCGAATTGTCTTCAAGGTGCTGGTGTTAACCTTTAAGGCCTTGCACGGTCTAGGGCCTGTGTACCTGAGGGACCGCCTTACCCCGTATGTTCCCCCGATATCACTACGCTTAGAAGAGCAGAACCTACTGATTGTTCCATCGATCCGCTCTTGCCACTTGTCTACGACAAGACAACGAGCCTTTTCAGTAGTGGCCCCTGTATTATGGAATGCTCTCCCGGTTGACACCCGGGCGATCACTGAACTTATCCCCTTTCGGAGGGCATGTAAGACCGCTCTCTTCAGACGTGCCTTTAACTGAAATCTGGAAAGTCGATCTGATTCATTGTCTGTATGAATTTTTATGAATTTTATGTAATTTTAATCATTTCACGTACGCTGTTGTTGAAATGTTCACCACCAGAACTTTAGCAACACCGTAGAAGCAAAGCATAAGCGCCACCTAGTGTTCACCACCAGAACTTTAGCAACACTGTAGAAGCAAAGCACCAGCGCCACCTAGTGTTCACCACCAGAACTTTAGCAACACTGTAGAAGTAAAGCACCAGCGCCACCTAGTTTTCACCACCAGAACTTTAGCAACACTGTAGAAGCAAAGCACCAGCGCCACCTAGTGTTCACCACCAGAACTTTAGCAACACTGTAGAAGCAAAGCATCAGCGCCACCTAGTTTTCACCACCAGAACTTTAGCAACACTGTAGAAGTAAAGCACCAGCGCCACCTAGTTTTCACCACCAGAACTTTAGCAACACTAGAAGCAAAGCATCAGCGCCACCTAGTGTTTACCACCAGAACTTTAGCAACACTGTAGAAGCAAAGCACCAGCGCCACCTAGTGTTCACCACCAGAACTTTAGCAACACTGTAGAAGCAAAGCATCAGCGCCACCTAGTGTTCACCACCAGAACTTTAGCAACACTGTAGAAGCAAAGCACCAGCGCCACCTAGTGTTCACCACCAGAACTTTAGCAACACTGTAGATGCAAAGCACCAGCGCCACCTAGTTTTCACCACCAGAACTTTAGCAACACTGTAGAAGTAAAGCACCAGCGCCACCTAGTTTTCACCACCAGAACTTTAGCAACACTGTAGAAGTAAAGCACCAGCGCCACCTAGTATTCACCACCAGAACTTTAGCAACACTGTAGAAGCAAAGCACCAGCGCCACCTAGTTTTCACCACCAGAACTTTAGCAACACTGTAGAAGTAAAGCACCAGCGCCACCTAGTTTTCACCACCAGAACTTTAGCAACACTGTAGAAGCAAAGCACCAGCGCCACCTAGTTTTCACCACCAGAACTTTAGCAACACTGTAGATGCAAAGCACCAGCGCCACCTAGTTTTCACCACCAGAACTTTAGCAACACTGTAGAAGTAAAGCACCAGCGCCACCTAGTTTTCACCACTAGAACTTTAGCAACACTGTAGAAGTAAAGCACCAGCGCCACCTAGTTTTCACCACTAGAACTTTAGCAACACTGTAGAAGTAAAGCACCAGCGCCACCTAGTTTTCACCACCAGAACTTTAGCAACACTGTAGAAGCAAAGCACCAGCGCCACCTAGTTTTCACCACCAGAACTTTAGCAACACTGTAGAAGTAAAGCACCAGCGCCACCTAGTTTTCACCACCAGAACTTTAGCAACACTGTGGAAGTAAAGCACCAGCGCCACCTAGTTTTCACCACCAGAACTTTAGCAACACTGTGGAAGTAAAGCACCAGCGCCACCTAGTTTTCACCACCAGAACTTTAGCAACACTGTAGATGCAAAGCACCAGCGCCACCTAGTTTTCACCACCAGAACTTTAGCAACACTGTAGAAGTAAAGCACCAGCGCCACCTAGTTTTCACCACCAGAACTTTAGCAACACTGTAGAAGTAAAGCACCAGCGCCACCTAGTGTTCACCACCAGAACTTTAGCAACACTGTAGAAGCAAAGCACCAGCGCCACCTAGTTTTCACCACCAGAACTTTAGCAACACTGTAGAAGTAAAGCACCAGCGCCACCTAGTTTTCACCACTAGAACTTTAGCAACACTGTAGAAGTAAAGCACCAGCGCCACCTAGTTTTCACCACTAGAACTTTAGCAACACTGTAGAAGTAAAGCACCAGCGCCACCTAGTTTTCACCACTAGAACTTTAGCAACACTGTAGAAGTAAAGCACCAGCGCCACCTAGTTTTCACCACTAGAACTTTAGCAACACTGTAGAAGTAAAGCACCAGCGCCACCTAGTTTTCACCACCAGAACTTTAGCAACACTGTGGAAGTAAAGCACCAGCGCCACCTAGTTTTCACCACCAGAACTTTAGTTTTGTAAGTAAGTACTTTAGAACCATTAGAACCATGATTTCCCTGGCCTACTAATTACAGTCCTCCAGGAATATCGTTTGCATGATACCTCATTCATTTGGGCCCTTTTGCAACGGGACAAAAGGCAAACGGCTTGGGTCCTGGCTTCTCGCTGGAGGGACGAGGGTCAGAAGTAAGCAACCAAGGTGTTTATAGGGAAATGGTCCAGAGTTGCTCTCTCCCAGACAAAGCGACACACCTGATCCTCTTTTGGCACAAAGGCAAAGATGGCTGTGATGGATGGATTGAGGGACAGTAGGCTTTCAAGCTTTTTTGGGGGTGGGTGGGATGGGGGTGGCAGGGCATACACATTTGCTGGACAGTCCTGCTGTCAAGCTCCTCCGTCAAAAAGTGAATTCAAATATAACTTACCCAAGGTCTAACTGGATTGGAACAGACACAAAGTATAGCTAGTACGTCGAGGAAGAAGGCCTATCGGTTTCCTCCCGAGAAGAGGCCCTGGGGAATGTTTAGAAACTGGATTCACAAACCTTGGTTTTCCTGCTGCTGTGGGCCGCAAATACCAAAGTTTCTGGAGTGGAAACACTACTCTGAAAGTAGGGACCGCACAATGAAGCAGGATTCAACACTTTCAAACCAGGAACAGAAAAAAATTCCTCACAACCTCAGAGGATGCCTGACATAGATGCAGGCGAAACATCAGGAGAGAATGCTTCTGGAACATGCCCAGGCAGCTCGGAAAACTCACAGCAACCCAGAAACAAAAAATTGCATTTTTTAACCCACAGTGTTATTTGTATCTGCTGTGTGTTTTGAAATGGTTGCGATCAGCAAAACACATGATCCACCTTTCCAGGTGCATATTCTACACTGTAGGATGAATGCCGTTTGAGCCTGCTCTTCCTATCACAGCTCAATGCTATGGAATCATGGGAGATGTAGTTTCATAAGATTTTGAGCCTTCTCTGCTGAAGAGTGCTGTGGCTTTCACAACTCCAAGGATTCCCAAGCATTGAGCCGTGGTAGTAAAAGGGGCGCCAAGCTGCATTAATCCCGCAGTGTAGATGCACCCTGAGCGGAGTCGCATGGTCTGGTTGTTGTGGCAGGGGTGCTCATTAGGTAGCTCGGGAGCTACTAGTAGATCTTCGGCCCTCCCAGCCAGATGGGGCGCTCCTGCCATGCGCGCGCACACCCTGCTCGCACGCGTGCTCCTGCTGCTGGCTTCCGCTCTCGCGGTGCTTCTTTCGCCTGTGGGGCATTGCAGGAAGGAGGGAGCACGAGGCGGGGCTTCTGAAGGGAGCGCCTGCCTCTCTCTCGTCCAGAAGCAGCTGTGCAGCCTCCGTTGCCGGCGAGACAGGCAGGGCAGAGCGCTCCCTCTGGATGCCCTGCCTCGTGATTTCTCCTTCCTGCAATGCCCCGCAGGCAGAAGAAGCGCTGTGCGGGTGGAAGCACGCGCGGTGGCGGGAGCGCACGGCAGCGGGAGCGTGCGGGAGCGCACAGCGGTGGGGGCAGGTAGATCTTTTGGACTTGGTTGCTTTAAGAGTAGCTCGCATGCTGAAAAAGTGTGAGCACCCCTGTGTGGAGCATTAACCCAAGTGTGTGGAAGCATGCAGAGTGCAGGCCTTGAACGTGTGGTCAATGTCGGTTCAAAGTGCAGGTGGGCCTGGTCCCTGGATCCCAACATTGTACTCTCCGGGAAGTCTTCTGACCCCTTCCCCGGTTTTTGAAAAGCATGATTTAAAGACTGGCGAGACGAGTCTCTAATGCAAACCCCTTTTCGGGTGTGTTGACATTGTCAAGTGGATGCATTTGGACCCTACTGGAACTGCGACGGGCTCCTGGGAGCTGTGGTTTTGCAAGTTTTTTCTGCCTTCTCTGGCACCTCACCCAACGACAACTCCCAGGACCTTGAGCCAAGACAGCGTAGTCAACGCTTTCCGCAGTGTGCCGCCTTAATTGTGGGATGCCTTTGCTTTAACGGATCTTCTTGGTTCCCCCTCCCTTCCTCCTGTTTGACGCTCTTCCTCTCTGCTTCCTCCCTTCCTGCTTTCCTTCTTGGCCGGCCGTCAGAGAAACTGATTGAAGGCCTCAAATCTCCCGAACCTGCTCTTCTGCTCCCCGACATCCTGCCTCTTGCCGACCCCTTCGGTTGCGCCTCTGACGCCGTGAATGGTAACCGCCCCAAGGCCTTCCCGGGGGTCTTCTCTCCTGCATGCCCTCCCAGCCCTCCCCGGCGGCCTCCGGTTTGCAACCGGCCCCCCTTTGAACCCTCTGAAGTGAGAAAGCATAGCAAGAGGGGACTTCATTGTGAACCCATTCCGGGGGAAATCTTAGAGGAAGGTTAAATAGCTTTTGACCAAAAACGGGCAACAGCAACGGCATTGTCTGTAGCCCCAACAATTCCTCCTCTGTACATGAGGCAGGGCCCAGTGGACAAGCATACAGGTGCGCAGGTGTCTGTTCTGCTCCACAGTCACACAAGGCGTGGGATTCTTTTAGGTCGTGCCATTTCGCCAGGTTGTCTTTTGATCTGCCCACTCCGCTTCTGAGTCTGTTCAGGGATTTCCCTGATTTGCGTCTACTGGGAGGAGGCTGGTAGCTGGGGGCTTTCACAGGGTTCAACCTTATTTCTCTCACATTTAGCAGCACCTTCCCGTCGCACGTCCAGGGGGAGCAATGCCAGCTGCCTTGTACAATTTATCAACAGGTGTAGGTTTAAGACATCCTGTGATTATTCTGTGTGTTTCGTTCAATGCAACGTTCGCCTGTTTTGCGTGGGCAGACTTATGCCAAACAGGACAGGCATCCTCGGCACTTGAGTCAGACAAAGCCGTGGCTGATGTTCCTATTAATTTTGGGTCTGCACCCAAAACGTGAACCGTCTTGAGGAAGAGAAGAGCCTTGTGGCACTCCCTTCTCAAAGCAATGGGGAATAAAGCACACTAAAGACTGCTGGGGAGACGCGGAAGTGTCTTTCTGTCTGTCTGCCTATCTCACTTTCTTTCCCCCCTCCCCTTCCTTCCTTGCTTTTCCTTCCTTTCTTTTTCCCTTCCCCATTCCTTCTTCCCTTTTCCTTTTTCCCTTCTCTTCCTATCCCCTCCTTCCTTTCTTCTCTCTTCTCGTTTTCTTTCTCTTCCTCCCACTTCCTTCCTTTCCCTGCTTCTAACTGTTGGCTTCTGCTCTCTCCTCTTTTGCCTCTGGAAAGGAAAAGCCGACCTGGCGGGGCCCGCAGAGAGCCTCATCCCGGGCCTGGAGGCCCCCAGCGCCCAGCAGCGCCTCTCCTCCTCGCAGACCGACTCTGTGGCTTCCAACAGAGCAGGTGGGTGGGAGGAGGAAGGGGGGCTCCGAAGGGCAGCCGTGCCCATGGTTCACTTGGGGGTTAGGGGGTGAGTGGGCCAATGAGTGGCCCAAAGAGGGCCAATGTCTCCTAGTCCCCAAACATCAAACCCGCAAAGGGCGGAGCTGATAGTTGTTCATAGCCCTCTCCTTCCCTGCCTGCAACATGGGGTCCTTTCCAGACGCTGCCTCAGTTTCCCCTTTGTGTGTGTGGTTTGGGTGGGCCGAGGGCCTCCTTGACCCCCGAGGGCCCTGCTGACTCGCAACTCTCCTTCTCTGTGCTGTTTCCTGGGCCTGTCGCTTTCTCCCTGGTGGTGACCAGACTCTCTGACCGGAGAGGACTCCCTCCTGGACTGCTCTCTGCTCTCCAACCCGGCTGTCGACCTCCTGGAGGAGTTTGCGCCCTTGGCCCTGCCGGCCCAGACTCACAAAGGTACGGCAACGGCCCTTGGGGTTCGCTCTGTGGGTTGGTTGGTTAGTTGGTTAGAAGCATGGAAAGGAGAGACTGGAAACGGAGTCGATTGAGACTGAGAGAAAAGGCTCAAGGGGATGGGTGCGTCAGCAAGGGAGGTCTCTAGGCTTGGTAAGAATTGACCTGCAAAGGATCTTGCAGCACCTTAGACTCAAACTTGATTTGACACACACTTTTGTAGACATAGGGGTGTATCTACACCGTGGACTTGATGCAGTTGGATGTTGTGTTCATCGCCATGAATCGCCTTCTTCTCCACCTATTCCTTTTTCATCTCTACCTGGGATCCTGACGGTTCCTGCCTATAATAATAATAATAACAATAATAATAATAATATAACACCACATCAGATAGAACAATGGGGTGGAAAAGAAACGTGTTTTCATTATAGACCAGTGTTATGTACACATAATAAATAAATTATTATTAATAATCATCATCATCATCACCTAATGGTACCTCTAATATCCCAGGCCCTTGGGAAGAGCCTTGGACCTCATGTGTATGTGTACATTGTACATGCAATTAATAACAACAAAAACAACAATTTATTTATTTATTTGGATTTATAGACCGCCACTCCCAATGGCTTGGAGCGGTTTACAATATAGCTCAATGAGAGCAAACAGTAGATAAAACATCACAATAAAACATAAAAACAATAGAACATCAAATAAAACATGATTAAATCACAAGCTTTCGAAGGCCTGTCTGTACAAGTACGTCTTGCAGGCTCTGCGAAAAGAAACTAAATGTTGCAGAGCCCACGTTTCTGGAGGTAGCCTATTCCACAGAACAGGGGCGATGATTGAGAATGCCCTGCGCCTTGTCGAAGTCAGGTGAAAAGCCTTCACACTAGGGACGTCGAGAAGGTTCTGATCCTCCGCACGGAGTGATCTCGGAGGTTATATGGAATCAGGCGATCCTGAAGGTACACTGGCCCCAGACCATGTAAGGCCTTGAAAGTAAGAACTAACACCTTGAAAGTGATCCGGCATTTGATTGGCAGCCAGTGCAGGTTCTGCAAGTATTGGTGTTATGCGGCAACTCGCGGGCTACAGCATTCTGCACTAGCTTCAGTTTCCGGATTACGGACAAGGGTAGGCCAATGTAAAGAGTGTTACAGTAGTCAAGTCTTGAGATGACCGTGGCTTGGATTACTGTGGCTAGGTCGTTCCGTGAGAGATAGGGAGCCAGACGCTTCGCCTGTCGCAGATGGAAGAATGCGATTCTGCTAACATTGGAGATTTGGGTCTCCATTGATAGCAGAGGGTCCAAATGGACACCCAGGCTTTTTACTGATGATGACGGGCGTAGTGCCTCGCCATCCAGGGTCGCCAGTTGGTGTTCCCTATCGCCCGGACGGCCCAGCCAAAGGATCTCCGTCTTCGCCAGATTCACCCTCAACCTGCTGGCTCGCAGCCATCCAGTAACGGCTTCGAGGCAGAGATTGAAATTATTGGGTACAGAGTCCGGCCAGCCCTCCACCCTCCATCCTCCATGAGCTGAGTGTCATCAGCATACTGGTGACACTCAAGCCCAAAGCTACGTACCAGCTGATTGAGTGGTCGCATATAGATGTTAAATAACAGAGGGGAAAGGATGGCCCCCTGAGGGACCCCACAAAGCAGAGGGGATGTTATTATTTTTATTACATGTACAATGTTATGTACATGTAATAATAATAATAATAATAATGTTATGTACACATCATAAATTCTTCATCATCATCATCTAATACGGGGTGCTCATTAGGTAGATCGCAATCGACCGGTCGATCTTTGGGCCTCATCTGGGTGATCTTCAGGCCCTGACCAGGTCAATCTCTCCTTGGTCCTCTTCACGCGAGATTGAGGTGGGAGGAGTGCCAGGCGGGGCCTGCGGAGGCCCGCCTTCCTCTCCGCCCGCCCCACTCTCACCCGGCTCCATGGTGGAACCGGGCGAGAGAGAGGTGGGAGGAGCGCCTTGCTTCCCCTGCAGGCCTCACCATCACCGCCAGAGCCCCACCCGGATTGGTGCGGCGGGGCTCCAACAGCGATAGAGAGGCCTACGAGGCTGGCGCTCCTCCCACCTCTCTCTCGCCCGGTTCCGCCATGGAGCCGGGCAAGAGTGGGGCGGGCGGAGAGGAAGGCGGGGCCTCCGGAGGCCCCGCCTGGCACTCCTCCCACCTCTCCTTCGCCCGGATGGAGCAGGGCGAGAGAGGGGCGGGCAGAAGGGTTTTGCCGCCGCCTTCCACATGTCCCTCTCTCCCTGCTCCATCCGGGCGAGAGAGGTGGGAGGAGCACCAGGCTTCCTCTCCGCCCGCCCCTCTCTCGCCCAGCTCCACGGCGGAACCGGGCGAGATTGGGGTGGGAGGAACCCATAAGGTAGGGGTGATCTTTTTGACTTGGTTATAGTAAATGTAGCTCGCCTGCTGGAAAAGTGTGAGCACCCCTGATCTATTTATTTATTTATTTATTTATTTATTTATTTATTTAATTATAAAACACATAAAAACATTATAATATAATATAATAATACCTCTAATATTCCAGGCCCTTTGGGAAGAACTCAATTTTCAGAGATGAATCCCAGACACTTGGACCTCATGTAATGTACATGTAATAATGATAATAATAGAGCCATGGTGCTTAATTAGTGGTGCCAAGTTGCATTCATTCTCCAGTCTAGATGCACCCTAAGCCTACTTCCTCGGATGCCTTGATAGGCAGACTGTGTGTGCAAACTGCAAAGCTCTCCCAAACAGAGCGATTTCAAAAAATGGGATTGGGAATGCTGTGTTGTTTTGGTTGGACTGTTCTTCAGACTTTTTGTCTTCTGAAAAAAACAATAACATAATACTACCTTAATCCTATCCAATTATTACTTGTGTGTGTGTTTTTAATTACTGTATATTGTTGTTTTGAATTCTGAGACACTTTTGGAGACAAGTGGGATATAATTACCGGTAAATAGAGTCTTCGGAGAAAAGCAGGATATTCATAATAATCGCCATCACAAAGTAATTGTTACAATCCTGCTTGAACCCCAGGGCTGGGGTGTCAATCATCATCATCATCTTCATCCGCATCCTTGCAATCGACTAGAGTTTTGGACCACCATGATTTGGACTCTGATTTTGACTCTTATGGTCACTATGGGGAAAGTGTCTCCGACCTATCGCCATGGCAGAAGGAATCTGGTCAGTCTGAATGTGAAAGGAACCATCCTTTCATGTTACTGAGGACCCAAAATAGGTTCCTAGTCTTGGGTGGCAGCTTTAAGGTTTTCAGTAGGAGTGGATTCAGTGCTTGACTGGACGGGAAATCACCAGCCGAATCGGGCAGAAGCCTGCTCTTCTGGGCCAAGATTTGTTTCAAATGACCAGAGCCGTGGCCAGAAAAATCCATCCTATGTTCTCCTCACAAAGGCCTTTGGAGCAAGCTGTGGTTAGCCCATCTCCTCCGCAAAATCAAGACCAAAATGGCTGAACTGTTTTTGCAAGAACAGCGCCTCTTGATCCATGCGGCAATTGCCTTATTCAGGCCCAGATTAACTGTTTGTGGCGCCCTAGGCCGCACTCTGGAAGTGCCGCCCCCGCCCCGGGGTGCAGGGCCGCTTGTGAGGGGGAGGGGCCACTTGCAGGGGGAGGGGCCGCTTGCGTGGGGGCCCTCCTTCCTCACTGAAGGAAGGAGGGGTGGGGACAACGCGAGTGAGGAGGGGGCAGCGGGACTTCCCTCCGCCTCCTCCTCGCTCGTGTCGGCTTCAGCCCTCCTTCCTTCAGTGAAGGAAGGGCGCCGGACTTGGCCGTCCGTCTCCTCGCCTCCTCGCGTCGGTGTCGAAGGAGGGCTGACGTCGACAGGAGCGAGGAGGGGGCCGTGGGACTTTGCCTCCTCGCACGCGTCGGCGGCAGCCCTCCTTCCTTCACTGACGCGAGCGAGGAGGGGGCGGTGGGAAGCCACATTAGAGGCCTTAGGGCCTATGGCGCTCCGCACGCGGGTGCAGGAACACCCAAAGATTGAACTTAATTTTTTTTTAATTTGGGGGGTCCGGACCTGCCGCCCCCCCATGGCTGCCCCATGGCTGCCATGGCCTAGGGTGGCCTTATGGGTAATCGGGGCCTGGTCTTATTCCCGCCTTTCTCTTGCACTTTTCAAATGGCCTGGGCACAATTGACCCACTCTTCAGCATAAGGTCTGCATGAGTCAGTAAAATATAGTTTGCATTTTCGTAAAGCTCCAATTTGCTTAGCCCAACGAAAGCATCGAAGGGAGCCTGGGTTAGTTTCCCCCCTCTTGCGCAGGATAGACCTCTATATCCATAAAAATGATGTTGCAGGACTTTGCGTAGAAATGTGAATATGAATATCTGGCCTCGATGGTAGAGCTGAGTGCAGTGTTGCCAGGGCCATGTGTGCGTTCATGGGAGGAAATACCAGGGGAAAGATGCAGGATTGATGTTCTGAAAGGGTAAAAGCTCATCTTTATTGTTTCAGGTAGTACGTTGTTAGGCGAGTGGGCTTATTAACAAAAGACCGTCCTCATACATGTACAGCAAAGTAAATTATTAGCAGCACCAGTAGACCAAAGTCATAAAAAAAGAACAAAAACACACAGACCAGCCTTACCTCTTCCTTCGGAGGCTTTTCTTTATAGCAAAATAATAGGGTTGCCCTATTTACAAGAACAAGGTTTCCATATCACGAACAAAGTTCTTTATAATTCCTTCTTTGTTTCCATGGCGGGCTTCTTTCAGGTGCAGATAAACAGCTTCACTCTCACAGAGCCTCCTCTCACACCAAAGTTACACAGGAGATTCACTCAGGAGCGTTTTACACACAGCAGCCTTCACACTGGAGCTTCACACACAGTGGCCTTCAACCTGGGGCTTCTTTCACAGAAGCTTCTCACACCAGGCCTTCTCACACTGTGGCCTACTAACACTGAGGCCTTCTCACACTGAGGCCTCTCACATACTAAGACAAACTAACACTGAGGCCTTCTCACACTGAGGCCTACTAACACTTCTTCCACAGAGACCTCTCACAGACTGAGACAAACTAACACTGAGGCCTTCTCACACGGAGGCCTCTCACATACTGAGACAAACTAACACTGAGGCCTTCTCGCACTGAGGCCTACTAACACTTCTTCCACAGAGACCTCTCACAGACTGAGACAAACTAACACTGAGGCCTTCTCACACGGAGGCCTCTCACATACTGAGACAAACTAACACTGAGGCCTTCTCACACTGAGGCCTCTCACATACTGAGACAAACTAACACTGAGGCCTTCTCACACTGAGGCCTACTAACACTTCTTCCACAGAGACCTCTCACAGACTGAGACAAACTAACACTGAGGCCTTCTCACACGGAGGCCTCTCACATACTGAGACAAACTAACACTGAGGCCTTCTCACACTGAGGCCTCTCACATACTGAGACAAACTAACACTGAGGCCTTCTCACACTGAGGCCTACTAACACTTCTTCCACAGAGACCTCTCACAGACTGAGACAAACACTGAGGCCTTCTCACACGGAGGCCTCTCACATACTGAGACAAACTAACACTGAGGCCTTCTCACACTGAGGCCTCTCACATACTGAGACAAACTAACACTGAGGCCTTCTCACACTGAGGCCTACTAACACTTTTTCCACAGAGACCTCTCACAGACTGAGACAAACTAACACTGAGGCCTTCTCACACTGAGGCCTCTCACATACTGAGACAAACTAACACTGAGGCCTTCTCACACTGAGGCCTCTCACATACTGAGACAAACTAACACTGAGGCCTTCTCACACTGAGGCCTCTCACATACTGAGACAAACTAACACTGAGGCCTTCTCACACTGAGGCCTCTCACATACTGAGACAAACTAACACTGAGGCCTTCTCACACTGAGGCCTACTAACACTTCTTCCACAGAGACCTCTCAGACTGAGGGCACTAAGTTACAGGCACACCTGCTTTTGATGAGTCTTTGCCTCCATTTAATCCTTTCAGTGCTTGACTCACATTTTTGTATTTTAAAATACCTAGTTAATTTTCAATATTTCTGACACCTGTGTCATCCGGCATGGCGGTCGTTAGAGTGGTCCAGCATTTCTGTGTTAACATTATGATTTCTGTTCCTGGGTTATCAATGTCCTTTCCTAATTAATTCTGTCATAAGAATGCTGGAGGAAAAGGTGGGCGTCAGATAAGCGCGTCAGATAAGACGGATGTCGGATAAGCGGGACTCCACTGTAATAATGATATCTCTTTACAATATCTATATCTCCATAAAAATGTCGATGCTTCTTCCAACCTGTCGAACGAACGTTTTCAGACACAGGCCTGCTATGGAACCATCTCTCGTTCATCAACGTCGTGTTTATTTTTTTCCTTTGCAGTCCCTCTCCAAATGTTTTCCATTTCGAGAAGGACTGCAGAGCAAAATATCAGGAGGCTCTTCGGGTTTGCTGTCGGGGAAAGGCTGCTTCTACGGGAAGAGATCATCCATAGTTGCTCCGCTGTTGATGCCCAGCGTTGGTGGGCGCCTTGAGAGGGCAGGAAATGCCCGTTGCCTCTTTCCTCCTTGACCCTCCGTAGCAGAAAGGAGGTGACCGTCTTGCAGGACGGTCCTCTGTGCAAATTGCAGAGGTGTTTCCGCAGGCAACAAGTGGGAAGCCGCTTCTTTCCTCTTGCCAGGAGAGGCACTAACCAACCGCTGCACCCCAGGGCCGCTTTCTCTCTCTCTCTCTCTCTCCTGTTGCTTCTTTGGCCCCTTTGACGCCTGCCTCGTTTATGATTTCGAATTCATATCCTGCTCTCCTCTTCTGCCTCCTTTTTTTGCTCTTTAATGCCCCGCTCCCCGCCTTCCGCCTAACATGCCTCCGATGATTTCTAACCAGCTTTTCTCTGTTCTATCTTTTTGCTCCTTTTGTTGTTTTCCACTTGAGTTTTCCCTCTTCCCTTCCCTCCCTCCCTCGCTCCCTCAATGCTGCAGAAGATACTAACCTGATCTCGGGCTTTGATGTCCCGGAGGGCTCTGAGAAAGTGGCCGAAGATGAGTTTGACCCCATCCCTGTGTTGATATCCAAAAATGCACAAGGTAAGCAGGGCAAGGAGGCAGCCACCCTCCGTCTGCCTTTCTGCCCCACATCCCAAACCAGAGAGAGCGGAGATCTCCGCGCTGCATGCCAGGCTCTGTTTCCTCCAGCTTCCCGAGTTTTGGCAGCACCCAGATCCCCCTCCTCCCTTGGCCTGTCTTTTTTCTGAGAAGTTGCTGTGAAGAGGCAAGCATCTCCTAAAGTCTTAACGGCAGGATTTGACTGAGAGTTTTGCTGCTCCAACCCCCCTTGAAGGTGCAAACATTGCCTCTCAAGCCACAACCCAGGTTCTTGTTGACTTTGGAAGGTCCTCAAGAGCTATAACCAGGGTGTCATGGATCAGCCTGGTGTTTGATGGAACGCCAGACCATCTCCGTGCCATGATGGGGCCAGAGGAAAGGATGTCAATATTCTTCTCTGCTGTGTCTGTTATCTGGATAACGTCCTTATTTATTCCAGATCAGTACAGGGACACGAAACCCTGGTACAACAGGTGTGGGAAAAGTTGAGAACAGCCTCAATGGGATGCCAAGCTTTCAAAATTGCAAGTTCTACAAATCTGAATGGGATGGAAGAGCCCCAAAGACTAGGAGGCAGTTGCAAAGTTTCTTGCAGGTTTTTACAGACAGTAGACATGGGCAATCCATGGTTCTAAATGGTTCTAAAGTACTTACAAAACTAAAGTTCTGGTGGTGAAAACCAGGGGGCGCTGGAGCTCTGCTTCTACAGTGTTGCTAAAGTTCTGGTGGTGAACACTAGGTGGCGCTGATGCTTTGCTTCTACAGTGTTGCTAAAGTTCTGGTGGTGAACACTAGGGGGCGCTGATGCTTTGCTTCTACAGTGTTGCTAAAGTTCTGGTGGTGAAAATTTCAGAACTCTAACAAAACTTTCAAAATTGCATTATTTCATTATTGGTCATTTTTTTATGACAGAACCAATTAGGAACTGCCATTTATAATGAAATTTTGAAAGTTTTGTTAGAGTTCTGAAATGTTCACCACCAGAACTTCAGCAACACTGTCGGAGCAAAGCACCAGCGCCACCTAGTGTTCACTACCAGAACATAATAATAATAATACTTTATTTATAACCCGCATCCATCTCCCCAAAGGGGACTCGGAGCGGTTTACATGGGGCCATGCCCGAACAACAAATCAGAAAAAAATAACAAAAACATCAGAAAACAATAAACACAATAAAAGCAATAAACATAAACTAAATACATCTTAGAGAACACAACAACATAGGTGAATCTAAAACAGAAACGACAGGGCAAGCCACATGTACAGGTCCTTCTCAAAAAATTAGCATATAGTGCTAAAGTTCATTATTTTCCATAATGTAGTGATAAAAATTAAACTTTCATATATTTTCAATTCATTGCACACCAACTGAAATATTTCAGGTCTTTTTTTGTTTTAATACTGATGATTTTGGCATACATATCTCAAAAAACTAGCATATGCCATCCGACCAAATATGCTAATTTTTTGAGACAGTATTTTTGGGTTTTCAGGAGCTGTATGCCAAAATCATCAGTACAAAACAAACAAAAACCTGAAATATTTCAGTTGGTGTGCAATATATGAAAGTTTAATTGTTATCATTACATTATGGAAAACAATGAACTTTAGCACTATATGCTAATTTTTTTGAGAAGGACCTGTACATATAAAATGTTTAAAAACCCGGGGGAGATATCTGGAGTAGTGTCAAAACATAAAGGCTCACATAGGAAGAGGTCTCGCCAAAGACGGGGACTTTTGAGGAGTCTAGTCTCCAAAGACCAGGTGGAAGAACCAGGTTTTCAGTTGCTTTCTCAAGGATTCCCGTGAGGGGGCGTCCCTGATCTCTCCCGGGAGGGAATTCCAAAGGCGGGGGGCCACAGAGGAGAAGGCTTCCTCCCTCGTGCTCACAAGCCGGGTCTGTGAGACTGGCAGGGGCGGAAGGAGGACCTCCCCTGTGGAGCGAAGGGCTCGGGCTGGATCATGGGAGGAGAACTTACTTTAGTTTTGTAAGTTCTTTAGAACCATTTAGAACCATGGACAGTTTGTCAAAGGCTTGGCCTCAATTGCCTTACCTCTTACTTAACGTAAAGGACAAGGGCAAATAAGCAGGGTTGGTTGAATTGGACTCCAAATGTCAGCTCAAGTCTTTTTTCACTGGTCACCTGATTCTGGCCCAGTCGTGGCATGGAAACGGTCTGGGGTTCCATCAAACTCCGGGGTATTTACCTTGCAGTACAAGAGTTATACCTCTCTGTATGTTTCTCACATACAGAGCCCTAAATGAAAGGACCCTCTGCCACCCTTAGCTCTATCCCATAAAGCCCCCTTGGCAATCCCTCTCCAAATGGCATGGCGTGCCTCCCTTTCATTGAGAGAAGAGGCCACTCTAACTCCAGGAGAACAGGAGGGTCTTATAGTTGTTGTTGTTGTTTTGTTTATTTATACCCCACTGTTTCTCTCTTTGGTCTATTTAAAGGAGACCCTTAAGCCTGTTCTCAAGGGCAGGAGGAACAGCCGACCTTCTTGGGACAGGAGAGGCTGCAGATTCTCCCTAAACTACTTATTTTATCAATCAGTCAAACTCAATCAAACTTTATTTATATCCTGCCCCTTCTATTTAGGCCAGTGGTTCCCAACCTTTTTTTTTTTTTGACCAGGGACCATTTGACCAACATTAGTACCAAAAGAGTTACAAATCAGTTTGTGGTCTGATTCTGAAAATTGCCTTGGATGGACCACATCAGCTGTTGTTTCTGATACCGAACATATGCCATGCAGTAGTCACCGTCTGCTCACCCACAGAAAACCATATATAATAATCCTGAGCTGATGTGGTAGTCCCAATCTTTTGTGGGTAGTCAGCCCCTCCCCTCCCAACACTGGCACTAGAAGATGGTTTTGTGAGACAAGTCGCTCTCGTTGCCGCGTGGTTTCGAGGCAACGGTGTAGTAACATGGTTTTTGCAGACCACTGGTGGTCCATGGACCCAGGCCCGGATTATCCATAAGGCCACACTAGACCACGGCCTAGGGACACAGCCATGGGGGAGCGCCAGATCCAGACCCCTCATTTTTTTTATTTAAAAAGGGCCTCTGGCGCGGCTTCCCTCCACCTCTTCCTCACTTGCGGCGGCCCCTCCTTTCACTCAAGGAAGGAGGTGCGCCCGGTGCAAGGAGGAAGACACGGAGGGAAGCCCCGCCCCGAGGGCCTCTGGACGCGGCTTCCTCCGCCTCTTCCTTGCTCGCACCGGTCCCTCCTTCAGTCAAGGAAGGAGGGGCGCCTGGCGCAAACGAGGAAAACGTGGAGGGAAGCCCCGCCCCTAGGGCCTCTGACGCGGCTTCCCTCCACCTCTTCCTCACTTGCGGCGGCCCCTCCTTTCACTCAAGGAAGGAGGGGCGCCCGGTGCAAGGAGGAAGACACAGAGGGAAGCCCCGCCCCTAGGGCCTCTGACGCGGCTTCCCTCCGCCTCTTCCTTGCTCGCACCGGTCCCTCCTTCAGTCAAGGAAGGAGGGGCGCCTGCCGCAAACGAGGAAAACGTGGAGGGAAGCCCCGCCCCTAGGGCCTCTGACACGGCTTCCCTCCGCCTCTTCCTTGCTCGCGCTGGCCCCTCCTTCCTTCACTCAAGGAAGGAGCCCCTCCCGATGCGAGGAGGAAGACGCGGAGGGAAGCCCCGCCCCCTAGGGCCTCTGACGCGCATGCTCAGCATCGGCCCGGTGGCGTGGCTTCCAATGTGTGGCCTAGGGCGCCAAAAAGAGTTAATCCGGGCCTGCACGGACCACAGGGTGGGCAAACACTGATTTAGGCCCATTTAGCTGGGCCTAAATATACCCCAAAAAGGCCCTGGATCCCTACCACTTGAGCCTGGAAACTAAGCAAGCTCAGCTCTGGTTAGGATGTGGACGGGAGACCGTGGGTACTCGTCGCTCTTGACTCTTATTTCAGAGGAAGGGGAACGGGCAGAGTTTCCAAGCTGGAGAAAACCCTACAAAATGTATAGGATCCCCATTTAAACTGGGAGCTGCTGAGCACACTTTGCATCTTTAGAGATCCCACATAGATGCTGGAATGTTTTGTTTGTTTTTCTCTCTCTCCCGCTGGTGTTTTATTTATTTCCGCTCTTCCTTTCTTTGGCTTGTTTGTGCAACACGTTGTGGCCTTTTCCCCTGTCCTATTTAATCCCCTCTTTGTTTTTGAACCTCTTCCTTCCTTCCTTCCTTCCTTCCTTCCTTCCTTCCTTCCTTCCTTCCTTCCTTCCGTGCTTCCTTTGTTTTTGCCTTGACGACAAAGCTAACCTGTCTTTCCTTCCTGGTGCCTGAATACTGAACTGCTGTCTCTCGCACTTCCAGGTGGTCACTCTAGAAACAGCAGCGGAAGCTCAGAGTCCAGCCTCCCCAACCTGGCCCGGTCCCTCCTGCTAGTGGATCAACTCATAGACCTGTAGCAGAGGTCTTGCGCTTCACGGGAGGAATATACATATATATATATACATAGATAATAGATATATATTCCTTTATTTTATTTTTTTTCCTCTGGTTGACTTCCCGTCCCTCCGTCCCTCGCGTTCCCAAATGGCTTTTGTGTTTTTCCGGGTCGTTCTCTTTTTTTTTTTGGTTTCAGTTGGGGGAGGAGGCTTTCCCCTTCAGCGCATTCTCCCCAAAAATGGCTATTCTGAACCCCGATCTCTCCATTCTCTTCAAAGGAAGCAACTGGCCATTTATCCCCGTCGCCGGGGGCTTCCTTCCTTGCCAAAAAATTTTACAATTCCTTGCTAGAAAATGCCGGCGAAGAGCAACGCCCCCCCCCTTGCTTTGCATTAGGCTATAGATCGCAAAACAAACAATACTCGTCCTTTTACTGTCCTGATCCGGAAAAGGATAATGAAAAAATAGTTAGCCTTGACCCTCTATCTCTGATGCAAAATTGAAGGGGAAAGCGGCCAGTACCAAAGGCCGAAATGGGGCCTTAAGGCCATCGAATAACACAGAAAAGGGTGTTTTACAAGCTTCGCTTCCTCTTCCGCTTAGGAATGGACTGTGCTTTGAAATATATAATTATATATAAGAATACTAATAACCTAACAAAAGATACCATTAAAGCTCTGGAAACGATCCCATGCAGAAACACACGCAAAGAGAAGCATGGCTCACGTCCCTTTTCGATGTCGAGCGAACCCGTTTGTTTTGGGGGCCGAGCATCAAACTCCGCCGATCCATGTTTTTTAAAAAATTATTTCTCTGCAAATTGTATGTACATTTCCGGATTAGTTGTGTTCCTTCCTTCCCTCTGAGGCAGGTGAGGTTGTTTGGGACCTGTGTGTCTGTCCTTTTTTCCTTTTTCTTTTTTGCAATATATATATATATATATCGTCCAGGTAATCGGAGGCATTTCCCTAACCTTCGCTGTAGACCATTTTGAAACGGGGGGGAAAAAAAGGACTGTCGCTTCCCTTGAGCATCTTTTGTCGCATGCGCTCCTTTGTCAGCCGGTGGCCAAGTGCTTTCCCCAGCTTCGGTGTTTCCCCCGAAACGGGTTCCCGGAACTTCCCATGCGCTCCGTTTCGTCAGAATAATAATACTGGATATATAGTAAACTTGTTTCCCATTGGCCTCTCCTCCTCCTCCTCTCCTCCGTCTTCTTCTTCTTGGAGTCCAGAGCTTTTCCATCCGGAAGAGCCTCTCGTTATAACTCCGTAGTGGGATAACTATTCGCTTATGGGCTACCTTTGTGGATGTGGATGTAGCTGTATTAGGATATTCTGTTAGTTTTGGATTATTTTAAATATTCATTTTTTAAAAATGTGCAGTTGTTTATATTCTCAAAAGTATGAATGGCTAAGATTTTAATTGTTGTCTCTCCTCATGAAATGCATAAAAGGGAAAAGGCTCCGAGGAGGAGTCTTTCCCGATCCATCGAATCATACGAGCATGGGTCAAAATGTTTTGCCTCCTGGGTCCTAAAACCATTAGGAATGAACCCATAATAGCAGAAGTTGCTCCAGATCGGAGCCGGGCTTTAGCACAGCTGGTAAATCACCAGCAATGATACGATCTACCAGCTGAAAGGTTGCCAGTTCAAAGTCCTGGGTTGGCATGCGTGCCCGACTGTCAGCCCAGCTCACTGTTGACCTAAACAGTTCGAAAACAGCTTGAGCTGTACGTAGAGAAATTAGGCACTGCTTAACAAGCAGGGGAAGAAAAAGACCAGAAAATGCCCAATGATCAAAAGGAAGGAGGAAGTCCTGATGGCTCTCTGTCATAGAGGATGAAGCAACAGCACCCCCTCTGGCTGGATTCAAGCATAACCTCCAAGGCTCCAAAAAAGCTGGACATCGACACAACACACCTCCTTTCTGCTCTATCTGTCTCTGTCCTGTCTATCCAAAACGGCATCGAATGTTTGCCGCATATGTGTACTGTGATACACCCTGAGTCCCCTTGGGGAGATAGGATGGAATACAAATAAAGTGTATTATTATTATTATTATTATTATTAATATAGCTTGAACAGTCCTCTACACCAGTGTTTCCCAACCTTTTGTGAGCCGCGGCACACTTTTTACATTTACAAAATTCTGGGGCACACCACCAACCAAAATGACACTCTAACACAGTCATACATATAGTTAATATGTTTTTTGAATGTGAAACCTGGGCCTGTTTCGATGAACACAACATAGACATCCTGGGAGGAATGGCAGAAAGACACGAATCTTCTCACAGAACTCCCATAACCAAGAGAAAATGTTATAAGACTTTGATGGGCATTGACCTTGAGTTTTGGAGTTGTAGTTCACCTATATCCAGAGAGCACTGTGGACTCAAACAATGTTGGATCAGGACCAAACTTGGCATGAATATTCAATATACCCAAATATGAACACACATGGAGTTTGGGAAAAATAGACCTTGACATTTGGGAGGAAGGCTGGCGAGGGAGTCCCTCACGGAATCCCGCCTGCCTTTCCTTCCTCCGAGGGCCCTCCTGCCAGGCCCCAACCCTTTCCCCCACAAAGGAAGGCCCCTTCTCCCCTTTGGGGCCCTTCCTCCCCAAGGGGCTTGGGGGCAGGCTGAGGGGAAGGGCAGCCCAGGGCCTCACCTGGGATGCAGCAGCACCGACCAAAATGACACAAAGTGACACTCTAAGACAGTAATATATATAGTTAATATGTTCTTAAATGTATTTATACACTCAGTGTGAAACCTGGGCCTGTTTCGATGAACACAACATAGAGATCCTGGCCGGAATGGCAGAAAGACACACACGAAGGTCTTGCTCAACAGCTGTCAGTCTCTCTCTGTGTTTAGAAAAAAAATTGTCCCTATAGCTTCAAAGCAGCCCACTAGTCCTGTTCTGATGCAACAATACACCTCAAGGAACCATAATGAGGCTTCCACCTTCAATAGAGATGCTCCTGTATCATTCCAGGTGGGCATTAGACGAGTCCCTTGTGTATAACTGGTGAGCAGGAGATTTGTTTCACAGTCACCAGAAAGGCTATCACGTCCAGCCAATGCCAACTGTAGTAATAGTTAATACACATAAACACAAAAACGGCCGAAGGAGGCGGCGCCCCAGCCCCTTCTTCTTCACCGCCGCCCGGCCCTTCCTCCTCGTACTCCCCGCAAGCAGCAGCAGCAGCAGCAGGAGTTCGGCAGGAAGGGGAGGAAAGGGGAGAAGAGAGGTTTTCCCACGGCACACCAGGTTCTCTGTCGTGGTCAACTGTGGATCACACATTTGATGTGTGAATCCACAGGTGACCACTCAGAGAACTACGGTTACAGGTAAGCAACCCATAATGATCGCTCACGGCACACTAGTTTGCCGCGGCACAGTGGTTGGGAAACACTGCTCTACACAAAACAACTGTTCAACACGGTCACCATCAATGTGGACACATTTGTGCCATCGTTTAACCTGGGCATCCAAACCATTTTGGGGGAAAAAATGCAGGGGTTTGCTTTGTGAGCCATGACTTTAAAGCTGTTGAACGTCATTCAAGCCATCGAATCTGAAACCACGTTGGTTGTTTCTCAGAGATCCAAACAAAAGTCAGAAGAATCATAAGCATTCTTCAAGCCGTGTTGGATTTCCTGAGGTGCACATTAATCTTCTTGGGCCAGAAATCCCACGACGACTATTTCTTTTGGCTTCAGATTCATGGGTCTAATCAGTCAATCGGAGCAACACAAGACAATATCAGTAGAGTAAGGTTAGCTCTATCCCACAGGGCCTGAGGTGTTAGGAATTGTGGGAGTTGAAGTCCAAAACACCTGGAGGGCCGAAGTTGGCCCATGCCTGCTCTATCCTATCACACATAGATAGTCCAGTAGCCAGGGGCGGTCCTACTGGTAGGCAAAGGACGCCGCTGCGTGGGGCGCCATCTGGGTAAAGGGCGCATTCTCCCGCCCGCCGCACAGCGTCCGGCCGATGTTCCGCCGGGGAGGAAGGGAAGAAGCGGGGAAACTCCAGCTGCTCCGCTGGGGCCAGCGCTTGCAGCTCCGTTAGCCGACCCACGGCGCCCGCCTTTCTTTGCCTGTGGGCCTCCCTCCCCCGCGCCGGGAATCATCCAAGCGCAGGCAGCCAGGCAGGGGTGTGGGTAAGGCAGACCCTCCTCCCTTTGCCTTTCCCTTCCCAGCGCGGTCTGTCTCCCTCACCCCACCCGCGCCCGCCTCCTTTCCCCGCATCCCTTGTCTTCGGCTTTCACTTCTTCCCAAGGCAGCAAACATGTCTGCTGTGGCAAAGAGGAAGTAATAGGCAGGGGGGATGATGTGGGCAAGGCAGGGAACTTGGGGGGGGCAAGGGAAAGGGGAGGGGGTAGAATAGAAGAAGTGCTATGTTTACAGGCTTCTGGGCATGCGCACAGACGCTTCTGGGCATGCGCGGAGGATGGGGCACGCCAAAATAATGTTGGGGGGGGGCGCCAAAATAATGTTCGCTTACCATTTACAATTACCTTAGACCGCCCCTGCCAGTAGCTGGGAAAGAAAGATCAGTTAGCGCGATGGAGGCATTACTTTTTGACCCACCCTCGTATAATCTCTCTCTCTCTGTTTCCCTTTCGAAAATTAGCTTAACGAATTCTGTAAATAGGATTTGATCCGTCCCGTTTGTTCTTAACAGTCTTCATGATTGGAAATAATAATAATTGGAAAGTATCGCTTCCGTGTGACGTGTCCATTTTGCGTGCTGCACTTTTCCCCCTCTCCCAATGATGATGATGATGATGAAAAAAATAATAATTATGGAAGTGATCTTAGCAAAAAAAATATTGTGGATAGATTCTTTATATTTTTGGGGGCTTTTAGGGTGGGATTTTGGGGGTGAAATCGGGCCTGGTTTTTTGGGGGAGGGGGGTGTTCCTCTAAAGCACAGGCCGCTGGTGCCGGGCGAAGGCGGGCAAAGCTTTAGATAGAACGTTATTGTATAGTCAGATGCCGAAGACGGAAAAAAATATATGGAAAATGAAATGAAATAAAATAAAAAAGAATGGATTTTTTTAAACAAAGTGCACCATCTGCTGTATATTAAGAACCCCCCAAAAAAGGACATTCAGTGAATTAAAAGTACTTTTCCAAAAGTTTGATTGAACTTGTTGAAGAGTTCAGGGCGCAGAAGTGAATGGAGGATGCTGACTGAAACAGAACTGAATTGCATTATTTTTTTTGTTTGGGGCCGGGGGGAATTATCTCTTGTTCTTTTCAGAAACGATTCATGCAAAGATAACCCGTTTTTGGGGGGTGAGCGGGAAGGGAACTGAAACCATTTACCCTGTACCAAGGTTGATGGGTTGGACCCAAGCGTCATTGAAGTGACATGTAGCAGATTCTTGAATAAACAGAGCAAAACTGAACCTTAGTTGGAACGAGTAATATTTGCAGCTCCACCTGAGAGGTTTAAATATCGTTCGACCCTGGTTCATTATTTTACTGTAAATGGGTGTTTTTATTGTTGTTGTTGTTGTTGTATGGCTAGTGGGCCACCATTTAGGCAAAGCGGGTGTCCGAATCTGGAAGCTCTTGGAACAAAAAACAAGCTCACAAAGAACAATCTTTGGAAACACGTTTATTCCGTCATACCATTGTTAGGGGAAACTATTTATTTATTATTTATTATTTCCACCATTTCTACCCGGCTCTTCTCAACCCCCGAGGGAGGGGGGACTCAGAGCGGCCTCACAAAGGCAACAATTCGATGCCAAAACACAGTATAAAATACAATATAAAACCAAAAACATTCAGAATTAAAATACATTAAAATATAGTTAACATTAATACATAATACACATTCACATGAGTTAAAAACAATGTTCCATCCATAATAAGAGCATTGAGCCATGTCCGCCAACTTGTCATTACAATCCAGTCCAAAGTGCTGCATTGTGCTAATGTGCAAACGCCTGGTCCCATAGCCAGGATTTCACTTTTTTCCTGAATGCCAGGAGGGATGGGGTTGATCGTATGTCACTAGGAAGTGCGTTCCACAGACGGGGAGCCACCACCGAGAAGGCCCTGTCCCTCATCCCCACCAACCACGTTTGAGAAGTTGCCAGGAGCGAGAGCACGGCCTCCCCAGACGATCTTAAATTACGAGGTGGGACGTAGAGGCCGATGCGTTCGGACAAGTAAGCTGGGCCAGAACCGTATAGAGCTTTAAAGGTCAAAACCAGCACTTTGAATTGAGCTCGGAAGTGGACAGGCAGCCAGTGGAGCTGACACAACAGGGGGGGTGGTATGCTCCCTGTATGTCGCTCCCGTTAGTAGTCTGGCTGCTGCCCGCTGGACTAATTGCAATTTCCAAACTGTCTTCAAAGGCAGCCCCACGTAGAGTACGTTGCAGTAACCCTATGCCCTCTTCAGCCTTTTGACTGATCAGGAGGACCTTTGTCTTGTCTGGATTAAGTCTCAATTTGCTAGCCCTCATCCAGTCCGACACAGCGGCCAAGCACCGGTTCAAAGTCTGGACATCCTCCTTAGTGACAGGTGCGCATCCCAGCCTCTGCTCTGCTCTGCAGTGAACCCGGAGCCCAGAAGGAAAGGCCAGGAGATGAGGGGTTGCTCCCCTTCCCCGGCGCGGAGGGGCTAGAGGGCAGAAAGCCTCGCCTCAAGCCTTCGGGAGCGGGGTCGGATGGGGGCAGCTCCCGCGGACTCCTCCTCCCTCTCCTCCTTGCTGCCGGAGGGGAGGAGGGCAGAAGAGCGCCCAGGAGCCAGGAAGCAGGAGGAGCCGCAGCCCGGCCAGGTAGCCCTTGGCACGCAGAGGGAGGGAAGGAAGGAAGGAAGGAAGGGAAGGAGAGAGAGGAGGGAGGGAGGAAAGTTCTGGACGCTGAGGGCTCTCCCTGACTGCAGCCAGGCTGGTTGGCATTGCCGCTTCGGCCAGGAAAGCCTCATTTCACTGCCTGAAGTTTCCTGCTAGGCTCTCTCTCTCCACTGTAATTTCCCACGGCACACCTGATGATCTCTCGCGGCACACCGGTTGGGAAACACTGTCCTAGAAGCATTCTCTTCTAACGTTTCACCTGCATCTATGGCACGCATCCTGAGATGACCTCCCAACCTCTGAGGATGCCTGCCCCAGATCCAGGCGAAACATCAGGAGAGAATGCTTCTAGAACATGGCCAGACAGCCCCAAAAAACTACAACAACCCAGTGATTCTGGCCATGAAAGCCTTCAACAATACAATATTATTTATTTATTATTTATTTATTTATTTATTATCCAGCATTTCTACCCCATCCTTCTCAACTCAGGACGGCTTACACTTAGCAACAATTCGATGCCGCAACATATAACAAATGCAATAATATAACAACAATTAAAACAATAAATAGAACATTAATTAAAACAATAAAAGCAGTATTGCCAGCCATATCGCCATTCCGGTCCAATTCCACATCCAAAGTGCTGTTATGCCTGCTGTCCAAAAGCCTGGTCCAAGAACCACGATTTCAGTTCCTTCCTAAAGGACAGGAGGGATGAAGCCGATCTCACCTCGTTGGGAAGCGAGTTCCACAGGCGGGGGGCCACAGCCGAGAAGGCCCTGTGTCTCACCCCCAACAGACGTATTTGCGACGCTGGTGGGAGTGAGAGCGGGGCCTCCCCGGATGATCATAAACTGTGAGGCGGGACGTAGAGGGAGATGCGTTCGGACAGGTAAGCTGGGCCAGAATCGTACCGAGACAGCTGAGGGGGAAAAAAAAACTATATGAAAAGATGGAAGGAAAATATTGGAAGAACAATAAAGAAAGAAGGGAGAAAATTTGGGGAAAGAAAATTAAATATACGTATGCAACCGAACTAAAAGAGAATTAATTGTTGTATGTATTTATATTTCTGGTATTTATATCCCGTCACTTCTCTACCCCGGGGGGGGGGGCTCACAGGCAGCAATTCAATGCCATGGCAAGAACAATTAAAACAATAACCATTAAACCTAACGATTAACCATTAAAATGCATAAAATACATAAGCCATTCATTAGACAATATAAAAACCTTAATTACCAAAACACCGTATCCAGTCCAGTTCAACCAAAGTGCTTCTTTCTGTCTGCTGAACGAAGGCCTGGTCCCACAACCACGATTTTACTTCCTTCCTGAAAGCCAGGAGGGATGGAGTCGATTGTATCTCATTTGGAAGCGCGTTCCACAGGTGGGGGGCCACCGCCGAGAAGGCCCTGTCCCTCGTCCCCACCAGCCGGGTCTGTGACGTTGGTGGGAGCGAGCGCAGGGCCTTCTCAGATGACCTTAGGTTACGAGGTGGGACGTAGGGGCAGATACGTTCGGACAAGTAAGCTGGATCAAGATGTCACATAGATGGTCTATGACCTCAAGTTAGGGAAATGTTATAAAACTATAAACACCAAATGTTGGAGATGGAAGGTGGAAGGATCATACTTCTCCCACATGTGGTGGCCATGTGAGAAATCAAAGACCCAAAAGCAACTTCCCATGAGCCTTGGGTTTGGGTTTCCGGCAGCTTAGTTTTCACCTGCCTTTTCTCCTTGTCCCCTTGCTCGCACGAGTCCAAAGCGGCTCCTACTACCCCTTGGAAGGTAAGCGCTCGTGTCTTCGGGTCCATGTCTGTCTGCTCCATCCAGAATCAAGGGAGGTGGCTCTTTGAGCAAAGCGGTCGCAAGATAAGAGCGCGTCCACTTCGTTGTTCTCAAAGGTCAGCCCCAGGGTGCGACCCTCTTTCGTTTGAAAGAGCAATTCAGGGTTGGCTTTGAACACTTTGTCTTAGTTGGCACGGGCTCGGGGATGGATTTGGGCCAAGGCGGCTGCGCCCTGTCCTTCATTTTGCCACCATTCACAGAAGTTTGGCCTTCCAAGGATCTTGGGCTCCAACGCCCAGAATCCCTGGCCAGCTGCAACCACTCTTGCATTGATTTAAATAGAAAATGGCGTCAATTATTTTGCTTTGGAGCAAGTCAGGAAGCCAAGGGAGTCGATCCGTCAGCCGTGAGTCAGATTGGGTTGCTCTGTGGTTTTTAATGCAAGAGAAAGAGCCACTTTCACAGGCAACAGGGGTCGGAACCAAGCTCCCATCATCCCAAGCCAACACTGCTTGGGAGTTGTAGTCCACGTACGTGTTCCAAGCTCCCACCTTTGGCAGCAATACACTTTCCAAAAAGATGCGCTGGAGTTTTCCACCCGACTTCTGCGATTCTGGGAAAGGCCCCGCGGGGCAGGTGGGGAAGGCGGCCCACAACCCCTTTGCACGTGTTGCCTTTGGCTTGTGCGGTTTGATTCCCAAGAGAGAGCGTTTGGGCATCATCGGCCTTGCGGATAGCAGGCGTGTTAGAAGCTAAATTAGGGAGATTGGGAGGCATTTCTCTCCATCTTGCATTCCCTCCATGGGATCCCAAGGCTATCTTTCCAGCGGAAAGGGTCAATGCCCCTTTCAAGGGCTCCCTAACTCTCTGGCTCAACCCAGAAGGATGTGAGCCTGCTCGTTGACATTCCCAGCCAAGGGGCTCATGCACAGCGCCATCCTGTTTCCATCATCTCTCGGGGGCTTGAGTGAGGTTTTGAGTGTCTGTGGCATTTGTAACATCTCCCTTCTCTTTCTAACGTTCGTTTTTGTGGCGTCCCGGCACGTGAGGCGGTGCTGCGTGGTGTCCCGTGTCTGTGTGCTGGGAATACCTGGCTTCATTTCTACATAATTTTTGTAATTTTCGTTTCACATGTTATGTTTTGATTTCCAATCAGATTCCTCCCTCCATGTGCGCTGGTGGTTGTGAGTCAAAACATCATGCCCTCACCTGTAGCTTAAAAGGAGGAGAGTCTCAGGTGTGCTGACGGCCGCTCTCTCGTTTTGTGTTTCGCAGGCGCCCATCCCGCGGAGCCAACCGTCTACTTTGTGGTCGACGCCGAGCAAAGCCGAGGCGGGCCACCCTTCCTGATGAACCGGCGGCAGCTGGAGATCCCGGGCGGCGGAAGCCATGCGCTGGATTCGCCGGCCAAGGACGGCTCCTTCCACAGCAGTGAAGGGGAAGCGACGGAGGACGAGGTGGACCTGCTGGACTGCAGCGGATCCCGGCCTCTGCTCTTGGAATCCGACGAGGAGGAGGAGCCCTGCAAGGCCAACCAGGAAAGGGCCGGAGTCTCCGGAGATGCTCCGGATTCCGAGGAGATGGACGTCTTCTCCACCGCGCCGTTCCGGACCTCCAAGCCGGTCCAGGAGGACATCTTCGCCAAAGCACCATTCGCCTCCAAGAGCCCTGTTTCGGCCAAGCCACCAGACGAAAGCGATATCTTCCTCCGGGCACCGTTCACCAAGAGGAAGAGCCAGGAGGAGCTGGCAAAAGAGTTGGCAAAGGAGTCGTCTCCGTCTGCACCCGGAACCGGTCAGTATGGCTTCGGGTCAGCGTCGCAGACCCCAGAAGTGGGCCCCCCGAATTGCCTTCTCCGCCAGGCTCCGTACCCACCGGCCTTGTTCTCCCAGCCCCACAATGTGGACGCGGCCCCGGCTCCAGAGGCGGCTGGGGACCCGTCTGGCGTCGGCAACGACCTCCTGCGCAGCCTTTTGGGCCCAATGGCCGCTCAGCCCTTCCGCCCACAGGCGCTGGCCAAATACTCCCGGCACTACAAAGCAGAGGCCGGCGCCCAGCCCATCGCGGCCTACAAAGTGGTGTCTCAGACCAACCGGCAAGCCATCGCCGGCTCCGTCTCGGTGCCCGCCTCCCTTTCCTCCAGGACTACAGAGCTGCCCGCCTCCGACCCGTTTGCTTCCGCGCCCTTTCCTTCCAAACCGGGGAAGCCGAAGCCCTGAAGCGTTTCTCCCCCGTAGACATGCGGTTTGGTTTATTGTTTTGCATAGGCCGCCCTGCCAAGCCTGTGACGACCGAGTACACTCCGGCTAGAGAGAGAAATATACTATTTGAAGATCCAATTGCTGTGACGCTCAGCTGAATCCTGTGAAGCCATTGGTTTCGGGCTGCTGCATGTTCTCCTTCCTCCTTCCTCCCATTTCCGCCTCCAACATTTAAGCAACTATTGAAGCCGGGAACCAGAAGGGGAAGAAGGTTCTGGGTAGGACTCCTGCCCTCCTGCCATTTGCATCCCTTAAGATTGATAAAGAGTCGAAAAACGTGGCCTCCAGAGAGAAGGCGCTTTGACGGAAACGCCACCAACGCCTCCTGGCTGCTGCCGGTCACTGGAAACAGAAGTTTTGCCCTGCAATGTGTGTGTCCATATAGATTTACATCCCTAGCATCACTTTCCAGGTGGTTTTGGGATTGCAGCCCTTCTGACGAGGTTGGAGCCTTAGGGGAAGTAAAGGAGGAGGTTTGGGATTGGGCTTGGTTGCCCTACGAAGAGCTTCGTGGCGGATTCCTTCAAGAAAACGCCAGGGATTTGGCACGTTCGCCTGTCCTTTCTTTTTCACCCAGGCACAAGTTTTTGCAGCCGCCCCGCCTCCTTGAGATTGAATTATGCATGCACACATAGGCTCAGTAACAAAACTTCCGCCGTCATTGCTTTCCCGTATTTGCACCATATTGAAAACAGCCCACGTTTTTCGTTTCTCTGGAGGAAACTGTTCTAGATCTCTCGGAGTGAGTGGCGCGTGTTTTCCGATACGCCACCTCCTACCTTGCAACCCTTTCCTGTTTCGTGAAGGACAATCTTCAAATTGCTTTTATTGCACCAACAATCCAAGAAGCTGGCATAGGACGGGGTTCGTTTGCAGGAAAACGGAGCGGCGCATTTAGTCACCTTGTGCCTTGTTTTCGGGGAAAGGAGCGTTTTGCGATGAGGCCAGGTTCAGACTTCTGTGTCTTCCGAACGTGGATGTTGTACCTCAAAACTCTTGCAAATCCATGGGTCCAAAAGGAAGTCTAAATCTACTTCATGAAGCCCAATCCACCAGTGAAGGGCTTCTGCCCTTATTCCCAACTAGACCCATTGCGTTGATTGATTGCGGATTGGTGGGTCATTTGGGGTGGGGAGAAACCCTCCCATTTCCACGGCAGGAAGCAACAGCCTTCCAATCCCTCTCAGTGACGTTGACGCTGGATCTCTCTCCTGGATCACGTCTCCTGCCGCTTGCAGGGAGGATATTGATTATTTCTCTGCAAACATGCCTCCGGAGCCCATCCTTGTCTCCGTCACTGTGTTGACGGTTTAGCCATGCTCGTAACATGCTCGTAGCAAACAAATCCTTTTCTTCCTTAATCATTAATGGATCGGGATGGGCCTCATTGACGGGCGAGTGTTGAAGGTGAGAACGCAGTGAGAGGTTGTCACGCCGATTTCAAGCAAAACAGCCCTACATTTTCAACCTGTTCCTGACTTGAAGATCTGACCTTCCAACGGGAGCCATCGTCCTTGCAAAAGGCGACGTTTGGAACGGATTTCCTCCGAAGGATGCCTCTCTGAGAAATATGGAAACGGCAGGACCTTTTCCTTAAGGAAGCAGCACTTTATCCGACAGATGGGCCTTGGTTCCGGGTTTTCTCTCCTCTCTTGGGAAAAGTGCCCCTGAGCACGTGCAGAAAGCCCTCCCTTTGCATTGCCGGAACCCTTGTCTCTTTTAGTTCCGGGTCTCCAAAAGTATTTTGCGAAAGTCAGAGCCGTAATCGCCGTCATTGAAGCATCAAGGAAACCCATCTCTACCTCTTTGCAAAAAAAGGAAATGCTGGAATCGGAGTGCTTTCCCCGCCCGTTTGCTTGACGATCGAGAGCGTGAGGAACCTGCCCGGGAAGAAGAGGAAGGAAACGCTGTTCTTCTTCCACCCATTTCCGCCCTCTTCCATTCCGTATTATTTTTCACTCCAAGGAAACTTTTTGTGCGTGTGTTCTTTTCGTTGTTGCAATGTTTTTGGGACCGGGGCAAAAGACAAATCCCCGAAATGTAGAAACAGCACTGCCTCCGTTATAAGGAAACGGGAAGCTGTAGTTTCTTGCCTTCTGTAGGCACAACTCCGGCATCGTCGCGCTATTATTATTTTTTTCCAAAAGGAAACCAGGAAGCTTCTCCTTTAAGGACACGTTCCTCCTTCCTTCCTTTTCCACGTCGCCGGCTTCTCAAGACGATTCCTCTCGGCAGCGTTACGACAACCAGGGTTTAAATCCAGAGCTGTAATAATATGAATTACATTGATTTGCAGAATATTCAGAGACTGTTATTAAACGCCGGTGGGCATTGTCTCCTCTCACCGAGTCATTGTGAAGATCTCTAAGGAAGGAAACCGGGGCCTCGTTGGGTGCTTTTCGACACTCGTCGGACCAAGTTCAATGTTATTACGGTGTGATCGAAGGCTTTCATGGCTGGAATCCCTGGGTTGCTGTGAGTTTTCCGGGCTGCCTGGAAGCATTCTCTCCTGACGTTTCGCCCACACCGCTGGCAGGAATCCTCATTGGTTGTGAGATCTGTTGGAAACGAGGCAAGTGAGGTTGATATATCTGTGGAATAATGTCCAGGGTGGGAGAAAGTATCCGTGTAATGTCAATCTATATTGCAAAAGTTAAAAATATCTCCATGCTGCTAGCTGTGAAAGAGTTAAGTTGTGGAGCATTTGTCTTTTCTCTTGGCTCTTCTCCCTTGCGTCTGACCGTGATCGCGAGTAAGTGTTTCTGCAATAAATGAAATGTAAATAAAGCAGGGGTGCTCCTTAGGTCGCTCGGGAGCTACTAGTAGATCTTCGGCCCTCTTCCAGGTGATCTTCAGGCCTCACCAGCTGGATGGGGCACTCCTGCCATGCGCGTGCACACCCTGCGCGCACCCTGCACACTCCTGCTGCTGACTTCCACTCTCGCGGTGCTTCTTCTGCCTGCGGGGCATTGCAGGAAGAAGGAAGCATGAGGCGGGGCCTCTGGAGGGAGCGCCCTGCCTCTCTCTCGTCCAGAAGCAGCTGTGCAGCCCCCATTGCCGCGAGACAGGCAGGGCGGAGCGCTCCCTCTGGATCCCCGCCTCGTGCTTCCTCCTTCCTGCAATGCCCCGCAGGCGGAAGAAGCGCTGCGCAGGCGGAAAACAGCAGCAGGAGCACGTGCGGTGGCAGGAGCGCGTGGGAGTGCACGGCGGCGGGGGCAGGTAGATCTTTTGGACTTGGTTGCTTTAAGAGTAGCTCGCATGCTGAAAAAGTGTGAGCCCCCATGAAATAAAGGTACGGAGCCGCTACCGAAGTAGAAACAACTGGGTCTGAATTTCAGTCAGTTAATTGGATGATAAGAAACAAGTTGGCCAGCAAATTGCATTGATAGAAAGAACTCTTGTCTGTTGGAGGCAAGTGTGAATGCTGCCATTGGCCGCCTTGATTAGCATGGAATAGCCTTGCAGCTTCAAAGCCTGGCTGTTGCTGCCCGGGGAATCCTTTTCTGGGAGGTGTCAGCTGGCCCTGTCTGGAATTCCCCTGTTTTCTGAGTCCTGCTCTTTATTTACTGTTTTGATTTTAGAGCTGGTGTGTGTGTGTGTGTGTGTGTGTGTGTGTTTGTATATATATGTATATGTATATGTATATGTATACATACACACATAGCCAGATTTTGTTCATTTCCTTTCTGCTTCTTGTGGATTTCCTTGGCTTCTCTGTGTCGCCTGGCATGATGGGTGCCGGAGTGGGCCAGCATTTTTTGTGTCCTCAAATAATATGCTGTGTACAGGTTGCTTCTTGATGAACCAACCTGGACCAACCTGGACACAAAATACTGTTGGAGAGCACGGCAATGCTGCACCACCCTCATAACCACAACTTCGGACTGCGCAGGGAAAACGTTGGGATCCACAAGAAGCAGGAGGAGAATTCCAACTGAAAGGAAGAAACCATGAAAATGAACAAAATCTGGCTACCAGTACATAAAGAGCAACACTCAAAAACCAGGGGAATTCCAGACAGGAAATAATCAGGGCCAGCTAACACCTTCCAACAAAGGATTCCCCCAGGCAGGAAGCAGCCAGGCTTTGGAGTTGCAAGGCTACTGAATGCTAATCAACATGGCCAATGGCAACATTCACGCTTGCCTCCAACAGGCAAGAGTTCTTTCTCCCACCCTGGACATCAATTCCACAGATATACGTACACTCCACTTGCCTCGTTTCCAGCAGACTTTGCCACCTCTGAGGATGCCTTTAGCCATCGATGTGGGCGAAACGTCAGGAGAGAATGCTTCTGGAACATGGCCAGACAGCCCGGAAAACTCACAGCAATCTATTATTAATATTATTATTACTTTCCATGGGTGCGTTTTGTGAGTCTTGCGGCCCTGATAACCCTCTTTGGGTTTGGAAAAAAGGGCCAAGATGGAACCGGGCACAACGCAAAGCAAACCTCTCCACGAATATAAACCTCTTTAGAAAGCCTGAGAAACTATAACATTTTGTTGGTGACGTTTGCCAACTTTTCGTGTAGCTTCCTATGGACCAATGTGTGGAAATGTGAATCTTCAGAAGGGGAGATGGGCCAGTCCTTTGCTCTTTGCAACCCCCCTTATCGTATTGCCTGCTTTTTGCTGGAGGTTTCCTCTCCCCTTTCTGGGGATGATGGGAATCGTAGTACAATGAAGAAGCTGCTCTAGAGCTCTTAGGAAACGCCTTCGTTGGAGTTTCCCATTCGGCGTCTCCAAGGAAGTGCCCACACTGTAGAGTTAACGCCTCTTGACAGTGCTTTAAACTGCAGTGGTTGCATGCGACGGGGTCCTGGGAAGAAGCCCTCTTCAGCAGAGAAGGCTCTCTCTCTCTCCAGGCCTTGCAGCAGAACTCCAAAGTGGTGTGTTTACAGTGTGGACGCGCTCCGCTTTGGAGGAACGCCACTTGGCTTTGGCTGCCTTATTACCCAACACATGAGGATGGTTTGGGTCTGGTTCACTAGCAAAACACTACACCCCGAGCGAACTCCGTTTTGGATACAGACACCCACTGATTGCAACTTTCCTTCAGTCTTACTATGGGGTCTGGACTTCATTGGGATTGTGTGTGTGTGTGTGTCTATTCTGGCAAAAGAGAGAGCAGAGTGCATCCACATTGTAGAGTTAACACAGTTTTACGTCATTTTGATCACTGAGGGACCCTGGGAGTTGTGTGTGTGAATGTGTATATATGTATGTGTGTGTATATACATATATATTTTGGCAGAGAGAGAGAGAGAGAGCAGAGTGCATCCACACTACAGTTAACACAGTTTTACATCATTTTGATCACTAAGGGACCCTGGGAGTTGTGTGTGTGAATGTGTATATATGTATGTGTGTGTATATACATATATATTTTGGCAAAGAGAGAGAGAGAGAGAGCAGAGTGCATCCACACTACAGTTAACACAGTTTTACATCATTTTGATCACTAAGGGACCCTGGGAGTTGTGTGTGTGTATGCAAATGAGGTGTACAGTACACAGGCACACACACACACATATATCAATCAAAGTCCACCCACACTGAAGAGTGAACATAGTTTGATGGCACTTTGACCGCTAATGGACCCTGGGAGTTGGTGTGTGTGTGTGTGTGTATGTGTGCGTATGTATAATAATAATAATAATAATAGAGGCATCCTCTCCCTCTATATATATAGATATAGACAAATGAGGATATATATATAAACACACACATGCACATATACATACATACACACACACACACACGCACAATCATTGGGGAAAAGGATGACTTCAATCTGCAAAGGAGGAACTTGGTGTTTGTTTCTACCCAGAAGCAGTTCATTTTCTTTTTCTGGAGGAGCTGAAAGGCAGCTTCGCGCGAAAGCTCTTGTCTTTCTCCTTTCTGCCTTCGCTTCTCCATCTTTTTCCCCCCATCAAACTCTCCAAATTGACTCTCATTTCGTTTATTTCACTTTGGAGGGTGATGGGAGTTGTAGTTCCACGTCGACGGTGCTGTATTTAAACCCATTTATGGCCATGACGTGGGGACGATGAACAAGACTTGTTTACGGAGTCCCACCCGAGGGACTCTGAGGCTGGATTGTTGTTGTTGTTATTATTATTTATGCTATTTTTCCCTCTTTTCCATTATTTTTGAGGAGCGTTTAAATCAAGCCAAGGAATACTTGGAGTCACGGTCATTATTTGGACGTAACTTCCCATTTTGTTTCCACCCCGGAAATATTTTGTCAATGATATTTATACTTGGGTGGGGGGGAAAAATCTCATTATCCTGTATATCCTCATTATCCCGTATATTCACATTGAAAACAATGGCTGGGAATGACTTGAAGAATCCCTTTGGAGGAGCCTGGCCTTGGCCGCAGCCCTCGCCACCTCTCGACTCCTTTCCGGAGGAAACACTAGCGCTGGAAACGGTTGTATTCTCTATGAAATAAAAAGCTTTGTCGTTAGGACGGTGGTGACCGTGACGCATTTCTAATCATCCTAACACCGTGGTTCCCAAAGTGTTGGTACCGCCCCCTAGTGTTTGGTGAGGCGATCCAAGGGGGCGGGGGGAGGCTCAGGAGAATTTGGGGGGCACTGAAGCCCTGTAAGGGGGCGGTGGCGGGATTCCAACTCGCAAGCGTGTGAGTGTGCGCCTGCCATTTGGAAACCCCGTGCAGGCGCTGCCTGGAAACCGCAGTGCGTGCCCCCTTCCTCTCCTCAACTCCGCCCACGGCTCAGTCCTGTATCGCCCCTTCCAATCCAACGGGTCCCTTGGAAGGAAGCGGCGATACCGATTGCGCCATGGGCAGGGTTGAGCCTGAGGAGGCAGGCTGAAACAGTCGCGCTGCAGTGTGCCTGCCAGTTGGAGGCAACGCCTGCCCAGGGATTGCAACTGGCAGGCTGGAGACTGTTGTGCGCCATGGGAGTGTGTGCCTGCCAGGCTGAGACTGTTGTGCGCTTGGTCCAGCGCGAGAAGGAAAGCCTCCGCGTCTGCAAATGCCCCTGAGTCCTGGGAGATGGCTGGCGGAAAATGCGTTTCCAGTATTCTCTAGCTCCAGCGCAATGCCTGGGATTATAGGTGAACTATAAATGGCTACAACTCCCAAATGAGAATTGCTGTTGGGAGTTCAAAATGCTCTTTGATTATAGGTGAACTATAAATCCCAGCAGCTACAACTCCCAAATGACAAAATCAATCCCCCACAACTCCACCAGTGTTCAACTTTGGGCATATTGAGTGTTTGTGCCAAATTTGGTCCAGATCCAGGGTTGTTTGGGTTCAGAGTGCTCTCCAAATGTAGGTGAACTACATCTCCCCTAAATCACTGCCAATTCCTCCCAGACCCCTCCAGTGTTTTCTGTGGGTCATGGGGCTTCTGTGAGCCAAGTTTGGTCCAGGTCTGTCATTCATGGGGTCTCGGCTGTAGAAGTCAGAGCTGAATCGATCGAAGGTACTGCAAATCCCATCATCCATTGTCCATACTCCCCCAAACATTGTTTTTGTGATTAATCACTTTGCTTTAATTATGTTCAGTTTGAAACAATGAAAATACATCCTGCATATTAGATATTTGCATTAGAATTCGTAAGAGTAGCAAAATTGTCCCCCGCCCTCCTCACCTCTCTCGAGGGACTCAGGCCGGCATCACAGCAAAGATTCCATGCCGTGCAATTTAAAAACCACTACAACAACATATTAAAATACATTAAAACTCAACACAAAACCACATCGCCATCAAAACCATTCCACTCAATCTGTAAACGTGGTCATTCATTCAGACAATAGCCCGTCTCAGCCTATTCTGGGAAGGCTTGGTTCCACATCCAGGTCTTCACCAGCCTCCTAAAGGACAACAGGGAGGGGGCAGGTCTGGCATCACTTGGGAGAGCGTTCCACAGCCGAGGGGCCACCACAGAGAAGGCCCTGTCCCTCGTCCCCATCAGTCGCACTTTCGAAGCCGGCGGGACCGAGAGCAGGGCCTCTCCGGAGGATCTTAATATCCTTGATAGTTTGTAGGGGAGAATCCGTTCGGACAGGTAAACTGGGCCAGAACCGTATAGGGTTTTGTAGGTTAAAACCAGCACTTTGAATTGTGCCCGGAAGCTAATTGGCAGCCAGTGGAGCTGGCGCAGCAAGGGCGTTGTGCGCTCCCTGTACCCTGCTCCTGTTAGTAACCTGGCTGCCAAAAGTTGGACTAATTGCAGCTTCCGAGCAGTCTTCAGAGGCAGCCCCACGTAGAGAGCGTTGCAGTAGTCTATTCAAGATGTAACCAGAGCGTGGACCACTGTGGCCAAGTCAGACTTCCCAAGGTACGGGCACAGCTGGCGCACGAGTCTTAACTGTGCAATAGCTCCCTTGGCCACCACCAAGACCTTGGGCTCCAGGCTCAGCGATGAGTCCACGATCACTCCCAGGCTGCGAACCTGCGCCTTCAGGGGGAGTGTCACCCCGTCAAGCACAGGCTGTGACCCTATGCCCTGTCCGGCCTCTGTCTTGTCTGGATTAAGTTGCAATGCGTTCGCCCTCATCCAGTCCGTCACAGCGGCCAAGCACCGGTTCAGGACGGAAGAGCCTCCTTAGTAGCCGGTGGAAAGGAGTCACAGAGTTGGACGTCATCTGCGTACAGGTGACACCGCACCCCGACACTCCGAAGTAGTGAGTGTTCCCTCGCTACTTTGCGGTTCGCTTATTGCAGACTCGATGTTTTGTGGATTTTTTAAAAAAAATTAAAATGTATATCGCTGTATTTTTGCTGTTTCGCGGGTTTTTGCTGCCGCCGCTGCCGCTCTCCGGGGCGCTTTCCGTCCTCAATCCTTCCAGCCTTGAAGGGCATTTCCTTCGCTTTATTTTAAGTGTATGTATAAATATTAAAATAGAGTATCTATATCGCGGTTTTTCACTTATTGCGGGAGGTCGCGGAACCTGACCGCCGACACGTGTGAGGGAACACTGTATTTTAATAATACTTACCTGGATTGTAGCCGAGGTAGGACATGGTTTTTGTCACGTCATCACCATTCAGTTCAATATATTTTATCCTTCGTGGGGTGATATAATATATTGGATGTACATGTAATATTGATAATATTATAATGCAATACAATATAATACTAATAATACAATATAATAATATAGAATGCTAATATTTTATTTTTATTAGCCCTGCTTCTATAAGATATCTCTCTCTCAGCCCGAATATTGAGGCGGTGAACAAGCGGCAGCAAGTGCCCACGTGCAACACATCGTAATAAGATAAAAAACAGTCATATAAAACCATATAAATTAACAATTAAAACTACAAAATGCAAACCTCAGCTCCACAATCTTAAAATCGGTTTCCGTTTCGTTGTCATACTAATCCTTTGATCTCGAGTAAGTAAAGTTCGCCTGCAAATGCTTGCTCGAACAGCCAAGTCTTGTCTTTTGTACCAAATGTCAGGAGGGAGGGGGCCGATCTGATGTCACTAGGAAGGGAGTTCCAAAGCCGAGGAGCCACCACTGAGAAGGCCCTGTCTCTCGTCCCCGCCAGGCGCGCAATGCAAAGCAGGCGGGACTGAGAGCAGGGCCTCTCCGGATGATCTTAAGCATCTCGATGGGTCATACGGAGAGATGCGTTCGGACAGGTAAGTTGGACCAGAACCGTTTGGAGCTTTAAAGGCCAAAACCAGCACTTTGAATTGTGCCCGGTAGCAAACTGGCAGCCAGTGGAGCTGGCGCAACAGGGGAGTTGTGCGCTCCTTGAGTGCCGCTCCTGTTATCAACCTGGCTGCTGTCCGTTAGACCAATTGAAGCTTCCGAGCAGTCTTCAAAGGCAGCCCCATGTAGAGAGCGTTGCAGTAATCTAGACGGGATGCAACCAGAGTGTGGACCACCGTGGCCAAGTCAGACTTCCCAAGGTACGGGCGCAGCTGGCGCACAAGTTTTAATTGTGCGAACGCTCTCCTGGTCACCACCGAAACCTGGGCTTCCAGGCTCAGCGGTGAGTCCAGGATCACACCCAGGCTGCGAATATTGTGCTCTGCTGACAACATATTATGATACTGATAATAATATAATGCAATACAGTGTAAATAATATAGAACGCTAATATTGTGCTCTGCTAATAACATATTATAATATAGATAATATGGTGATAATGCAGTGCAATAGAATACTAATCAAAAAAGACCTTTTAAACCTTGAGCACAAAAAAACCCCACTCCCTGCAGTTCCCACTTCTGGCCAGCAGGGGCCCCTGGAGGCGCTCTTGAGGTGCGGAGGAGCGCGCGCAGGCGCAGGAACGTCGTCGCGGGAGGCGGGGCCTCGTCCTTCGCGCGGGCCAATCGGAGGCCGCGGATCAGGCGCTCGCGCCGGGCAGCCCGCCCAAGGGGTCCTTGGTGGGTGAGGGGTCAGGCAAGATGGCGGCGGCGAGGGGCTTGGCGGCGGCGGCGGCCTTGGGGCGGCTGCGGGGCCGGTAGGTGCCTCCGAGGGGAAGGGAGGGCCCGGGGAGCGGGGCAGGCCGAGCCCCAAAGCGGCGGCCGGCGGTTTAGGCCCTTTTTGCTTTATCGGACTACAACTCCCAGAAGCCTCCTCGCCCGCCCGCCACGCAGGGAATTCTGGGAGTCGTAGTTTCCCCAAAAGCCCTCTTTCCCGGCCTCTTGGCGCCCTGCTGTCATCCCAGAATAGCTTTGCCTCCCTCCCTACCTGCAAATTAGCATATTCATGAGCTCCTTATGCATATGCTAATTTATGCACCATGTCTCAAGTAAACACAAAGTTTCTCCTTGCCTGCAAGTTAGCATATTCATAAACATTAATAATATTCATGAGCTCATTATGCATATGCTAATTTATGCATGAAGCGTCAGGTGCATTTCCTTTTCTCAAATAACAATATGAACACAAATTGTCTCCCTTCATGCAAATTAGCATATTCATAAACATATTAATAATATTCATGAGCTCATTACTTATATGCTAATTTATGCATGGAATGTCAGATGCAGGCAGTTTCGCCCTGTGCAGATTAGCATATTCATAAACATATTCATAAAATTCATGAGCTCATTATGCATATGCTAATTTATGCATGGAATGTCAGGTGAACGCAGTTCCGCCCTGTGCAGATTAGCATATTCATAAACATATTAATAATATTCATGAGCTCATTACTTATATGCTAATTTATGCATGGAATGTCAGATGCAGGCAGTTTCGCCCTGTGCAGATTAGCATATTCATAAACATATTAATAATATTCATGAGCTCATTACGCATATGCTAATTTATGCATGGAATGTCAGATGCAGGCAGTTTCGCCCTGTGCAGATTAGCATATTCATAAACATATTCATAAAATTCATGAGCTCATTATGCATATGCTAATTTATGCATGGAATGTCAGGTGAACGCAGTTCCGCCCCTGTGCAGATTAGCATATTCATAAACATATTAATAATATTCATGAGCTCATTACTTATATGCTAATTTATGCATGGAATGTCAGATGAAGGCAGTTTCGCCCTGTGCAGATTTGCATATTCATAAACATATTAATAATATTCATGAGTTCATTACGCATATTCTAATTTATGCATGGAATGTCAGGTGAACGCAGTTCCGCCCTGTGCAAATTAGCATATTTATAAACACAATTCACAAACTCATATATATGCTAATTTATTACCTTTTTAAAAAATCGTGGAAAGTTTCTCCCTGTCTGCAAATTAGCATATTCATAAGCATATTTGTAATATCCACAAGCTTATTATGCATATGCTAATTTATGCACAAAGTGACAAGTGCGTTACCTTTAAAAAATAATGGAAAGTTTCTCCCTAACCCTAACCCTGTCTGCAAATTAGCATATTCATAAACATTAAAATATCAATGACTTAATTATGCATATGCTAATTTATGCATAAAGCATCATGTGAACACAGTTTCTCCCTGTCTGCAAGTTAGCATATTCATAAGCATAATAATATGCACGAGCTCATTATGCATATGCTAATTTATGTATAAAGGGCCAGGTACATTTCTTTTTCTCAAAATGATTATGAACACACAAGATTCTCCCGGTCATACTAATAAACATAATATTCGTGAGCTCATTATGCATATGCTAATTTTTGTGTGGAGTGTCAGGTGCATTTCCTTTTCTCAAAAAAATTATGAACACAAAAGTATTTTTGCAAATGAAAATGTATCTGACACTTGATGCATAAATTAGCAAAAGCATAATGAGCTCATGGAACATATTATTATTATGTTTTTGAATATGCTAATTCACAGGTGGGAAAAACATATGTGTTATTTGCACCAGGAATGTGGCGCAGCTGGCTGGGAGTCAGCTGCATAAGATCTGCACTGACGAGAAGGTCATGAGTTCGAGACCTGCCCGGGTCGGGGTGAGCTCTCAACCAATTGTGTAGCTCGTTGTCTGTCTATGTATGTTATATGTCTATGGCATTGAATGTTTGCCTGTATATGTGCATTGTGATCCGCCCTGAGTCGCCTGCTGCAGGGTGAGAAGGGCGGAATATACATGAAGCAAATAAATAAATAAATATTAGTGGGTTGCTGTGTGTTTTACGGGCTGTGTGGCTATGTCTCAGTAGCATTCCCTCCTGACGTTCTGCCTGCATCTGTGGCTCATGGCATCGTCAGAGGTTTGCTCAGAGGTCTTTGGAGCCATTTATTCTACAATGGAGATGTACGTAATGTATCCCTGGTTGGATCTGGAAGTGGGACGTTGATGCGCAAACGTGTCTTTTCCTTTCAGCGTCTGCCATTTGGGATGGAGAGGTCTTCCTTCGACAGCCAGGCACCTTCAGCACTTTGCTGCCCTGCAGAGGTTCCCAGCTCGGCCTGCGAGGCTGCCGTCGGGTGAGCGTTCAAGGGGGGATGCCGCTCAAGAGGGATCCGCCATGCCAATAAGGGACTTTTTTTGGGAGGTTTTGGGATCCATGCACGCAATTACCATCTTTACCTTGTGCCTCATGCACAGCTCAATTTTCAAAACTCTGACGCTTAGGAAAGTATTTGGTGGCTGTGATTTTCTGGGCTGTTTAGCCAGCAGGTTCCAGTTGCATAGGTTAGAGCAGTGTTTCCCAACCTTTCTTGAGCCACGGCACATTTTTAACATTTCCCAAATCTTGGGGCACACCACCGACCAAAATGACACAAAATGACACTCTAACACAGTCATACATATAATTAATATGTTTTTAAATGTATTTATACACTCAGGGTGAAACCTGGGCCTGTTTCGATGAACTCAACATAGAAATCCTGGCAGGAATGGCAGAAAGACACAAACTTCCCACACAGAACTCCCATAACCAAGAGAAAATACTGTAAGAGTTTGGTGGGCATTGACCTTGGGTTTTGGAGTTGTAGTTCACCTATATCCAGAGAGCACTGTGGACTCAAACAATGTTGGATCAGGACCAAACTTGGCATGAATACTCCATATGGCCAAATGTGAACACAGATGGAGTCTGGGGAAAATAGACCTTGACATTTGGGAGTTACAGTTTCTGGGATTTATAGTTAACACACAATCAAAGAGCATCCTGAACTCTTGCAACAATGGAATTGAACCAAACTTGGCCTATTGAACTCTCATTACCAACAGAAAGTATTGAAAGGGTTTGCTTGGGAATTGACCTTGAGTTTGGAAGTTGTAGTTCACCTACACCCAGAGAGCACTGTGGACTCAAACAATGTTATGTTATGTTGTTGTTTGTTTTCTATCCAGAATCACAATGTTGGAAGGAGGCTCACCGCTTTAAGGTCCCTCAAACAGGCATGGGAAAACTTCAGCCCTCTGGGTGCTTTGGACTCCCAACTCCCACCATTCCTAACAGCCTGAGGCCCTTTCCTGCTTAAGTGGCTGAGGGGGGGGAAGGAAAAGGGCCTGAGGCTGCTAGGAATGGTGGGAGTTGGAGTCCAAAACACCTGGAAGGCCCAAGTTTGCCCATGCCAGGTTTCGACAGAGACCTCTTCCTCCCCCTCCCCCTTCGCGCCCTTCCTTCCCCCTCCTGCCAAACACTTTTTCTTCTACACTGCCGCTTCTGCGGCCATTTTGATCCGAGGGGGCAGCGTGAGCGTGTTCAGGAGGGGGGAGGGAGGAAGACACGACCCGTGCGAGCGCTACTGCGCAGACTCGCCCCAGAGCAAAGCGAGCAGAGCGTGGCTGGGAAGAAGGGAGCCCAAGAGGAGAAGAAAAAGTGTTCGGCAGGAGGGGGAAGGAAGGGTGTTGGAGGTTCCCATTTCCCACGGCACACCCGATGATCGCTCACGGCACACTGGTTGGGAAACACTGTGTTAGAGAATATGTATAACAATTCCGTCCATCTTCACACCCCCGGTGATACAACAATAATAATCTTTATTTATACCCCACCATCATCTCCTCACAGGGGACTCAGGGCGGCTTACATGAGCCCAGGCCCAAACAAGAAATTACAGTGAAATAAAAATCAAAAACATCAACAACAACATAATAATTAGACTGCTGCATAGAATTAATTTACTAACAAAACTCTGTGACCGTCATATCACATTTTTATAATATTATCCACATCACTGGTGTCTTGTTTACGGCGTTTCCTTTTAGAGATGTCGGTGCGGTCGATGTTCATCCAGACGCAAGACACCCCGAATCCAAACAGCCTGAAGTTCATCCCGGGAAAACCGGTCTTGGCGTCCAGGACCATGGAGTTCACCTCGCCTGCGTCCACCTATTGCTCGCCCTTAGCCAAGTGAGAGGCGGTGCCATGGGTCTGTGAATGCAATCCGACGCCACCTTAACTTCCAGTACTCAGTGCTGTTGGATCCCGGGAGTTGTAGCTCTGCAAAGCCCTTCACCTTCTTCTCTGCCTGAGAGTGATGGTGCCTCCGAACTAAAACTCCCAGGATCCCATCGCATTGGAAGTTAAAAGTGAAGGGGGGGGGGGGAGGATGCAGTTCCACCTCATCTCTTGTGCTATACTAATAATATAATATATTGTATACACATATAGTATTTATATTATAATGTAATACAATATACTACTACTAATAATGCAATATTATTATTATATATTTTACATGTAATATTACGAATAATATTACAATATAATGGTATAGTACAATGTAGTAATATATAATACTGATATTGTGCTATGCTAATAATATAATATATTGTATATATTATTAATATTATTTATTCAAACATCTATTGCCGCCACTCCCCGAGGGCTCGGAGCGGTTCACAAGCTTGACATAAAACAATTTACACACAAACAATACGGCAACAACAAACAATACAGTCCTATAAGGGCACCATCTTGCCATCAAAAGAAGGGAGACTGGGAGGCCCTAAAGGGATCACCGGTGACCTATTGCCGGTGAGTAAGGTGGCCTGCATTCTACTCTGTGGCAGCCCAAGAGGGGCGCCCCGGTTTGCCAAGGGAATCTTCTTATTGACCTTATTGTGCTCAGAACGTGTCCGTCGGGGCTCTAGCTGCCTATAGCGCGAGCTCCAAAAAGTTCTGGCCTGGAATGTCCTCTGAGTCCTGAATTCAACTGGTCTGGACCTTCTCTCCTTTGGAAGAGTCGCCCGTTGCCTGGTGACTTCGTGGACTCGGCGATCTCGGTGAGGAGCCAACCTTGTCCGGTACACCATGGTGGGGGCGGAAGAATGACTTCTGTTCCGAGGTTTCCGGCGCCGTTTCCGCTTCTTCCGGGGGCCTTACAGCTTCTGCTGTGGGTCTCTTCCGGGTTTGGAGTCCTCCAGGGGCGGGGACTTCCGCTATGAACTGCATCCGGGTCTCCCTTCTTCCCTGGACGGGGACGTCTGGCTTGGTTGAGCATTTCCAAGGTCGGACGCCATGTTGGGCCGATCCAGCTCAACCTGGCTTCCCCACCCTCCCACAGTACAGTGTCGGCGGGGGTGGGGGTTCCGGGTAGCGGCTAAGGCAGTATGTGTGTGTGTGTGTGTGTGTGTGTGTATATATAAAGAGAGAGAGTTTATGTTCTATGTAATTGACTATGTTGTTTTTTTATTGATTTTATTTTGTTGTTATGTTGTTGGGCTTGGTCTTATGTAAGCCCCCCGAGTCCCCGTTGGGGAGATGGTGGCGGGGTACAAATAATAATAATTATTACTATTGATTTATTTAAAACTTTTGTCCCCCGCCCTTCTCACCTCTCTCGAGGGACTCAGACCGGCATAACAGCAAAAATTCAATGCTATACAATTTAAAAACAACAACAACAACATATAAAAATACATAAAAACCCAGCATAAAACCACATCGCCATTAAAACAATTCCACTCCGTCTGTAAACGTGGTCATACATTCAGACAATAGCCAATCTCAGCCTCTTCTGGGAAGGCTTGGTTCCACATCCAGGTCTTCACCAGCCTCCTAAAGGGCAACGGAGAGGGGGCAGACCTAGCATCACTTGGTAGAGAGTTCCACAGCCGAGGGGCCACCACAGAGAAGGCCCTGCCTCTCCCCACCAGCCACGCTTGTGAAGCTGGCGGGACCGAGAGCAGGGCCTCTCCGGAGGATCTTAATGTCCTTGAGGGTTCATAGGGGAGAATCCGTTCGGACAGGTAAACTGGGCCAGAACCGTATAGGGTTTTGTAGGTTAAAACCAGGAAGCTAATTGGCAGCCAGTGGAGCTGGCGCAGCAAGGGAGTTGTATGCTCCCTGTGTCCCGCTCCTGTTAGTAACCTGGCTGCCAAGCGTTGGACTAATTGCAGCTTCCGAGCAGTCTTCAGAGGCAACCCCACGTAGAGAGCGTTGGCAGTAGTCTATTCGGAATGTGACCCGAGCATGGACCACCGTGGCCAAGTCCGACTTCCCAAGGTATGGGCGCAGCTGGCGCACAAGCTTTAACTGTGCAAAAGCTCTCCCGCGTACCGCCGAGACCTGGGGTTCGAGGCTCAGCGATGAGTCCAGGATCACTCCCAGGCTGCGAACCTGCGCCTTCAGGGGGAGTGTGACCCCGTCCAGCACAGGCTGTGACCCTATGCCCTGTTCGGCCTTTCCACTGACCAGGAGTGCCTCTGTCTTGTCTGGATTTAGTTTCAATCTGTTCGCCCTCATCCAGTCCGACACAGCGGCCAAGCACCAGTTCAGGACTTGAACAGCCTCCTTAGTAGCAGGTGGGAAGGAGTGGCAGAGTTGGACATCATCTGCGTACAGGTGACACCGCACCCCGAAACTCCGGATGATCTCCCCCAATGGCTTCATGTAGATGTTAAATAACACAGGGAACAGCACTGAACCCTGCGGGACCCCACAGTACGTTATATCTTGTAAGCTGCTCTGAGTCCTCTTCGGGGTGAAATGGGTGGCATATAAATGTCGTAAATAAATAAACTGCATTCTACAATGTGGACATGTCTATAGTTTCCTGATAGATCTGCTGGTCATTCAGGCCCAGCAAAAGTGAGTCGTTACTCTCCCTTTTCAGAAATGCTTGAAATGGGAAGCGCGTTGGGTTTTGGAGCGTTTGCATTTCTGGATTATTATACTGCGATGCTATTAGTAATATTTTATGTAATATAAAATATATAATTATATTGTATTATTACTAGTATATTGTATTACATAATAATATTATCAATAATATATGTGTATACAATATATTATATTATTAGCACAGCACAATAACAGTATTATATATTACTATACTGTACTATGCCGCTATACGGTTTCTTTATTTTCCTTTCCTTTTTCGATAGGCAGCTCTTCAGGATCGAAGGCGTCAAAAGCATCTTCTTTGGGGCCGACTTCATCACGGTCACAAAGGTAGGCCCAAATCATCCTTGCTCACAGCATTCTGCCTTTAAAATAGGCTTTTTCCTGCTTCTTGGCAGAAGGAGGTTGGACTGGAAGGCCACGAAGTTTCTTCCAACTCAATGATTCTACGAGGGTTGAATGAAAAGTAATGCCTCCTCCTTCGTTACTTGGGTCTGGATGGGAATATTTTAATAAATCCAACGCAGAAATGATCCTTAGAATGTGCTCTTTAACGACCACTATTCACTTTTCCACATAATCACCAGACAATCGGATACATTTCTGCCAACGATGAACAAGTTTTCTGAAGCCGTCACGGAAGAAGTCGACGCTCTGTTTCCGCAAGCAGTGCCTCACAGTTCTCTCAACGTCTTCACCAGAAGCATAATGATTTCCCCACACATCTTCTTTCATTCTCAGGAACAGATGGAAGTCAGGCGGTGCTAAATCTAGATCAGGGGTGGGCAATTATTTTTTTCAAGGAGCCACACAAGAGCCAAAAAATATTATGGAGGGCCGCACCTAAAGGCTGAACTACATTCTAATCTACATTATTTATTTATTTATTTACTTACTATATTTACTATATATTAAACATCATTAATATTAACATATTAATATATCAAGAAAGATTCATATATTATTAGTATTAATGTCATAATTATTATATAGTATATATATAGACATAATATATTGAAATTATAATATAATATAACATATTATTTATTATATTATTATATGATTTATTATAAAATTATTATAAAATAATAATAAAAACCACTAAAATAAAATAAAATTAGATTCAAGAAGACAAGGTGCGAACCAAAATGGCCCCAGCCCAGAGGATTGCAAAGCGGACCCAGCTGCCGCCGCAGCAGAAGAGAGCAGAGCAGCAGACGATCGGAGGCTGCAGGCCTCCGCCTGCTCTCGCCCCCAGCCGTTCCCAGCTGATCGCCCTGCTATGGAGTGCCTGCCATCCCGGGCCTGCAGGGGGAGCAGCGGCTGGCTGAGGCGATTCGACCTGGCGACCCGGAAGACAATCAAGTCTACCGGGTCGCCAGGGCGATCAGCCCTGCAGGTCGCCGAGTGCTCCTAATGCAGGTCCGGATTGGCAGGCACTCCAAAGCTGCTGTGATGGGATGGCGGCAGCGGCACCCCTTCTTGGTCCCGCCCCCCTTCTCCCCAGGCCAGACAGAATCGGCTGCTGGGCCGGATCTGGCCCGCGGGCCGTAGGTTGCCCACCCCTGATCTAGATTGTATGGAGGATGCCGTATGGTGGTGAGATCCAGTCTCTGAACTCCTGCTGTGTCCCCCATGGTGCACAGATCTTCCAATAGCCAAGCAAAGCCATAATGTGACCCACACATTCTTGTGAAATGCCGATTATGCTTGAAATTTATCTCTGAGTGATACGACGATCACCCTGAATCAATCTGTCCACCTTTTGCTTGTGAAACTCGGTGGTTGCCATCACAGGACGTCCAACTCTTGGTTTGTCACGCAGGTCCGATGTTCCCATCTCAACATCTTTAAACTTACCCAACGGCGCACAGGACTCACATCAACACAATCACCACAGCTTGCAATCTCTGATTAATCTCCTGTCTTCGGCTGTCAAGAATTCAATGACTGCACGTTGCTTAAGTCGCATTGCCCGACCGTCTGCGCAGGGTTCCATACTTGGCACGTTAACAACACAACCGTTCAAAGCTAAGGCTTCCCACCAAAATGGAAGTGTCGAGGAGAGTCTCCTGAACAAGCCAGTACCTGCCGCATACCAGGACTGCCATCTGTTGAAGAGTTACGAAGGCGGAGGCATTACTTTTCATTCAACCCTCGTATGATTCTATGCTTCCAAATAGACGACAGCAAAGATTTATGTATGGGTTTGCTTGTTTGCACAAAGCTCTGCCTTGTTTTCTCCCCATTGCAACTGGAGGAGGAAAGCTCTTCCAAACCTTGTTTCCAGCCCCCATTTATCACCCTTTCTTTCTTTCTTTCTTTCTTTCTTTCTTTCTTTCTTTCTTTCTTTCTTTCTTTCTTTCTGTTTTTGCAATACTCTAGACACATTAAAAGACAGATTAAAGCAGTTGCTGCTTAATGGCCCTTTTCCCGGGGGAAGCAAATGTCATGGAGAAAGGGGAAAAATCCCTGAAATCTCAATTTTGTGAAATGCGTGGCTGGCTTAAAAAATATGGTCAAAGTCGCTCGAGGAGACTCTCATTAAAAGTCGTTTTGAAATGCATCGGATAACCTCGTTTCCACCGAAATGAAGGGACATTGTTGTTATTGTTATTTAGTGATGCCCTGCTTTTTCTCTGCTAAAGGAGATTCAGAACTGCTAACACTCGGAAAAAAATCCCATCGCAATATGTGAATGGAAACCTAACGCATTAATGCAGCCGATCCAGTTCAATCATAACCATAGCAATATTGCAGTATCCTGCTTTGCAACGGCTGCAGAGCTGTTTGGGCTGGAAGTCAGCCTGAAGAAAATGGAAGTCCTCTACCAGCCCGCACCACAGGAAGAACACCACCATCCCCACGTCAGCATAGGCATATCTGTGCTCAAGTCCGTTCAGCAGTCCACCTACCTGGAAATCATCATCTCTTCAGGCACCAAGATTGACAAAGAGATAGATCACAGATCAGCAAAGGCATAGAGTGCATTCAGGAGGCTCCACAAAAGAGTCTGGAGCAACAAGCACCTGAGGCAAAGCACCAAAATCAGTGTGTACAGAGCAATCGTACTGTCTATTCTCCTCTATGGGTCTGAAACACGGGTCACCTATCGCCAACACCTACGACTCCTCAAACGCTTTCTCCAGCGCTGTCTTTGCACAATCCTAAATATACGCTGGACCGACTATGTGACGAATGTTGCTGTCCTTGAGCAAGCAGGGGTCACCAAGAAGACACGCCGAATATATATATTCTGTCTCGGCATTACTTCGGGAACGAAGATTCTGAGGAAGGACTCATCCCATGCTTTTTACAAGTGCGTTGATGACTAAAAAGGCCAATCTGAGACAGGCAAGTCCGGTTGCAGAAAGCACAGCAGAAGGTCTCCTTGGGTGATGTTGTTTCCAAGTTGTGGTTCTTTCTGCGTTGTCGTTTCTCTTCGAGACCCGTTCGGCGTGTCTTCTCGAAAGAGGCCGCAGCATTGTGGAGAGTGCGTCTCCATGCCTCCCGATGTGAGGCCAGGGTGGACCATTGTTGGGGATCAATCTGGCCGAGCCTGAGATGTTGTTTCAGGGAGTCCTTGTATCTCTTTTTGGGGCGCCTCTCTTGCGCTGACCCGTGGCGAGTTCACCATAGAGTAGTATCTTTGGGAGGTGATGGTCCTCCATCCTAGAGACCTCGTGCCCTGCCCAGCGCAGCTGTGTTCTCAATAGCATGGCCTCAACGCTGGTGACCCCTGCTTGCTCAAAGACAGCGACATTCGTCACATACAGTTCATATATACACACACAAAACACATGTACCCAGACAGGGCCATGTACCCACACAAAACACAGGGGATGGCTAGTATTGCAATATAACAATATAATATACTGCAATCTTGCATATTGCCTTTTGCAATATTTTGGAATATAACACATGTTGCAATGTAATAGTAATGCGTTCATTCTGCAGTGTGTATGCACCCATGTTTCCACTCAGTGGCACCTTGGAGACCATCTTTTATATTTCAGAACTGCTTTCTCTACCTTAAACGGCTGCCATTCATGAAGCTGTTTCTCGATCACCTTTCTAGGAAAGCGAGGACGTGGATTGGAACTTAATCAAGCCCGACATTTACGCCACCATCATGGACTTCTTCGCCTCCGGCCTCCCTGTCGTCACCGACGAGGCGCCTCGCCCAGAGACAGGTGAGCGGATGATGCTCGGAAATGGGGAAAGCGGGCGTCCAAGTTGGAAGTGAAGCGGCAACGCGAAGAGTCCACCTCCTTCATGCTCCCCTTGATGTGCCGGTTTGCAGACACACCATCATCATCATCACCTGTATCTCTACCTGTCTTTGCTCTCGGGAACTGAGACCCAAAGCAGTTCGCAACCACAAGGAATGGACAAGAACTAGAGAGTTCTGTCCCAAGTCGGTTTGGAGAATCTCTGTTACCAGTCACAAAGAGAGAAAGATCAATAGATAGATGGATCAGGAATTGGGATGGATGGGTAAGACATAGGAATAAGGATATAGGGATGGATGGGTCAGGAATTGAGATAGATCAATCGATAGATAGATAGATAGGGAGATAGATCGATCAATAGATCAGATAGATAAGAGAATAATATAGGGATGGATGGGTCAGGAATTGAGATAGATCAATCGATAGATAGATAGATAGAGATAATAGGGATAGGGATGGATAGATCGATCAATAGATCAGGAATTGGGATGGATAAGGAAAGAGGGAAAATAAGAATAGATACATAGAGATGGATAGATGGCTGGATGAATAGAAAGATAGATCAGTGTTTCCCAACCGGTGTGCCGTGAGCGATCATCAGGTGTGCCGTGGGAAATGGGAACCTCCAGTACCCTTTCTCCCCCTCCTGCTGAACACTTCTTCTTCTCCCCTCGGGCTCCCTTCTTCCAAGCATCGCTCTGCTCGCTCTGCTCACGCTGCCACCATTTTGATCCGAGGGGGTAGCATGAGCGTGTTCAGGAGAGGAGGGGGGAAGGAGGAAGACGTGGGGCGAGTCTGCGCAGTAGCGCTCGCATGGGTCACGTCTTCCTCCCTCCCCCCTCCCCTCCTGAAGAAGAGAGCCCGAATGCAGAAGAAAAAGTGTTTGGCAGGAGGGAGAAGAAAGGGCGCGAAGGGGGAGGGGGAGGAAGAGGTCTCTGTCGAACGCTGGCATGGGCAAACTTGGACCTTCCAGGTGTTTTGGACTCCAACTCCCACCATTCCTAGCAGCCTCAGGCCCTTTTCCTTTTCCCCCCTCAGCCACTTAAGCAGGAAAGGGCCTCAGGCTGTTAGGAATGGTGGGAGTTGGAGTCCAAAGCACCCAGAGGGCCAAAGTTTGCCCATGCCTGTTTGAGGGACCTTCAAGTGGTGAGCCTCCTTCCAACATTGGGATTCTGGATAGAAAACAAACAACAACATCACATAACATTGTTTGAGTCCACGGTGCTGTCTGGGTGTAGGTGAACTACAACTTCCAAACTCAAGGTCAATTCCCAAGCAAACCCTTTCAGTACTTTCTGTTGGTAATGAGAGTTCAATATGCCAAGTTTGGTCCAATTCCATTGTTGCAAGAGTTCAGGATGCTCTTTGATTGTGTGTTAACTATAAATTGAGCAAGACCTTCGTGTGTGTCTTTCTGCCATTCCTGCCAGGATATCTATGTCGTGTCCATCGAAACAGGCTCAGGTTTCATACTGAGTGTATAAATACATTTAAAAGCATATTAACTATATGTACTACTGTGTTAGAGTGTCATTTTGGTTGGTGGTGTGCCCCAGGATTTTGTACATGTAAAAAATGTGCCACGGCTCAAAAAAGGTTGGGAAACACTGAGAGAGATAATACATAATAGAGCTTAACACCGGCCATTGTTTCTGTTTTTCCTCAAGCTTCCTCCGAGGAAGATGACGAAGTTGTGCTTATGATAAAAGAGCTGCTGGACACCAGGATAAGGTACGCCCGTCACTGTGTTGGATCTAATATGCCAGCCAGACTCTGTGCCCGATTCTTTCCATCAATGCCTTGAGGCCGTGACTGGATGCCTACGGTCCAGTCGCTTGAAGGTGAATCCCTCGAAGATGGAGATCTTGTGGCTGGGTCATCTGGGTGGGGGGGAATGCTGGCTACCTATGCTGGATGGCGAGGCATTATGCCCGTCATTGCTACCGTAGTAAAAGGCTTGGGGGTCCAATTGGACCCATTGCTGTCCATGGAGGCTCAGGTCTTCATGGTTAGCAAAACCGCATTTTTCCATCTGCGCCAGGCTAGGCAGCTGGCACCCTCCCTATCCGTGAATGACTTGGGGCCACAGTGATCCAGGCGACGGTCATCTCGAGACTGGATTACTGTAACGCCCTTTACATCGGCCTACCCTTGGGGCTGATCCGGAAGCTCAAGCTGGTGCAGAATGCTGCGGCTCGCCTTCTTGCCGGGGCTCCAGCGAGATGCCACATTACACCAATATTGCGGCAACTGCACTGGCTTCCTATTGAGCACCGGATCTCCTTCAAGGTGCTGGTATTAACCTTTAAGGCCTTGTATGGTCTTGGGCCAGTGTACTTGAGGGACCGCCTCTCCCCATATTGCCCCCAGAGACCCCTGCGCTCCGGTGAACAAAATCTCCTCAATGTCCCCTCCATCCGACAATACCGACTGCCCTCCCCAAGACAAAAGGCATTCTCGGTGGCTGCACCAACTCTCTGGAACGCGCTACCGGAGGAAGTGAGAGGAATCAGAGAACGGTCTTCTTTTCGTAGAGCCTGCAAGACGACAACTCTCTTCCGCTTGGCATTTCCGGCCAAGTAAATTGCTACGCTCACTGTGTAGTTTTAGAATTATTTTAGCGATATTAGTATTTTTAGATTAACTTGTCATGTTATTATTCTGCTTGTTTCACGCGGCTGTAAACCGCTTCTAGAGCAGTGGTTCTCAACCTTTGGGTCCTTCGATGTTTTGGCCTTCAACTCCCAGAAATCCTAACAGCTGGTAAACTGGCTGGGATTTCTGGGAGTTGTAGGCCAAAACACCTGGGGACCCACAGGTTGAGAACCACTGGTTTAGAGGGAGCGGTCTAGAAGCCGAAATAATAAATAAATAAATAAATAAACAACCCTCTGACCACTTGAAACAGCTCCGCTGGACGGTTCCTTGCGAGCACTATATTGGCTGCAATTTTTGTGGTGGCTGTTTTGGCCACAGCTTATGCCCTTTGATAGGCCCACCGCCATGTTCGGTCTAACTCGTTGCTCCTTAAATGCCTCACGTGTGCCAGTCACCTCTCCATACGCTTCGTGGCTGCCAGCTCCTGATTGAAGCAACGTTTTTACGATGTATTTTGTCAAAAAAATATTTTTTTAATTGTATTTATTTACATCATGTCTACCCCGCTCTTCTCAACCCCTGAGGGAGGGGGGACTCAGAGCGGCCTAACACAAGGCAACAATTCGATGCTGATACACAATATAAATACAATATAAAACCATAGACATTCAAGATTAAAATACAATTAGCATTGACACATAATGCACATACACTTAAGTTAAAAACAAAGTTCCGTCCACCACATAAGCATTGAGCCATAACCATCAACTTACCAATTACAAATCCAGTCCAAAGTGCTGTATTGTGCTAATGCGCAAGCGCCTGGTCCCACAGCCACGATTTCACGATGCCAGGAGGGATGGTGTTGATCGTATGTCGCTTGGAAGCACGTTCCACAGACGGGGAGCCACCATTGAGAAGGCCCTCTCCCTCGTCCTCACCAACCACGTTTGAGAAGTTGGTGGGAGCGAGAGCAGGGCCTCCCCGGGTGATCTTAAGTTACGAGGTGGGATGTAGCGGCAGATGCGTTCGGACAAGTAAGCTGGGCCAGAACCGTATAGAGCTTCTATGTTTAATTCTGTGTTAATGTTTATATGTGTTAGAGTTGGAATAGGAACTCCAGGGGCCATCTAGTCCAGACCTTTCCTCAATGCAAGGTCTTCAGGTTGAGTTTAGGGTTGGCACTCAGCCCAAAGCCTTTGCCCATGTTTTGAGGAATGAGCTGGACTAAGTGGCCTTTAGAGGTCCCTCCCCAGCTCTGGCATTCCTCGCGCACTTGGAATGGTGAGCTTTTATGGCTCCAAACGGTAGATATATCAGAAAGTCAATATCAGAAAGAGTCTTTTTGTGCCCAAAATGAGAAGCATAGCCCTGAATGGGAGGCTTCGCTTTGCCGCCTGCTGCCGTCGCCAGAAACCCCTTGGCCGCCATAAAATAAATACGAGCCGCTCTGAATTAAAGCACCACAAAGAGGTTCTGTGCAAGGGATATATATATATAATGGGGACCAATGTTCGCCGGTTTCTGCTTCTGCCAACTTTTGCCATAAATTCAAATAGTTAGAATAAACAGCCTGATGCCTTTTGAATGCGGGACTCTTCCCTGGATCGCTCCTTGAAAGCTGCTCTTTATCCATTTATTTGAATTCTGTTTATTATTATTATTTATTATTATTATGTTTATGTTTATTTATACCCTGCTTTATCTCTCCCAAAGAAGACTCAAAGCAGCCTGCATCTATTATTATTACTATTATTACTATTATTGTTTGTTTATATCCTGCTTTATCTCTCCCGAAGAAGACTCAAAGCAGCCTGCATCTATTATTATTATTACTATTATTATGTTTGTTTATACCCTGCTTTATCTCTCCCGAAGGAGACTCAAAGTGCCTACATATCTATTATTATTATTATCATTACTTATACACTGCTTTATCTCTCCCAAAGAAAACTCAAGGCAGCTATGCATCTATTATTATTGCTATTACTATTATTACTATTATTATGTTTGTTTATACCCAATTTTATCTCTCCCGAAGGAGACTCAAAGTGGCTGCATATCTATTATTATTATTATTATTATTAATACTTATACACTGTTTTATATCTCCCAAAGAAGACTCAAAGCAGCTATGCATATATTATTATTATTAGAATTGATATTAATATCCCACCTTATCTCTCCCAAAGGAGACTCAAAGCAGCCTGCATCTATTATTATTACTATTATGTTTATTTATACCCTGCTTTATCTCTCCCAAAGGAGACTTGAAGCAGCTATGTCTCTTATTATTATTATATTTATTATATTTATTTACATTCTGCTTTATGTCTCCCAAAGGAGACTCAAAGTGACTATGCATCTATTATTATTATTATTATTACTACTATTATTATTATCATTGTTGTTACTATTATTATGTTTATTTATACCCCATTTTATCTCTCCTGAAGGATACTCAGAGCGGCTATATATCTATTATTATTATTATTATTATTATATTTATACTCTGCTTTATATCTCCCAAATGAGATTCAAAGCAGCTATGTATCATCTATTATTATTATTTTATCTATTATTAATATCCCACCTTATCTCTCCCAAAGGAGTCTCAAAGCAGCCTGCATCTATTATTATTATTACTATTATTATGTTTATTTATTCCCTGCTTTATCTCTCCCAAAGGAGACTTGAAGCAGCTATGTCTCTATTATTATTATTATTATTATTATTTATTATAATTATTATATTTATTTACATTCTGCTTTATGTCTCCCAATAATAATAATAATAATAATAGATATATAGCCACTCTGAGTTTCCTTCAGGAGAGATAAAATGGGGTATAAATAATATAAACATAATAATAAATAATAAATTATAATAAATAATAACAATAGCAAAATTATTATCCCGCCTTATCTCTCCCAAAGGAGACTCAAAGCGGCTATGTATCTATTATTAGTTTTAGCGTGTATTTTTGAGAGAAAGACCAATAAGAAGGATGGAGAGTACACGTTCCATCTGTTTTTCAGGCCGACGGTCCAGGAAGACGGGGGCGACGTCGTCTTCAAGGGCTTCGAAGACGGGATCGTGCAGCTGAAGTTGCAGGGCTCCTGCACCAGTTGCCCCAGTTCCATCATCACCCTCAAGAACGGGATCCAGAACATGCTGCAGTTCTACATCCCAGCCGGGAATGGTTGTGATTCTATTATTGTGATTGTGATGTAGCGTGCACTAACGTAGCAGAGTCTCCTTCGGTGCCAGAAACACATGTACACACAGACTGGGCCCCAAAACACATGTACACAGACTGGGCCCCAGCAATGTGCGGCAGGGGACGGCTAGTATTATTATATTACAGTATTAGTCATAGTATTATATATAGTATACAATATATTATTAGCAGACCCGGATTGACCCCTTTTGGCGCCCTAGGCCACACTTTGGAATTACGCCCCCAAACCAATCTGTGATCCTCCAGCCGGTGGGCGGGAAGGAGGGCCTACTCCCTCGGCCAAGCCCTCCCGTACAGGCCGGGCCCAATGTCGCCTGGCCTCCCTCCCTGCCTCCCACCGGGTGTTTTGGCCACTCGTTCCGCCCAGACGCAGCAGGCGCCTTCCTTCCTCTCTTCAGCCGCTGAAGCCGCCTCAGGCATTGCCTCTCTCTCTCGCCGCTTTCCCGCTTCACCAAGAAGAGACCCCCCATCCTCCGCCCTCCCACTGGCACACAGCCCGTGACCACGCCCCGCCCACCGAGAGCCCCCATTGGCAGAAGGTGCCGCTCTGCAGCTTTGATTGACGGGTTGCCAAGAAAGGCTGGGAGGAAGGCCTGTGGTGGCGAGCAGAAGGGAGGCGGGGCTCTTCTTCGTCAGAGGGAGTGACGTCACCGCAGCACTGAAGCCTCCTCCTTCTCCCCCCGCTCTCCTTCCTTGGGCGCGAGGAGGATGGGGCAGAGGGAAGCCCCGCCCCCAGGGCCGTTGGCAGGCATGCGCATGCGGCGGGAGGGCACGAGCGCCTCTGCCTCCTTCCCCAATGTTCCTGGGTACTGCGCGGTATGGCCCGGGGCTTCCTTCCTCCTCCCGAGGAGGAGGAAAGAAGGTAAGCCCCCGAGGCCGCAGCCAGCCATGCGCGGCACCCAGGAACATGGTGGAGGAGGCAGAGGCGCCCTCCTGCCATGCACGCATGCCTGCCAGCGGCCCCGGGGGCAGGGCTTCCGTCCGCCTCATCCTCCTCGCGCCCTCCTTCCTTGACAAGGGGGCGGGGGCAATGGCGAGGGGGGCGCCATTCCCTCCTCCCCCGTCCCCTCGCGGTGCTCTCCCCTCGCCCTCCCCCCAGAGAGAGAGAGAGAGAGAGAGTCATCATGCCGCACGTTGCGGTTTTGTTTGAACATATATTTTTTTGGTCCTTGATCTGGCGCCCCCCGAGGCCTGCGCCCATAGGCCATGCCCTAGTGTGGCCTTATGGGTAATCCGGGCCTGATTATTAGTATATTATACTATTGGTATCATATATTATACTGTAATTTGAGATACGGGGCGGGGGAGGGGAACCAAAGTGAGGAATAATTTATTTTGAGATATTTGCATTACTTAACATTACAGTTGACAATGTAAACATTTAATCGCTGGCCATTCCCGCCTTGTTTTTTGGAAGGGAACAAATGGTCTGACATTGACCTCAATGTGAACAATTCGCCTCCAAGAGGAACGTATGGATCCCGACGTCCGTCGTCTTCTTTCCTCGGATTCATTTCGATAATCATTATTATAACGATACCTTGCCTTTCAGGTGGTGGATGAGGACGACAACGAAGAGAAAGGAGCCCACCCGACCTGAATCGGGGAGAGTTGGGACCCTTTTAACCCAAGGAGTGAGGTTCTTTGATGTCTCTGGAAAGAAATAGGTCCGGAAATCACCACATTTTCCAGGGAATTGGGACTGTTTTCGGGGCGGCTTCACGATTCTCGACGAAGCGGATTCGTATTTGAAGTCGCTTCTGTTTTCTTGGCCGAAAAGGACGAAAGGGGCAGAGCATCTATTACTATTATTTCCACTTTTGTGCCGTGACTTTCAGAAACGCAGTGCTAGATAATATTGATAAAGCAACAAGGCCTTCCTCATGGTTTGTTTCCTTTATTTAACTTTTAAAAGATCGATAAATCAAACCAAACAATTCACCATTCTGGACACAAGGGGGCAGCAAAGGGGGAACAAACACATATACAGAGGCTCCACTCAGGCTGAAAAATCCACTAATTTGAAGACTCTCTCGGCATTACTTCGCAAACGAAGATTCTTCTTATTCGGAAGGACTCCTCCCACGCTTTTTACAAGCGCGTTGATGACTAAAGAGGCCAATCTGAGATAGGCAAGTCCGGTTGCAGAAAGCACAGCAGAAAGTATCCTTGGGTGATGTTGTTTCCAAGTTGTGGTCCTTTCTGCGTTGTCGTTTCTCTTCGAGACTCATTCGGTGTGTCTTCTCGAAAGAGGCCGCAGTATCGTAGATAGTGCATCTCCATTCCTCCCGATGTGAGGCCAGGGTGGACCATTGTTGCTGATCAATCTGGCCGAGCCTGAGGTGTTGTTTCAGGGAGTCCTTGTATCTCTTTTTTGGGGCGCCTCTCTTGCGCTGACCCGTGGCGAGTTCACCATAGAGTAGTATCTTTGGGAGGCGGTGGTCCTCCATCCTAGAGACCTTGTGCCCTGCCAGGCACAGCTGTGTTTTCAATAGCATGGCCTCAACGCTGGTGACCCCTGCTTGCTCAAGGACAGCAACATTCGTCACATAGTCGGTCCAGTGTATATTTAGGATTGTGCGAAGACAGCGCTGATGAAAGCGTTCGAGGAGTCGTAGGTGTTGGCGATAGGTGACCCATGTTCCAGACCCAAAGAGGAGAATAGACAGTACGATAGCTCTGTACACATTGATTTTGGTGCTTTGCCTCAGGTGCTTGTTGCTCCAGACTCTTTTGTGAAGCCTTCCAAATGCACTATATGCCTTTGCTAATCTGTGATCTCTCTGTCAATCTTGGCGTCTGAAGAGATGATGCTTCCCAGGGAGGTGAACTGCTGGACGGACTTAAGCACAGATTTGCGTATGCAGGCGTGGGGATGATGGTGTTCTTCCTGTGGTGTGGGCTGGTAGAGGACTTCTGTTTCCTTCAGGCTGACTTCCAGCCCAAACAGCTCTGCAGCTGCTGCAAAGCAGGACTTGAGGCGCTGCAGGGCTGCTTCTGAATGGGCGACAAGGGCAGCATCCTCAGCAAAAAGCAGCTCACGGACTAGATAGTTTAGAGTCTTCGTGCGAGCCCTCAGGTGGCTTAAGTTGAACAAGCTGCCATCAGTACGATAGCGTGTGTGTGTATATATATATATATATATATATATATATATATATATATAGGGACCACTCGTTAAGCCTGTATATTTCTAATTATTCCAAGGAAACCGTCAATTAAGAAACAAGGATGTTAAGGTTTGTTGATATTTTAAAAACACTTTTTCTTGTTTGTTTTATTATTTTATATATATAGAAAGTCCCTTGGGTTCCCGGCAATTCCCAGGTTGTTTGAAAAAGGCATGCTTTGTTTTGGGGTGTTGGGTAATAATCATTTAGTCAATTAGTAACACTATTTATGAATGCTCCTGTTAGAAAATATATAACAATATGGGTGAACTACAATTCCCAGAATCGTGGGTCAAGCCTCCCCAAACCAGGCCTGCTTGCCTGCAGCTGGCCATGTTGGATATACGTGCCCAGTTTGGTCCAGGTCTGACCTTGGCTGGGTTCAGTGCTCTCTGGATGTACGTAAGTGAACTACAACTCCCCAAATCAAGGTCAATTCCCACAAATCCCTGCAGGATGTTCACTCGGTCATGGGGCTCTTCTGTGCCCTGTTTGGTCCCAGGCCATTGTTGGTGTGGGTCACAGTTTATCTGGTTGCAGGTGAACTACAACTCACAGATTAGCCATCTCCCAAACTCCTACATGTATGTTTAGTTGGTCATGGGAGTTTTGTGTTCCAAGTTTTGGTCCAGTTCTGTCATTGGTGGGGTTCAGAGTGCTCTGGCCACAGGGTGAACTACAACTCCCATGCAGGTGGGTGTGTTCCCCAAATGCCTCCAGTATGTTCTGTTGGTCACCAGGGTTCTGTGCACCATAATTGGTCCAGATCTGTCATTGGTGGGGTTCAGAGTGCTCTGGGTACACGGCAAACTACAACTCCCATGCAGGTGGGTGTGTTCCCCAAATGCCTCCAGTATGTTCTGTTTGTCACCAGGGTTCTGTGTGCCATAATTGGTCCAGATCTGTCATTGGTGGGGTTCAGAGTGCTCTGGGTACACGGCAAACTACAACTCCCATGCAGGTGGGTGTGTTCCCCAAATGCCTCCAGTATGTTCTGTTGGTCACCAGGGTTCTGTGTGCCATAATTGGTCCAGATCTGTCATTGGTGGGGTTCAGAGTGCTCTGGGTACAGGGCAAACTACAACTCCCATGCGGGTGGGTGTGTTCCCCAAATGCCTCCAGTATGTTCTGTTTGTCACCAGGGTTCTGTGTGCCATAATTGGTCCAGATCTGTCATTGGTGGGGTTCAGAGTGCTCTGGGTACAGGGCAAACTACAACTCCCATGCGGGTGGGTGTGTTCCCCAAATGCCTCCAGTATGTTCTGTTTGTCACCAGGGTTCTGTGCGCCATAATTGGTCCAGATCTGTCATTGGTGGGGTTCAGAGTGCTCTGGGTACAGGGCAAACTACAACTCCCATGCAGGTGGGTGTGTTCCCCAAATGCCTCCAGTATGTTCTGTTTGTCACCAGGGTTCTGTGCGCCATAATTGGTCCAGATCTGTCATTGGTGGGGTTCAGAGTGCTCTGGGTACAGGGCAAACTACAACTCCCATGCGGGTGGGTGTGTTCCCCAAATGCCTCCAGTATGTTCTGTTGGTCAGAGTGCTCAGGGTTCTGTGGGTGTGTTCCCAAATAATTGGTCCAGATCTGTCATTGGTGGGGTTCAGAGTGCTCTGGGTACAGGGCAAACTACAACTCCCATGCGGGTGGGTGTGTTCCCCAAATGCCTCCAGTATGTTCTGTTTGTCACCAGGGTTCTGTGTGCCATAATTGGTCCAGATCTGTCATTGGTGGGGTTCAGAGTGCTCTGGGTACAGGGCGAACTACAACTCCCATGCGGGTGGGTGTGTTCCCCAAATGCCTCAGTATGTTCTGTTTGGTCACCAGGGTTCTGTGTGTTCCATAAGTATGGTCCCAGATCTGCCATTGGTGGGGTTCAGAGTGCTCTGGGTACAGGGCAAACTACAACTCCCATGCAGGTGGGTGTGTTCCCCAAATGCCTCCAGTATGTTCTGTTGGTCACCAGGGTTCTGTGCGCCATAATAGGCCCAGATCTGTCATTGGTGGGGTTCAGAGTGCTCTGCATGCATGGTGAACTTTTGGTCAGAAAGTTCAGCAACTCAGCAGTTTAACCTGCTGCGCTAATATGATGGGGTAAACAAATCCGAAAGAATGACAACAATAACAACATCATGGGACAAATAATAAGTAAATAATCAGTGGGGGAAACAGTGTGGGAATGCGCCACCTGATTTCGGACTCTCCAACGTTGTGTATTTTACTAATGGAAGGGAGGTCAGAAGGCGAGGGCAGATCCTGTTGCAGCAAAGGCCTTGTTGGCCTGCGTTTCCTGCTTTCGTTTGCCAACGTGTCAGTGAGGTCATTCCTGGTCCTGGAGCTCCCTCGCCCTGATGCAGCAGGTGTGGCTCGTGGCAATAAACCACCTGAGCAAGCAATGGCAAAGGTGACGTTGAAGCCCAGAAGGTGTTTGCTGAACATCCATCAAGGCATTTACTGTGCTGGAAGGTCACTTCCTTCTCTTGGTGTGGAAATCCCCATTGCAAGCAATGGAGCTCCAGCTCCGTTCTGGCCAATGCCAGGGAGAAACGGAAGATGTAAAGCCAATGTTTTGCATAGTAATAACAATAATAATAATAATATTTATTTATTTATACCCCACCACCATCTCCCCAATGGGGACTCGGGTCAGATTACATGAGGCCAAGCCCTTCTAAAATACAATACAACACAGTAAAACACAATACAAAATACAAAACAAAATCTATCTATATAATACAAGAGAATGTTTGTATGTATGCAGAGGGCGGATATGTGGAAGCTTTCTGATTGGCTCCCACTGAGAGAGAATTTGCATAACGGACTCTGATTGGCCAGCACCACCAACATTCCGACACTCTAAAGTGGCAGGGGGGGGGGGTAAGGAAAACGCCCGAGACGGTCAGACATGGTGGGAGTTTAAGTCCAAAACACTTTGCGGCCCCCAACAATGACAGAACAAGACCAAACTTGGCACACAGAACCCCCCAAGATGCACTCTACATCCTGGTGCACTTTGAGGGAGGATGGACCATGGATGACGGGACTTGCAGTACTTTAACTCACTTGCTTAGACCACTGTGGCCCACACCAATGACGGATCAGGACCAAACTTGGCACACAGAGGCCTAATGGCCTACTTTACAACCTGGAGCAGTTTAGGGCAGGATGGGCCACAAATGATGGGATTTGCAGTACCTTCACCCAATTCAATTCCCACAGAACACTGTAGCTCCTACAAATCACAGACCAGGCCCAAACTTGCCACACAGAGTACTCATGACCCACTCTACATCCTGCTGCAGTTCTAAGGGGGATGGACCATGGATGATGGGACTTGCAGTACCTTCACTCAGTTACTGAAACCACTGCAACCCTCATCCAATGACCAATGCAGACCAAACTTGGCACACAGAGCCCCCATGACCCACTCTACATCCTGCTGCAGTATGAAGGAGGATGGACCATGGATGATGGGAGTTGAAGTACCTCTACTCAAGTCTCCAGACTGCTGCAACCTTCATCCAATGACTAATCAAGGCCAAACTTGGTACAAAGAGCCCCCATGACCCACTCTACATCCTGGTGCAGTTTTGAGGAGGGTGGACCATGGATTCTGGGAGTTGAAGTACCTTCACTCACTTTTGGAGACCACTGCGAGTCAAAGAAACAACTGATAAGGACCAAACTTGGCACACAATGTCTTTCTCAAATAACCTGGGCAGGGCCGGGTCCCCAAGTTAGTAATAATAATAAAATACAATCACAATAACAGATGGAATAATACAGGAAATTCACACAATACCAAGGAGGATGGCCCTCCGTATCCACTGGTGAAGAGGATGGTAATATTTGTTTATGCCAAAGGAGACCCAAAACGGCCCACACTAAAAACGATACAAATATATTATTTGTGTTATAGAAAATATATAAAAATAATACAAATCTAATAATAATGGTAATAATAATAATACAGTATGCAAATTAAAACCCAGAGAATACAAGTGTTTAAAAAGAATTAAACAAAGAAGTTTGAAAAATATTCAAAAGAAAACATTGGGTTCTATAATAGTCCAAAATATTATTATTTTATTAAAACAATAATAACAATATCAATAATAATAGTAGTAAATATGACATGGTGGGGCAAATAATGATAATGATAGCATAATGGGTTATATAATAGTCCAAAATAATATTCTTTTATAATAATAATAATGGCACAGTGGGTAAATAATAGTCCAAAATATTATTCTTATAATAATAATAATGGCACAGTGGGTAAATAATAGTCCAATATATTATTCTATTATTAGAATATTAAGAAGAATAGCATGTTGTGTTATATAATACTCCAAAATTAAAATAATAATAGCAATGATAATAATAATGGCATGGTGGGGAAAATAAAAGCACTAAATAGTTTTATCTTAACATAATAATAATAATGGCATGGTAGGGTATAAAATATTTTATTTAATAATAATTGTTTGTTTGTTTGTTCGGCTTCTTAGCCGCCACTCCCGGGTGGCTCGGGGCGGCTCACAATCCAAGAGAAGCAAACAACAGTAAACGTTAAGCACTAAAAACACAATAGCAATAAACATTAAGATATTACGTTAAAAACAACAGTATTAACTAAACTAACATATGTGACTAGAGACTGACTCAATATTGAAGGCTTGCCGAAACAGCTAGGTTTTACATGCTTTTCGGAAGGTCAGAAGGCCGCAGAGTGACCTGACCTCCGGCAGCAAGGAATTCCAGAGCGCAGGGGCAATGTTGGAGAATGCTCTTCTTCTCGTCGACGCAAGACGATAGGCTTTGGCGCTCGGAATAAGGAGAAGATCTTGATCCTAGGATCTCAGTGATCTGGTGGGACAGTATGGGGTAAGGCGGTCGGTCCCTCAGGTACACTGGCCCCAGACCATACAAGGCCTTGAAGGTCACAACCAACACTTTGAAGGTGATCTCAATAGGCAGCCAGTGCAGTTCCTGCAAGACAGGTGTAATGCGGTGGCCCACAGGTGTGCCTGTGAGCACACGGGCTGCAGTGTTCTGCACCAGCTTAAGGTCACCGACAGAGGTAGCCCAATGTAGAGAGCGTTGCAGTAGTCCAACCTTGAGATGACCGTCGCTTGGATCACCGAGGCCAGGTTGCGTCGGGACAGGTAGGGGGCCAGCCTCCGAGCCTGGTGGAGATGGAAGAACGCAACTCGGCTAACCATGGAGACCTGAGTCTCCACGGAGAGCCGAGTGTCCAGGTGGACTCCGAGGCTTTTTACTGAAGGCGACGGGCATAGAGCCACGCTGTCCAGGGTCGGAAGCTGGAGTTCCCCACTGCCCGGGCGACCCAGCCAAAGGATCTCCGTCTTCGCCGGATTCACCTTCAACCTACTGGCTCGCAGCCATCCAGTGACGGCTTCAAGGCACAGATGGAAATTATCGGGTACGGTTCTGGGCCTGCCCCCCATCCTCAGGATGAGCTGGGTGTCATCAGCGTACTGGTGGCCCTCATGCCCAAAGCTGCGCACCAGCTGGGCAAGTGGTCGCATGTAGATGTTAAATAACAGAGGGGAAAGAATGGCCAAAGGATGGTTTATGCCAAAGGAGACCCAAAACGGCCGACACCAAAAACGATACAAATGTATTATTTGCATTATATAAAATATATAAAAATAATACAAATATAATAATAATGGTAATAATAATAATACAGCATGCTAATTAAAACCCAAAGCATACAAGTGTTTAAAAAAGAATTAAACAAAGGAGTTTGAAAAATATTCAAAAGAAAACGTTGAGTTCAATAATAGTCCAAAATATTATTTTATTAAAACAATAATAACTATCAATAATAATAATAAATATGACATGGTGGGGTTAATGATAATAATAGCATAATGGGTTATATAATAGTCCAAAATATTATTCTTTTATAATAATAATAACGGCACAGTGGGTAAATAATAGTCCAAAATTAAAATAATAATAACAATGATAATAATAATGACATGGTGGGGAAAATAAAAGCACTAAATAGTATTATCTTCTCTTGGCATTACTTCGCGAACGAAGATTCTTAGGAAGGACTCATCCCACGCTTTTTACAAGAGCGTTGATGGCTAAAAAGACCAATCTGAGATAGGCAAGTTCGGTTGCAGAAAGCACAGCAGAAAGTCTCCTTGTTGTTTCCAAGTTGCGGTTCTTTCTGCGTTGTCGTTTCTCTTCGAGACCCGTTTGGCGTGTCTTCTCGAAAGAGGGCGCAGCATTGTGGGTAGTGCGTCTCCATGCCTCCTGATGTGAGGCCAGGGTGGACCGTTGTTGGTGATCAATCTGGCCGAGTCTGAGATGTTGTTTCAGGGAGTCCTTATATCTCTTTTTGGGGGTGCCTCTCTTGCGCTGACCCGTGGTGAGTTCACCATAGAGTAGTATCTTTGGGAGGCGGTGGTCCTCCATCCTAGAGACCTCGTGCCCTGCCCAGCGCAGCTGAGTTCTCAATAGTGTGGCCTCAATGCTGGTGATCCCTGCTTGCTCAACGACAGTAACATTCGTCACATAGTCGGTCCA